>VZTB01013332.1:502068-620452 GCA_013397245.1 Thryothorus ludovicianus
AAAAAAAAAAAAATCAAGATTTTCCCTCTCCAGCCTCTGCTAGCATTCCTTCCCTGAGCTCCCAGCTGCTTTTCCAGTGACATTATTTGACATTATTCACCCCCAAACACCAGGAACAGCTTTATAACAGCAAGAAATCCCTTCAATACTCTCCATATCACAGAATTACAGAATGCTTTGGGTTTAATTCCAACCCCCCGCCAGGGACAGGAACACCTTCCACTATTCCAGGTCCAATATTAAACACTTCTCCCATTACAGAACCAGTGGAGCTGGTTAAACTGGGACCAGTGATATCCCTGTGCTGCTCTGATCGTTGCCCACAGATGGTTTAAACACCTCAAACACAAACCAGCAAACAGAAATCCCCTCCCCAAACACCCAGGTGAGCAAAATTATTTGCAAAACCACTCAGAGGAACTCGAGCACCACGATGCTCCAAAGCTGAGGGCAGATGTTGTGGTTAGGAATAATATTCCCCAGGATTTCCCTGAAAACCAGGGATGAACATCCTGTCCATGTGAACATGTTATGGACAGAGATGTCCTCTGAATCAAGAGCACACCCAGTGATGGATGCCAGCCCCAGTTGTTTCCATGTGCTTTGCTCTTAATTGCTCTTAATTTACTCTAACTATGGTAAAACAGGGTTAAGCCCACTGAGATTTTTAGTTGCAATGAACCCAAAATCTGTGAGGAAACTCATTTCTCGCAAAGGTTTTTCCCATTTCTCCAAATTATGGAATTTTAAAAATTCTCCTGGCCTTTCCAGTTGTCTGGTGTTCTAGTGGATGCTAAAATCCCAAGGATTTCCAGTCCCAAACCATGGCAAGTTCAAGGAGTTGGGGATTATTTTCTATTTTCATCTTAAACTATTAAATTCTAGTAAAATTACATTAAAGGCTGGATTAACTAAGAGGAGTTCTGTGTTTCTGAGTTTGGTGTCTGTGTTTATCAAGTTTGCAAATAAGGAAATATAAATAAAACATCTCCATGGGATATAAATTCACTTCTCTGTCTCAAATACAAAGAATGCAGCTGTGGAATACAAATCATCTTCTAGGCAGCAACATCATTTAATATTTATTACTGCACACTTGGCTCTGTGGATTCAGGGAGGGTGTCCCCCACTTCTTATTCGTGACATTTTGGAGTCCTGACCTCACAATGTGCCACCCCTAAACAGTGCTGGAGCAAAATCTATTTTATCCCATTTAAAACTACATCAGTCTGGGTGTTTCTTACTCTCACACTTTTAGAAATACCAACAAAATGTTCTTTTTTTTTCCACTGTAGACATTTGGGAAACCAGCTGAAGGATATTCTTTCACTGTGAAAATGGGAGAATGATCCAATTGGAACAAATCTCAGGAGTGAGGGCCTGGAATTGCCTCTGCAGAGCCTGTGTGGAGCTTTTGGCTTCCCAAAGGGCTGCAGTCATCAAGAGCTTTCCAAGAGCTTCCAGGGAAAGCAAATCACTCCTTTTGATCAAAAAGTAAACTGAAGTTTTGAGGAAAAAATGTGAAAATATGACAAACCTAATCCAGTGAGAGGTACCTGTAGGAGGAGGCAGTGGTTTTTAAGTGCTGGTCACCTCTGTGCTAATTTTGTGCACCTCAAAATCGACAGCTCAGAAGAGGAAACAACAATTTCGCTGGCAGAACTCGCCCTGGAGTCCCTGTGCTCCCAATCTCTGGGTGGGAGTGATGGTGTTTGGCTGAAGGTTGGATTTAATGATCTTGGAGAGCTTTCTCAGCCTTAATGATTCTATGATTTTAATGCATTTTGAGTCCTGGTAATAAAATTAACACCATTAAGGGCCTGCTCCATCTCCCCAGTGGGTATGACACAGGGCTAAGGAAAAAACAGATTTCAACAGCTCTTCAAAAAAGTGTTTGAAAAGAAGGGAGAGCTCTTGGGCAGGGAAGGTTTTTGACCATCAGGACCCTTTGAACAGGAGGCAGAATAATTTTTTACCTGTGTTTCTACACTCCCTTTCAGCTGGCACCACTCTTCCTTCTAGCAAGTGAAATGGGTGCCAAAAGGAGGATGATTTTTGAAAAAAACAAAAAAAACCCCCCAAAAAAACCAAAACAGCATTGGAAGAAGAAATGCATTTCTATGATAAAAGGGTTAAAAAGGGGTAATTCTGGATTTCTATCTCCTCATCCCAAGATGCTTCTTTTCTGAGAGTCAAAAACTGATTTATGTGCCACACTGTCATTTACAGACTGAGGCAACAAAAGCAAAGCTTTACCTGCTTCCCAGAACAGAAAAATAATCCAAAAAAAAAAACTTTTCCCTCATCATTATGTCGTGGCAAAGCAGAAATCTGCCAATTATCCCCTGATAAATATCAGCCCCTTCCCCTAAATGGGGGCAGCCCTCCCCTGGCAGAGGGAGCCCGCTGTGACCACAGCTCACACCCCATGGGACACCTCGGCCAGCAGCCCTCCTCTCCCTGAGTTTTTTATGGAAATTCTGAGGGAGATTTTGCCAGAAGCAGCAGCAGGAATGGAAGGTTTGGGATGTTCAAGCAGATGGAATTAGCAGGGCTGCAGCAAAATGTCCTGAAGCTGCTGAAATCCAGGTTAATTCAGGGCCTGAATTCAGAGCTGACCCCGAGCCTGCAGAGGGTCCTGCTGGCACCCATCTCTCAGCTGCTCAGACAGGCTGCCCAGAGCTGGAAATATCCTTAAAACATCCACAGCCACTGCCAGGGCAGAGCTGGTGACCATAAAACACTGGGGGCTGCACGGCACAAAATTTAGGGAGTGAATGTTGGAGGTGAGGACACTCCAGTGCCCCTGAACACCACAGGGCACTGCCAGCCAGCACTGCCACAAGAGCTTTTTTTTCTCTCAGTGTTACAAACTTCCAACTGTTTTCCATTTTCCAGAGGTGGAACCACCCTCCTGTTACCTGTACCAAAAGGCAGCTCCTGTTTTCTGATCACCTTTGGCTCTTGCTCATCAAGGTTACACACATAAAAAATTATTTTCTTATGGTGTTAATGTGAATTATTTCCTAGCAACTCTTGGAGCACTAATTCTGTAGCTGCTGAGCTGAATCCCAGAATGGTTTGGGGTGGGAGGGACCTTAAAGCCCATCCAGTGCCACCCCTGCCATGGCAGGGACACCTCCCACTGCCCCAGGCTGCTCCAAGCCCTGTCTAACCTGGCCTTGGACATTTCCAGGGATGTATTTTAAATTATTTTCCTGTAGGCATAAAGGCTTCTATGCTGTTCTCTGTGCTATCACTTTTTGGAGGCCTTGTCCAGCTGTTCTCTCCCCCTTTTTATGCTCAAATTCAGCACAAAAAAAGAATTCTGGGACGAGGCCACACACATTTCCAAAGTGCCATTTTCCTGTGAAATGTTCCCTCGCAGGTGCTGCTTGCTCCCAAGCAGATTAGGATCACTGGAAAATGCTCAAATCCTTTAGGAGCCCTCGCATTCCCACTGTTACATAATTAACTCTCCTTGCCACCTGCATTTGTCTAATTCCAGCAAAAACAACTCCGGAGCCAGAGCCCTCACTTTTGGAAGAGTGAAGAGCTCAGCCTGGGGGTGGGTGAGAACAGCCACAGCAGCCCCAAGCTGCTCAGCTTTGTGATGTTTGTTAGGAATTGGATTGCCTCAGAAATTACTGCAGCAGTGGATAACCTAGAAAAAAAATGGATAATTCTGGCTTGCTCCTTTCCAGCAAATGGGGGGAATTATTCCAGGTGCCAAATGCCTCGTCCCCACCTCGGGCACAGTCAAAGCTCTCTGTGAGTTGTTTGTTTTTTATTGTGGTTGTTTGGAGAAGGAGCATCCTTTGGGAAGTTGTGGTCATTGCCCACAGATGGTTTAAACACCTAAAGCACAAACAATCAAAGAGAGATCCCCTTCCCAAACACCCAGGTGAGCAAAACTATCTACAAAAATCATTTCAGTAACTCAAGCACCACGATGCTCCAAAGATCAGGGCAGATGTTGGGATCTGCAGAGGAGGTGTGGAACAAACCCTTATCTCACTCACCCCCAAAAAACCTCACCTATGTTTAATTAAAGAAATTAATGGTAATCTGGGAAAAAAAAAAGGGAAAAGGTAAAATGAGTGATCAGATTCCCTGTTTGCCATCAGCACAGCCCCTACACAAACCAAAGTTCAGGGATCCAGCTGGGCACAGGATGGAATAAGCTTCAAATGTTGAATTTGCCCCACAAGTCCCTGCTTTGTGCCCATATCTTTTTTTTTTTATGCTTTTCTTTTGGCAGAGGCGCCACAGTACTTGTGGCACAGCTGAGGAGATTTTCTGGAAGGATATTTGAGGCTCCCAGGTATGGAAGTTGCTCAAAGTCTACCATTATTATTATTTCCCTTCAGGAAATACATCTGCGAGAACTCTGATTGTGTTCACTTTCAGGATTGCTGTTATATTGATAAACAGAACTGTTGCTGACTTGAGTTTCTCAAAAGCCAATTTTGCTCTTTATCTGTAGGGAAAAAATATCCAGAAAAAGTGAATTCCACAGGGATGTCTCGAACAGCACAACTTGGAAAAGTTTCCCATCTGCTCCAAGTCCATTAAATGTGAAAATGTGGAATTTTCCAGCCTGTGATTTGGGTGCTGAAGGTTTAAGTTCTGTTCACAGCCACATTTGCAGCCATTTGGGCAGATGGGGATTGTTTAGAGATGCCTGCAAAAAGCCTCAATTTGTACCCACGGACAAGATAATTTTTATTAATGAATCATATTGACACATCAACTTCCACTTGCATGTCACAGACTTGGAGTACACAAACAGCTTCTGAGAGGGGAATATGCCATTATAAACCAGAAATTCATTTAAAAATATATTTAAAAAACAGACACTGCATTTCACTGCTCTAAATCCCAGTTTTTTCAGCCTTTTCTGTCTTTCATAATAATGTTCAATTAACCAATTTCTTCATGATTTAGCTCAGTATAAAAACTGAAAAAAAAATTACACCCTTTTTTGGTTCCAGTTACATAATGGAACAGTCTGGAATGTTTATTTTTTCTTTAATGAATAATGTGTTATAAGCTCACTACTGCTTAGCACATCTCCACCCTGCTTCTTTGCAGTGCTAATTACACAACATGAAGGGTGAATTGGACAGTTATGTTGAAATTCCCAGCCAATAATTACTTCCAGCACAAAAATAAGATATTTGACATCCTCTCTGTTCAAAGAGATGAAATCAGGAATGTAATGGATGCAGCAGATACGACTGAAATATTAAATTTTAAGTGCAACTTGCACCTGGCCATGATTTTTTGGTCACCTCAGCTTTGCTTCATATGATTTTTATGTGACAAATAAAACGCCATATTCTGTATAAAAGGGGAAATCCCAACTCAGGCTCTGAAGGGCAGTCAAACTTTAGTGATGATAATGATAAAAACAACTCCATGAGCTTCTGATGGTCCACTCACAAACTGAGTTTCAATCAGAATTTAAATCCCTCCAGGTCTTTCTGCTAATCAAACACAAAAATGAAATTGCCATCTTAATCCTCCCCTCCTCCTTTTTTTTTTCTTAATATTCTTAAATTTTACTAGTTTATTTTCCTGGGTTCTTAATATTCTTAAATTTCACTAGTTTATTTTCCTGGGTTTTGGGAGTTTGACAGTTCTGCAGTTCTAGTCTAAATAAAAATTTCTTCACCTTCTTTAGCACAAGGCTTTAGTCTTGCTTTGCCTAATGAAAAATCCTAATTGCATTAATTACCCCACGAGTTATTTATTTAGGGTGATGTTTGCAACAGAGTCGGAACTCACGATGGGGTTTTGTTCCCATTTTACTGCTGCATAAAATCTGTTAAATCTGAGACACACGTGGCAGAATGGATACAAAACAAAAAGCCTTTTAACAAAACATTTAAGCTTTTAAAACCCCATTAACCTTGCGATGTTCCTCCATTTAATAAAAATATTTCAATTACAAACAGCATCATTTTAGTGAATATCGGTGCTCAGTGCCACAGCCACCACTGGGAGATGTTTTTCCCTGTTTTTTTCTGGAAAATAGCATTGCACACTCTGCTGTCCATCAGATATGTTGGAGGATGTGCTGGAAAGCTGAGATACCCACGTATGGATTGACTAAGGCTTTAAGGAGAAGGAGGTCTCACTGTTATCCACTTATCTCAAATTAGAATCCAATCCCAGCAAAGGGAAAGGGAGATAGAGGTATTTATAATATCAGAACTAGAGCACGTGGTAACAAATCACACTGGGGAATAAAGAAGGGAAAAATTACTTTATCTCTGCTGAGGCCACCTTGGAAAGGCATATCCTGCATTTAAGTGTAAAGGAGAAATCTCCTCCTCTTTGGGTAACATTTCCTTCTTCTGTAAAACATACAAGGTATCAACATCTGATCCCAAAATCCCATTAACACCAAAATCTGCTCCCTGTTTGTTCCTGAGGGAAAGCAGCACCTGCAGCACCAACAGGTTTGGGGCAAGGGCTGTTCCCTCTCCTGCAGCACACACTGGATCACATCCAAACAGCCTTTTAAAGTTATAATTGAAGTTTTATATATGCAATAACCTGAGCACTGAAGTGCAAATTAAAAATCATTACTATTGCTGCCAGACAGATCTGTCTTCTCTAGGCACCATTTGTCCTACAGCGTTAAAAACTGGGGGCCTGGGGCATCATTTCAGCTTTGATGCCTTGTTTTTACAGGAGAGGGGAGCAGAAGGAAAGCAGCTGGAGGAACATTTACCCCCTGTTAGCATTTACCCATTCAAGCTTAAAATCCCATTCCTAATTTTACAGGAGCCCCCAAAGACGTCAGCACAGATTCTCCCAGACAGAGGGGAGCAGTGTTCTTGTTTCCTCTCAAACTGCCTACTCCATTTCACTGTTTGTGTTTCCTGTCCAGTTTATTATTCTGTTTTTGCTCCAGCGTGCCCAAGGAGGGATTTCCAAGCTGTGCCACACGGAATTACCTCAGAGCTTCATGGAAAGCCTGACTGAAAACACAATTTCTCCTCAGGCACAAGCATGGATTCTGTGTGTGGAGCTGGGGCTGCAGAAACCAGGAGCAAATTACACCTGGTCATCCAAAAGCGTTGGGTGAAGGCAGAAGATGAATTTGTGGGTGGTTGTGCAGAGATGCCACCTGAAAGAAGAGGTAAAACTTCCCTGGAGTGCATTTATCCAACCTGGTGCCACCAAATTCTCCAGAATCCTTCACAGCACTGGGAGAGCAGAGCCTGGGTGCTGCTGTTTGTACCCAAAGCACTTTTCCTCCCTCAACATCATCACTCCCATCTTCCCCAAATCCAGCCTGTGCCAGCTGTTCCTAATCCAGCTGCTCCTCTCCTCCAGGCCACAAAAACCTGATGGAAGAGGGTGAGAAGTTTGCAAAGTTGATCTATGACCCCAAGAAAATGGGTTACGTGCTGAGATTAACCAAGGTTGGCACACAAGGAGCAGGATCTGCTCTGCTGATGGAGGAACATGAGCATTGGTGGATTTTAGCTGTCCCATTATCCTCCTTCAGGGAAAATATGCTCCCCCTGTTAAACCCTGGCATCAGAGGAGCCTGCTGCCCCATCCTGGATCAGGAGACACAGCTCAGACCAGAATTACCCACGAGGAAATGAACCTGTTTAAAACACAAATCCTGAAATCCTGCCCTTCCCCATCTCCTGGAGGTTATCTCCAAATAGATCTTCACCTCTCCAAGTCTCCTTCTCCTTGATTTGTGCTTCCAGTGACAACATTCTTATTTTTCCTCAAATCCCTCATGTAGCATGACCCCAGTTCACCATCTGAGTGAGAATAAGGATTCTGCAATCCCTTTTTTTTTTTTTTTTGGATAAAACAGGTAGCAAAGGAGAGAAAATGCAAAGAGCCCCTCTGCATCCACACAGGAAACTGCCAACACAAGCATTGGAGCTGCTGGATCATCCCTAATTCCTCCAGCAGCCCATGAAGCAAGCAAAGCAAACATCTGCTTTTCCTAAAAACTCCTTTCTCACAGAATCACAACACCTTTGGTATAAAACAAGAGCTGAGATGTGCATCTGTTACAGTAAAAAAAAAAAAAAAANAAAAAAAAAAAAAAAAAAAAAAGCAGCAGAACTTTTTAATATATTAAATTAGGCTATATTGGCTAAAATTCCATTTTAATTTGAAACTCGTTGGATATTGAAGGCAAGTTTCAAAAGTTATTATCTAGGGTTTAATTGCATACATTATGTTTGTAGCCTTAGGTACTGCAGGTAGATCTTTAATATTCCCTGCAATATATTGAGAGCATGGAGCAGCCATTTCATTCTGCTCCAAGAAACTTCCAGAGGTAACTATGGGAAAGGAGATTTAAAAACTCCAAACTTTTGGCTTTTGAGTGAAAGTCCAATGGATTTGGGCCTGTTGACAGGGAATTTCCAAAGTTTTAGCTGAAGGAAGTTATTGGAAGCATATGGGCTGTCATGAAAACATTATTGAGTGCACCCTTGACAGTCAGACACCAGATTAAAAATAGAAGGATTTTTCAAGCTGCAATATGGGTGCTTGGAAAAATATCAGATATTTTCCTTCAAAAAAATTTAAAAAAAATCAAATGTGTCCAAACATTTAAATGGGACAGCATCTCCTCTCTGCCTCACGTGGTGGAGGAGGTTGGTTGTGTGAGCACTTCCATCCTTTGGCAGGATTAAGCAGAAAAATTGTAAAATTAAGCTAAAAATAATCAGAATTGCAGTCCTGTGCCAAAAAAAGATGGAAATTTGGTGGGGAGCAATGATTCCCCTTAGTTTCCTGGGCACTCGCCTTTCTGCAAACAGCAAGGTATCCAAAATCAGGGTTTCAAGAGACCAAAATTCCCCAGTGCCTCAGGAACTGTGTGAGCCAGAACCATAACCTATAACCACAAACCAAATCATACTCCTCCGTTTCAGTCTGGGGACTCTGGTTGCCTTGGCCCCTCTGTAAATTCATTTTTGGGTCTCACTCACCCATCCCAGCCCTGTTCCCAGGCACAGGAGAGGTCAGAGAGCTGAGGGGGGAAAATGAAACTGTTGGAAAATCCAAACCTCTGCTCCCTGCCACAGACACACACAGAGGTTTAGTGCACACAGACAAGCTGGTGGCATTTTTCCAGCCCCAATTAATTCTCCAGCCCCAATTCCTCTGACACCAATTGCTGCTGGAGTGCCACACCAATGATCTGGGCCTGGCCACAAAGAATTTCACCTTTCCACCCTCACCACATCACCCTGTACCAGGAGGATTTGACTTTGAGTGAGAAATATCCTCCTAAAACCTGAACTTGGTGCTTAATTGCACAATTAATTTGCTAAATTGTTTAGGAACTTTTGAAAATGCCCATTTTTAAAATATATACATGGATCCCCTTAAAGAAATAGCAATAATAATAATAATTATAATAATCTTTATCATCATCATCCAACTCCATTTCAACTCTGAGGTATTTCCTAAATTATCCAGAATATCTACCCTGATTAGAATGTTACTTTCTGTGTTTTTCCTTCATCTTTGAAGAGGCAAATCTAGAGAGAAGCAACCCAAGCATCTTCCACATCTCATTTTGACAACCTCTGTAGGACAGGACTTGTCCAAACCCAGCCCTGTTCAAAGCTAAAGAGTAAAACCCCAAGCAAAGCACAAACAATTCCAAGTCCTGCAAACACCTTCCAGAAAAGGATCAGATACAAGATCAGGAAATACAGATCCTTATTTCCTTCAAAACACGCGGAAGGATTTCTGACCCAGGACTTCTGATGCTGCTGAAGAGCCCGAGCCCCGGATGGCAGCTGGAATTCCAGCTGTGGAGGATGAGCAAAGTATCTCTGCCTCCTTATTTCCAATTCCTCTGATTATCCCAGAGTGCTTGCCTCACCAAATGTTTGTTTAACTCGGCGTGTTTGCTTGTTTAAAGTGGATTTCTGCAGCGGGGATGTGCAGCCTGGAGCCTGGGTGGGACGGAGCCGAGCTCAGCGATTCCAGACACACTCCACGCTCAGCAAACAAAGAGATACAGAGTTTTCATCTTTTGTTCAATCATTTCCCATGAATGCAAACTTTTTTTTTTTTTCCTTGCCATTTAATTTTAAATTAGTCTAATCAGACATCTGCTAGGATGTGTGTGAATTAACAGAACTGAACACAAATCTTCTGCGAGCGCTCGAGTGCTGCTTCCCTCAAATGGCATTAACTCACAGGGACACTCTGAGGAGCTGATTGAGCATCCCCAGCACAATATTCCAGACTCTCTGATTTAACTTCATTGTAGTCAGAAGAAATCACAGGATAGAAGGAAACATGTTGTTAAGGACTCCATTCTGAAGCGGTTCAATAAAAGCAGGCTGCTTATCCTGCTTTATTATCTTTATTATTGCTGCTCCAAGATGAAAAGAGAATTTCCTCTCAAGACAAAAAAAGCAGAGTTTGTCTCAAAGCTCTTTGTTTGCTTTTCAATAGCAAGGTACAATTTACTCCTTAGAATTTACAGGGTTTTTTTTTTTTTGCCTGTACAGAGAATTTTGATATTGTGGAGTTCTCTTATTCCTGTGACGAATTATGGTGACATTTGTCAGCATTTACTAAAGGTTTTGACATTACTCAACAAAGTTGAGGTGGATTCTGCTGACTCTGGACGTGTTCTGAACTGAACATCTTTTGTCAAACTCCTGACATTATCCAGGAGCTGCACTCAGGTGATCTGTTCAGCTCTGTGGTGCTGACCTTTCCAGGGGTAGGAATTTCAAAATCAGATTAATTAGAATTAAGGGACTTTTTTTAGCCTGTGTCTGTGGGGCTGATTTGACACCAACACAACAACCATCTGAAAATCCCATTAATTTCAGAAGCCAGGGTCTGCTTCAAGTGATACTTCAATATTGATTTAAAAAAAAAATATATATCTGGATAACTCCTTATACCTTTTTATGCAAAAGGTTGGGTTTTTAAGCTATACTTTTCAAGGTATCTAAGATTTCAACACACAAATTCTACAAATAGAATAACTGCAACATTCTGTAAAAGAAGCATTTCCCTAAGAGTCCTAAGCTCTTGCCATATTTATTTGTGGACTTTAGAGGGTGACCTAGTAGACAAATTTTCATTCTTTGGACAGTCCTGTCCCTTGAGCCAAAGCTCTACAAGAAACACCAGGGAAGTTTCCATGAATTTTTCAGCTACCTGCGTCTCTGTCATCTCTTAAATACAAATAAAATCGAGCCCAAATGTCCCTTTTTTATGAGTAATGGGAAATGAGACGGAATCAATCGTTGGCAAAGTAAAAGATGCTTAATATTGATTGTTCTTCTGAAGGATGAGGAAGCTCTTCTAGAGCTCATTGGGGGACACGGGGAGGGGACAGCTTATGGATTTGTTTTCCTTCCTGCATTCCCAAGGGAGAAAGGAAAAGATGAGGCCATGATAGATGATAATTCTGCAAGGAATGACTAATGAGGCACTGAGCTGCCTGTGTAGCAGTAGTGGAGGCAGTAATAAGCAGAGTAATTGGGTTTATTGGGTTTCTGCTTAGCACACATCCAGGCCTCTCCAACATCCTGTCCCTCCAAAGCATTTAATGCTCTCTGTCTTCCCTTTTTATTATGCCTGACTTGAGTTATTTCATGAAATTTGACCTTGTACTCTTAATCTCATCTGCTTGTTCTGCATAGTTCATCTTCTTTATTTTCCTTGGTAGCTGCTCTGTCAAACACTCCACGTAACCACGGCATCTCAGGCTGCAGTGCCAGCCCTGGCTCAGGGTGGATTTACATTTCTGTAGCCCCAACAGCTCCATTTCATCTTCTCAGGGAACCTGGCTCAAGAAACAATACTCCAGGATAAATTTGCTACAATTACATGACCCTTTTTACAAATCACAACGCTAACTCCCTGTTAGAATTAATTACAACTTCCATTTTCAACTAAATGCAATTTTTTAAGAGGTTGGAAACAGCAAGAGTTATATGCAAGTCAGAAACAAAATAGTTATTATTTGCTCTGATTTTTTTTTTTTCTAAAAAGTCTTTTACACTCCTGCTGGGAAAACATCTCTGCAGAAATCCATTCTTGCAGTGGAAAGGAGGAAAAAATACCCAACATTTTATATTTCCTGTCAGTGGCATTCCACTTCCAATCCCCCAAGAGCAAAGCAGACATTCCATTCATGCCTAATGACACAGGAGCTGGCTGTTCCCTACAGCTGGGTGTTTTGCATGGTGAATTTATCCCTCTTGTAGGATTGTGTCAGGCTGGAGCTCCTTTTGGGGAAGAGTTTCCAGCTCCTGCTGGTGCTCCCAGCCTCTCTGGCACTTGTTCTCACATTTATTGCCCAGAGGTGCCTCATGTCACAGGTTCTGCAGAGCCTGGCTCGTGCTGATGCCTTTTGGGGCTACCTAAAAACAGAGCCCAGACAGAATTAAGGGAATAAAAAACAGTTCTATTTATGGAAGAGCCTTCAGATACATTTAGGGCAGACAAAGCCCCCCAAGGGCTACACCCAAAATGGACCCTGGGTCACAGATTCTCACACTTTTTAATCTTTGGTCCATTTACATATTGGGGTTTCATCTCCCAGTTACAGCTTCAGGGAATGAAGTCATTCACCCCAAGTTTGCTCCCCCAAGTCACTTTTGTTTCCATCTCTGGGCCTGAGGCAGTGAGGTGTCCTTGATTGCCAGGCCTGGAGAGGAATTGTTGTGTCTGCCCAAAATGGGGAAGCAGCAGCTCACACTGAGTGTGGAGTTTGGAGTTACACACTAAAGAACTTCAGGGTTACAAAGAGATGGAAAATAGAAAAGCTGAAATCCTCAGGCAGCAGTGACTCCTGGTGCACTGACATCCTCCAGCTCCGTTACCAAAGAGTTCCTGGCACTTCTCAAATCCCTGGAACGTGGCTGCAGCACAAATAACAAACACAAGAGCTCGTGCCTTCGATGACAGAGGCTCACCAGCACAGGCAGGAAAGGCACTGATGGCAATAATCAGTATAATAATAACTGCATTAGGCCAGCAGGGCCAGGAGCTCATCTCCTGAAAGGGGTTATTTTAATTCCAGTAATTGGCCCCAACCAGCAGCAGGAATTGATGTGCTGCCACTTTTATCTGTTTGCTGCTTGCCATGCCCAGATGCAGCAGCACTGCCCAGTGAACACAAATTACCTGCTGGTGTCAATGAAAGCCATTGCTTTGCTGCCATTATTGATCAGCTGTGGTGCTCAGACAAAGCCTCAGCCACTGTCCCATCCCCAGCTTATTGAAGATGAGTGGGCCGTGGGTACCACAGCATCCAGGCAGCCAGGGAACAGCTAATTGTTGTTTTACTGCTGATCATTATTATGATTCTTTTGCTTAATGACCGACATTTATATGATGCTGATCATGCAGTTACCCTACAGCCCTCTGCAAGCTTCACAAAAGGTTTTACAAATTGAGTTTCTGAGCCTAAAAGCGTCATTATGACTCGGCCACTCCGTGTACTGGGCAAAAGAAAGATCAGGATTGTCCCTAATGAGTGTTGTAAGAAAACATTTTGTCTGTCTAAAGACTCAGAATACTCAGTGGGACCTGCAGCTGTGCTGGATCTTTGGGGACTCATCACAGATCTCAGATTTTCCAGCACAAGGACTGAAAAATCGACAAAGTCACCCAAAAAGGGCTGGTGCAGGTCACAGGAGCTCACACGTGTGGGTCACAGACACCCAGAAGTGACGTGGTCACTGTCCCAAGAGGCTCCTTCTCACTCCCAGCTTTTAGGGAGTGCAAAGCTCCTGGCACACATTTGGTAACTTTGGTAAATGGGGTGGGCATAACCCAGAACTGTGCTTTGGTGTGCGTGCTGGAGCTCCTGCCAGAGGTACTGCTGTAATTGATATTTTAGCTCATATCCCAGCTCCTCTGCAGAAAGGACTGGGCAGAGAGGGTTTGGTCCCTGAGCTCACTGACCCAGCCCATCTCAGGTGTGTGCTCAGGTACCTGCATCTCCCACTGGGACCCAGATTTTACCTCCTGTTCCAGGCCCACACTGGCTCTTACCTCACTTTCCTACTGTTTAGCATTGAAGGAAAAAAAAAACAAACAACAAACAACCCTACATGAATTTAGGAGCTTTTAAATTGAAGGCATTACCTCATGAAATGCAGAGCAATAAACAGGGTCAGGAGTTGGACTCCGTGACCCTTCTGGGTCACTTCCAACTCAGGACACTCTGGGACTTTCTAAATAATCATGTTAAGCTCTAGCTCATTTTGATAAAATTCCCAGGGCTTTTATTTTATTTTGACAAAATACCCAAGGGAGAAAAACATGATTTACAATCTTGTGTCATAAGAGAATGAGGAAACAGGAGGCCTTAAAATTTGGGAAGCTTCACTGGGCAGGGGTTTGGCTGCCTTAGCAGAGAATCTCCAGTTCAGAGCCATGGGTTAGGCAGTGTCAAAAACTGAAAATTTGTGTGTTTGGCCACCCTTTGTCCCACAAACAGGGCACAGGGAGGCAGCAGCAGCCTGGTGGAGAACCCTGCCTTTCCCACAAGAACAGGACACCTCTAAATGTCTTTTCTTCCCTCTGCTTGAACTTCCCATCCGTGTGCTGAAGGTGGAAGGAATTAATTACAGAGGTTCCAGTGGAGCTGAGAGCTCTTCACAGGAAAGCACCTTAATATCAGGTGTAAATAAAACAATCCAGGAGCCTTGGAGCCAATCCAGGAGCAAGACTTGTCTCCTTTTTTCGTGGATACTCAGAGAGCTGCCCCTATCCCCAAAAAAATATTTGAGGAAATTAGTTTTTCCACCTGATTCTTTGGCCAATTTCCCACAGCAGAGATAAGACCTGCAGCGTGTGCATTTACAGATTACTGCTCTCTGTTCTCCTTGTCCTTGGAAAAAAGGGACTTGTTTCCTCCAGGAGCATTTCACCCTAAACAGCTGGAGTACCTTTTTTTTAACAACATGAAGATAAATTAAATTAGAAAGTTGTGCTCAGCAAGGAGAAATGCAGCTGTCTACGTCCAAGCCACACGTGAGATGATAAAACTTTTTAATTTTACTTGTTAAACTCCTTCTCATTGACTTCACTAGAAAAAATAAACAAATAAACCACCGAGTATGGCTCTGGTAACTTTGTAGGATTTAAGGAAAATAAACAAACAAAAGTAGCAACTGGCAAAGAATTCTGCCCAGAACCTCTCCAACTTAATGGAAGTAAAATATTTCTAATTTGGAGGGGAAATAGTAGATTTGTTGTTTTCCATACTATTTTCTAAGGTGTTTTGTTTAAAATGCTGGAGAAAAAGAGAAGATGTTCACCAAATTTAAAAGTATTGATTTCTGTGCTTAGAAGATGGGTGTGATCTGGAAGAACACCTGACTAATTCCTCCAGTGATTCTGTGTGAATCCCATGACCTGCAACCATTCCCAGAGAACAAAGAGAGTTATTTCCAAGCCTGGTATTTATCCAGACCCTGGTGTTTCAGGGATTGGTGTTCACATCTTAATTTTGAGGCTGGTTTCATTCTGGATCTATTGCCTGGCCAAAAATTGCCTGTTTTTTGTTACTCCACAGTGGCAGCAGCTTTAGTTGTGGCAGTCCCTGAATCCCTGGAAGTGCCCAAGGCCAGGACTTGGAGCAGCCTGGGACAGTGGGAGGTGTCCCTGCCATGGCAGGGGTGGCACTGGGTGGGATTTAAGGTCCTTTTCATCCCAAATCATTCTGTGATTCTGTAATTTCAACATCACAATAAATTCCAGAAAGGTTTGGATGAATCTCGTACAAACAAGTTGAAAAAAGCAGGGCAAAATCCCAAATTCTTACACATTCTGCAAGGGATGTGGGAGATTGGAAAGGAGAAGAGAACTTAAAACCTTTCTTTCATGTTTGGCTGTGGTTTGTACGTTGTTTTCCATCTAATTGGATGCAGATTAAAAAGCAAAATATGTTAGAAGCACTCACACCAATCAGTTGGGTAAATAAAGGTAACTAAATTACATGTATTTTTGCTAATTACTACCCTAACTACATGGGGATTTGTCAGCAATCCTGTTCTTTATTCAGACAAAGGCAAGCACATTCCAAACAGCAGTGCCTCTATTTCCATATTTCAGTCACATAAAACCTGGTTTGAACATGGCTGTTTTATAGATCAAAAGCTTAATTCATAAATAAAATTAAATGGTTTATATGTTAGAGGGTGTGCTCAATGTTGCAGTTCTCTATAAATGAGCTGTGACTACTGTGGCTCTTACAGGTTTTACATCAAAATCTTTCAGGCCTGTTTTCCTGTCCTTTTCCAGAGGAATCCCAGAATGGTTTGGGTTGAAGGAACCTTAAAGATCATCGAGTTTCAATCCCCTTGCCATGGGCAGGGACATCTCCCACTAGGAAGGAAGATATTTTGTAACTGCCCTCCGTTTCCCAATTCCCTTTCTTTATGTACCACATCCTCAGCTCACCCAAACTGCAATAGCTCTGATTTCACAAGCTGAACCAGAATAATTTTTGCTGCCAGGAGCTTTGGCTGATTGCTTTGTTTTGAGGGAAAACACCAAACTCCTCATTGCTGCCCACACGTTTTCCATAGAAACTGAGAATTTTGGGGGTTGGATGGGATATTACAGTCCCAAATCCCTGTCATGGGACACCTTCCATTATCCCAGGCTGCTCCAAACCCCATCCAACCTGGCCTTGGACACTTCCAGGGATGGGGCAGCCACAGCTTCCTGGGAAATGATGCATTTGGTGATTAATGATTTGCTTTTGCATTGATTATTTGCAGTGGGAGCCCTCCCTAGCAGCAGACAGGGGATGTCACATCAGCTGACAAAACAGGGAGGAGTTGCTCCAAGGACTGGATTAATTGTGGAATTTACCCCAAGTCCCTCACAGACTTGGAGTCTTGTGAAAAACCAGACATGAAACAGTGTTTGTCATCCCAAAGGGCAACTTTGGACAGATTGGGGAGATGATGGACAGTTATCTCCTCAGGAAACTCTGATGGCTGACAAAGTGATGGGCACGCTGGTAAGTGGCACGGGGGCTGTGGCAGGTTAATGAGGTACAGTGCAGCAGCTAAACTCATTATCACATTTCAGCACATGGATCACAGCTCTCCTCACACGCTACACTCACAGAGCTTGTTTCTGCAGGTGAAAACTGCAGAGCAATGATCACAAGTTTTATCTGGCTAATCTTTCAGTGTTTCTGTAAATCATCCCCAAAACTTTCCCCTCAAGTTTTCAATTGAGCTGATCAAAAGCTTACACTTTTGCTCATGTAACTCCTCAAAACAGCCCCCAACACCAAGGGATGTTTTGCCATTCCCATCTCACTGATACTACAACAAAATGTGCCTTGATTATAGGAAAAACTTCTGTCACAAAGCAGGGGAAGCAACCCAAAGAGGTGGCAGAGGGTGTGGAACAACCTCAGGACAGGGGAGCTCGGGATGTGAGGTTATGGCCCATCTCTGTTTGCACTGGATAAAAATGAAGTCACGTTTGTTAAGCTCAAATTCATTGAAAAGAAACAAGGAATTAAAGACCTGCTTCTGCTCTTCAGGCTGCTCAGTTTAACCCTGGCTAAAAGCTTTTGGAAAAATCTCCAGGATTATCAAGCCCAACCTTGGACCAAACACCTCCACACCTGCTAAACCATATCACAAAGTGTTGCATCTGCTCAGATTTTTGAACACTTCCAGGAATGGTGACTCCACCATCACCTTTTCTGTGAAGAAATTTTCCTGATTTCCAGCAAAGATGTGCAGTTTTCCCTTCAGGAGTGATCTCAGAATGTGCTTCAAAGTGATCCAAACTGGAGTTTTGTGCTGTTCCAAGGCTCCATTTAGGTAGAACTGTGATAAATAGCCAAACAGAACAGAACTCTCAGGATTTATTAATTGAAATTAGGGTGAAGCAACTTATGACACTCCAGAACAACAATTTCAGGAAGGACTCACAATAAAGTGAGGCAGTTACAGTCAAATAAAACAGTCAGTGATTAAAGATTTAACATGTTGTCCTGGACTCACAATACAGCCATTCTGGAAACCAGGAATGTGCCTGTGGGATTTATAATTCCTTCCAGAAAGCATTCTCATTTACTTGGAAGAAATAAAGCCCATTTGATGGTGATATCATTTCAAGGATTGTACTGAAGCTTATTAAGAGCAGATTTTATTTTTTTTAGATTGAATCAATGGTAAATCTAATGAGAAATAATGAAAAGATTTTGGGTTTTTTCTTTGAAAAAAACTAACAAGAACCACTATGAATTTAACTGGAATTTGCCAGAGTGTCTTTGGAGTGCATTTTATCAATCAATGTGCTGCTAAAACAATGATGTTTGTAGGAGGTGGCCCCAAGGCCAGGTTGGACAGGAGGAGCTTTATGGTTCTTCCAACCCAAACCATTCTGGGTTTCTACAATTCCATGGGAAAAACAACAAACAACCCCTTAATCCACATAAAAACATTCCTGGTAACATCACTGAGACTTTCCATTCTCTAGGAGCTATTTCCTTTTGTCTGAAATCATTTGAAAATTTTGGAGGGAAAACAAAAATCTGAGCCTTAATTTTAGCATAAAGCACATCAAACATTCAAATGCAGCTCTGCATGGGAGTTAATTCCTTCCACGTATTACAGCAAGCTGGATTCTGTCACCTCTATTCAAAGTAATCATCTGAGCCTAATCTTCCAAGGAATCCTGGCACTAGAAATGCAAAAAGGACTTTCAAAGGAGCTCCCTGAGTAACTCATTTTAGCATCAGTGCTTTTATTTAAGTAATAAAACTTAAATAATTGAAGGGACACAGGCAGTCACATATGCAAATAAATGTCATTGCAGGGCTCTAGACAGGTGTCATGCACCAGAGCTCCTTTGAAATTTCCAGCTGACAGCTCTTTATGTTCAGGTCAGTGATTATTTTGAAAATGTAGCTCTTAGGTGTTTTCATGGGCTTCTCTGAGAAATAAAGATAATCCCTGACTGTTGTAAAAATTAATACATGTAAAGACTGAGCCAAGCTCAGAGAGCAGAGTAAAAGGTGTGTTCTGAAAGAATCAGAAACAAGACACCAGAAATAAAAATTTTACTATGGTAGGGTTTATGTATTTCTAGGAAATTAAAAACTGATACATCCACAGGTTTCAGAAAACTGGGAAGAACTGGAAGTTTCTTCTCAATGGGAAGAGAACAGTTTCATTTCTCTGCCAAATCTGGCATATTGCAATGTAAAATATTTAACTCTAAATCAGAATTTATGTTTTCACTGGAATGGATTTCAGTCAGGCCCTTTCTTCTCCTAATATCAATAAAATCATTATTTTGACCACTTGTGTCCTTCCTCCACTACGCTGCTGACACTGCTGGAGCAGCTTTGCTCCCTTGTATTTTCCAGGTGAGTTAAGACTTTCCCAAGTTCTCCATTGGCCACAAAAGCATGAACTGAAGATGTCAAAATCTTTGGAACAAAGGCAAACCAGTAGATCCCCCCAGATCTGCCCCAGACCTTGCATTGAGAGAGCAAGGGAGAGATTAGAGATGACAGAAATGATGGTTATGAAGGATTAATACCTCTGGACGTTTGCCTTCCTGAAGCTTAAATCCCCCTCTGCCTCCCCCTGCAGCCTCAAATCACGGCAGGCAGCCTCCTGCAAATAAATGTTGTGGGGTGGAAGAGGCAAATCCTTCATTACCTTTGGGGAAGAGCTCATTTGGTGACCTTGAAGTGGTTACACAACCTGGTTTTGCAATCCAGGGTGAAGCCAGGACCAGGCTCAGAGCCATCTGCTGCAGTCCATCTCCTGACCTTCCCAGCCTCAGTGATTGCAGTGCATGTTGCAAACAGATTAGTTTGCCTGGGAGCAATCTATTTTTGGGTCCCAACTTGTAATCCCAAATTACAAACCCTCTGTTGTTGCAGGGGAGTGGAAATGGCCAGTGCGGGCAGCTGGGTTTGACATTGACATCCCCCTGGTCCTGGATTTTTACACAGTGAGGGATCTCCCAGGCTTTTGAGAAATGATCCATGGGAAGGAGTGAAGGGCATCTCCCAAAACCTCGGGTGGACAGCCTGGGGTCCTCTCACCCTTCTTGCCAAAGTCCAGCTGCCACCAAACCTCTGGAGGATCTCAAAGTCTAAAAAACCCACCCACCCGTTCAGTGAAGAACATTTTTTTTCCTAGATCAGTTAATAGGAATGATTTTCTCACTGAAAGGGTGGGCAGGTGCTGGGAGAGGCTGATCAGGGGAGTGGTGGAGTCACCATCCCTGAAAGGGACACCTGGGGACACAGTTTAGGGGTGAACACGGTGGTGTTGGGTTCGTGGTTGGACTCAGTGACCTTTGAGGCCTTTCTCAGCTGAAATGGTTCTGTGATTCTGTGAAAATGCCCTGGAACTAAAGCATCTTATCATAACCACAGTGCAGTGATGTGCGAATGTGATCACTGCCAAAATAAAACACCTGAACATTTTGAATAGGGGAAATTCAATCCAATCACAGGTTGTGTCTGTTACCGGAATTTGCATTTATTCTGGCATTCTCAAGCACTAAGAATAGTCAAATTTGAGCTATTATCTCCATTTTGCTGCTATTTTAATTTGGGGTGTTTTGTGCTGAAGTGAATACTGAGACATCACAATATTTTTAGACTCTGCAAAATAACATCACTCCGAGGCAATGGCATGAACATTTGCATTTGGAAAATAGGACAGGTGCAGCTAAAGCACCAGCTGCAGGCAGAAAAAAATCGTGGCATCAATACCTGGAGAATTACATTAAAATATTTTGCTAGACCTGTCTCTTTGTAACTTTTCCTTGCTGAGTAGTCTCATAAATGTCCTTTTCCAAGGTACTGCGCTTAATCCAAACCTTACTGAGGGTAAATCCCGTGGTTTAAACTAAATTCACAAAGTCCCCCATGATAATTTTGCCAAAATATACCTGAATATTCACAGTGCAAAGGCTCCCTTGCCTTTCCAGCAGGATGGGAGGAACTGCCAGTCAAGTCCCACTACTCAGCTCTCTCTACAACCCCGCTCAAAAACCCAAAAAGAATGAGACAACAAACAGCTGGAGCTTTTCAGCTTTTCGTGTTTTTTTATCTCTGCTTTGCTTGACCTTTTCATAGCTGGCTGAACATCATGAGGAAACTCCACACGGGATCAGGCATGAGGATACAACTGATGAAAGATCCATGGCCTGCAGCCTTTCCCCACTGGATGCATTCTTTGCTGTCAATACACTTTACTCTACCCTATTCATTATAAACACTTCCCTGAAGTCCCCAGGTTTTAAATACCATGTGTTTTCACTTCAAAACCCAGAATAAATCTCAATTTATTCTGAGTATGGAGCTTTTAGGTTCCAATTTTTTGCCCTAAGTGAATAAATCAATTTCTATTTAAGTAGTAGTGTCTTTCTCTTGCTGCAAGAATAGTTACACTTATTCTACAGAGAAAAAAATCACCTCATTGGGTACTTTATAGACTTTGGTGCCAACTGAATCACTAATTTACTCTGTCAAATCAAGTTAATCTTGTCTCAAAATTCACTCTGTTATGGTCAATGGATCAGAGATGAACTGCAAGGAATTCATTGGAAGGCCATGCTCAGATTAAACAGTGTATTACAGAAAAACACTTGAAGAAATTAATGGAATTACTCTGGCTGCAGAGAAAGATTCCCATCCAGAATTTACTTTCAGAGAAAGGCTTGGGAGTTTTTCAGCTTTACTACACAAATTTCCCAAGTTTAGAAACCTTCAGTCATGCAGTTTAGTTTTAATTATAAAATGGAACTGAGACATCACAACACAAACAACTCCAAAGTCATCCTGCCTTAATTGTACAGAAATCAAGATACTGTTGGGAAATGCCAGAATTAGCTAAGCCAAAGCTAAATCCTTTGTACAAATCCTCTCCTCCAAACACTCGACTGGGCCACTTTGGATGCAGCACAGATATTCCCATTCCAAACAGCTCTGGTGCTCTCTGATTGTTTTCTCTTTAGCTCAGTAAAAGGTACCAGAACAAACAGAGGAGGTAAAGGAGAGCTGTGAGATGAGCACTGAATCACCCGCTGATGCAGACAACAGCTTGGCATTATTTTAACACTTTATCCCTAAGCTTAACCTCTTCTAACTCCAGAAAGAACTAAAAAAAAAAAAGATTATCTAATTTTAAAAAGTTCAGTCCTTCCTTTTTGAGGGACGAGGCACAAACCCAACAAGCACAAATAAAGCTTGATCGCTTGATCGATGTCACAGCGTGATGTCACAATTTGTCTCAGATACCCCAGGCCCCTCCCAGATGATTCCCTGCCAGGTTTGTCAATCATTCCTCTTTTCCACATCCTGACCCCTGATGAGTGCTGCCTGTCAACAACCCTGGCGCTCCAGAAGGGTGTAGAGTGGTTGGCAGAATTCAAAAGATGCTTCCCACCCCTGGACAGACATTGGGCCATCCAAGTGTCCTCTGTCCCTTAGGACTTCCCCCTGTACCTGGTTGGTGTCACCTGTGTTCCTTCCCTCCCCTGTCCCTGGTTCCAAGGCCACCAGCCATGCTGTGAGAGTTCTGCTGGAGCTGCTGCTGCATTCACAGCCTTTGGGCCAGGAATAAAACTCTGAGTCCAAACCCTCCATCAGAACTGGCTCCTTCCCTTCACCTTCACCTTAAACTCTCTCTGCCAAAGGTGACCCTGAGCTCCTGCAGGCCTGGCCTTGTCCCCAAGCCCTCAGCTGTGACATCCAGCGAGCCTGAGGGACACTGGGGTGAAAACACCACAGTACCACCATCTAGGCAAACAGCAAGGGCCAGCCAGCTCAGGCACAACCTGGGAATATTGGATTTAACCCCAATAGATCCCCCTGGGTGAGCCCACGCTGTCACAGCCCAGGGCTGGCAGCCTGCACAGAAATGGCAAAGCTGGGCACAGCACCCTTCCTGTTCCTTCTCTTAGCAGCATCCAGTGGCCCTGCCGCGTTTTGCCATGAATTAGAGGCGCTCGTGTCTGACACTTAAGAAATTAGCACGACACAAATCATCTGTAAAAAAGACTTTTTAACACGGCGACAACTGATTTCAGCTTGCAAGGGAGAAAATTAGTCTTTTGTGAGCAGCCCTAAGAGCACTGAGCAGGAACCATCCTTTTACAAGGGAGCTGGGAATTTAGCAGGAGCGCTCAACCCTCCGCAGAATCAGAGCTTTAATTTTTTATTCCGCAAAAGGAACTCGGAAGAATTTGCTTGAGGAGGATTTATAGAGATGTACTTTATACACCCAGTCCATAATACAGATGAATAGCTCTAGATGTTTACGGTATATTTAAGTACACTCACGGGACCCATCCCAACTTGATTCTGTAATATCAATTTTGTTATATATTTGCTGTGGGGAAGATGTTAATAGGCTGTTAAAACAGTCACTAGGAAAAAAAAAAAATTGAATCAGCCTCATAAATCCTAAAGCATCTGATTTCAGTTTTATGTTTCTTTCTTTCACTAGGATATCGAAAAGAAGAGTTAGATTCCCAGTAAATCTTTTATAGGTTACACTGGTTTATAGGCTTAAAATGATGGCACTCGGTAGTTAATTTTGCTGCTTGAAAAAAAAAAAAAAAAAGCAACATTATCCCTATATCACATCCTCAGCTTAACTGCACATTCTGCACCCACTGCTCTTTAAGGAATCATAACTTCAAGCCAGCATTTTCATTTCCCTCTCTCTTTCAGGTTTCCTTGAGGAAAACACTTGCTGATTATGAAGCAGGTTATTATTCAGAAATCAGGAATTGAGATTAGGCCTGAAGGTGGATTACCCTGCCCAGGACAGCAGCAGCAGCACTTTTACCACAGCCACAGGGACAGGACAGCCCTGGTACAGCAAAACCAGGGGAATCAAACCTGGCACAAACCAGGCAACAACAACCTGCTCCATCCTCCCTCTCTGCAGTCCCCAGTCTCCCAGAAATCTCTTCAAAATCCTGCCAAAATTTGTGCAAATCCCCCGAAGACCTGCCCAAAACCCCTAAAATTTTGGGCACGCAGCAAATTCAGGGTATTTCTCCCAAATTCATGTTTTTCCCTCCTCCAAACCCCCTGAAAACCCTCCTGTGCAAGGCCAGCAGCACAGAACCAGCAGCACCAGGTTTGCTGGGACAAGGCTGGTGGCACCTGCTGAAGCCAGGGGTGACTGGAAGAAAGGCCCATCCAAATCCCAATTTCAGCAGCCTCCCCAGGAAAACTGAGTTTTGTCCATTTGCATGAGGCTGAATGCTTGGTTTTTAGCTCAGGTGGTTTGGGTCAGGATGAAGGAAGTTGAAGAAAATAATATAAATGCACATTGCAGGTTAACGTGCTCACCAAATAAGTGACAGAGGAGGCTTTTGGCTGTGCTATGTTCCTTTTTTTAAATTATTTCACTGGTTTTTTTCGCAGCAATACCTACAGATAACACCTGACACCACATACATGGCACATTTTAAATCACAGGTTTAGCCATGGAGTATCCCTTGAGGTGAGACCTCCACTCCCCCCAGATCTGATGTGCCATTCTCCCCTTTCTCTGCACACTCCTCTAGGAAATCTGATGGATTTAATTTCTTAGTTTTGAGACCGCATCATGCAATGCAAACTCGAGTGAGCTTTGCAAGGCCTTCAAGCTCAGGGATGGCCTCACGCCCCTCTGCCCCCCATGGCAGATAAATGACAATAAAAGGAACAGACCAAAGCAATTCCACTGCCAAATGCCAATAAAACTGACTGGATCTGGGGACAGTATTGAATAAGAGATAAGTGCTGCTAAAGGAGAAGGAAACTTGCAATCAGACACTCCTTGTGGCCCCGTCTCTCCTGGGGTACCAGCTCCCCATTTCTGGAGAGCCACTGCCACTTTCCAAGGAAAATAATCCCTTCAACAGCTTCCTTCCCTGTTCCTAAAGCATCTCAGAGCACATTTAATAAGATTTTTTGGTTTCTGGGTTTATTGAAGGGGTTGGTCTGCATGAAGGTAAGTCCAGGTAAAGGTGGTAAATATCTAAAATGTGAACATGCCTTGCCTTTGTTTCCTTCTAACACAGAGCTCTGAGAAGCTGCATTTTCTCCATTCCTCTGCACAGGCTCTTCCTCTTGTGCCTCATCCCAAAGCAGCAGCTCCAGTTCTTTGGCCAAAGGGATGCTGAGGGCACTGCTGCATTTTCTACATATTTTAGTTCATTCTGCCTGGCACTGAGCTCTGGCTGTAGCTGTCAAGGGGTAGCAAATTCACATTATGATGCAGACTCACTCCAATTCTGACACAATTCAGCTGGTTTGGGTTTTTTTTCTTTAGCAGCCTTTCAGCAGCCCTGTTTTCCTTTCCCAGTCCCACAGGAAGGTTGCACCACCACCCTCAGTGCCTCGAGTAGTGCCTGGCTGCTCTCTGTGCAAGATCCTGGGCTGGGCACTTGGGTTTTGGAAGTTCTCTCCTGGGAGGTTCCACTCTAAAGAAATTATTGGTGTTTTAGGATAACCTTCTCTCCTGAACACCAAACTGCTTGGCTGCCACTCTAAAGAGAGATACAAATATTTTTGGACAGGTTCATTCCTGGAACAGATATTCTATTCCTACTTCTCCCATTTTGCTTTGGGGTAATATTGAGTTAATTCCAAAACAAAGAAGCACAGTGTCCCCAAATCCAGGCTGTTCCCTGTCTCCTATCATAGGAAAACACCCAGTTTGGTTGAAATCAGTGTTTATTTCTACAGAAAGCAACAACAACTTCAGAACCATCAAGGCCCTCATGCAATATTCATTATTAATAAGTATTCAGGTCAGCAGTGACAGCAGAAAACACCACCTCCTTTGAAGTGCTGAACTTCAGTCCCCCAAGCCAATATAAAAATCTCATTTAGCAGTGTTTGGCTGTGGGACAAGTTGGGGGGACTTGTCTAAATGTGATTTATGAATTGCATTGAGCTTTTATGAAGTACCTATACTCTTACATCTTGTGACTCTCTCCACTGTCTTATGACTCCCTTTTATTGTATTGGGCCTTATGGTTTTTATGCTAAGGACACCAGAGAATGGGTTTGGTACATCAGCTCTTAAATAATTGATAGTTAAGGACTACAAGTTGCTGAATAGACCTGTCTGGGGAGAACAAACAACCTATGGCACTCAAGAAAAAACAAGTTTTCTCCAATTTCCTTGCAGAGCCCTGGGATTTGAAAGGTTGTGCTTTGGCCAGAAGCAGAACAAACATGAGATATTAGCAAGGGTTCTATAAATACAGTTGGAGTCACTCACTGAAGGGGCTTGGAAAGCAAGTCTGCTGAGCAGAGAGAGTTCTTTGTGCTCAGCTCCAATTGCTAACTCAGAGCAAAGCCCCAGCTCCACTGTCCCACATCAGTTCCATCAGCAAAGTCAGAAGTGAAAAAATGTTTTCAGAACAAAGCCAGAGCAGCAAAACCCCCACAATAACTCGAAACTCAATGTGACCACCTGCAATCAAGAACATGATTCTGTTCATCTTTCATTTCCATACTTGTCAGAGGTGCAGTCAAAGCAAGGCCAGCAATGTCCAACACTGCCACTGACAGAGGGCAGAGGGCTTGAAAAACTGCTGGAGTGTGGTTCTGCTGGACTGGCTGAGAGGACTTTCATGGTTAAATAAACAAATAATATTTCCTTGCTGAAAATTTATACAGGATTTTATGTTCCTAACGAGATTTCCAAGCCCTCCAGTCAGCTCCTGGAAGAGGCTGAGCTGACAGAACAAAGGCAGAGCAGCAGCAGAAAACAGAGCATAAATGATAAAACAGCTTGAAGCAGTGGCTGAGTTTGGCACAGGAATCTCGTTCATGAGGGAACGTTCTTCTGTGTAAACTCACCAAGAGCCTTTTCATTCCAGCAAAATAGGCCCATCTCTAACATCTCAATTTTCTCCTCTGTAATGTGATTGTTTTGCCTCTCAAAACAACAAAAAAAATCTCTTCTTACAGTTTAACTGGTTCCACAAACATAGTTTTGTTTTGTAAACAAGGAGGATTTGCCATGCTACAAGAAGATTAATCCTGAGGTTTAGGAGAGTTCCACACTGGGGTTTGGTGGAAGCCTTGCAGACACGAGAGAGACCCAAAGATGTGATCTCAAGAAAAAATATTCCCAGAGGAGGAATTCCCTCTGATTTCAGCTCCACACAGAGAAGATGAAGGGTTTTTCTCAGACTCCCAAGACCTAAAATCGTGCTTGGTCAGAGAACAGAACAGTTGAACTCTTGAAATGGATTTTTCTGTCCGCCAGGGAAACACGTGCCCGCTGCAGAGAAGTTGGATTCCTCACTGCCACATTGGAGAATCTGGGAATCCCAGAAACCCAGAATGGTTTGGATTGGAAGGAACCTCAAAGTGCCACGGGCAGGGACACGTTCCACTATCCCAGGGTGCTCCAAGCCCTGTCCAGCCTGGCCTTGGACACTTCCAGGGATCCAGGGGCAGCCACAGCTGCTCTGTCGGAAGCATAGTAGGACAAAGGTTTATCCAATTTCACAGACTCCTTACCCTGCTCTGTCTGAACATTGCAAATATTCCAAGAAAAAGCCAAAACAAGCAGGGCGGGGCCTTGTTATCCCAGCTGATAACCTGAGCTAAAAAAAAAACATTTGAAATCCATAATTCTGGGAGGGTTTCTTAGACCTGCAGCAGCATTCCCGTGGGAAGGCTGTAGGCAACACAGAATTACATTCGAATTTATGATTGTGTCTTGTGTAACAGATAAACAAGGAAGGTCCACCCAAAAAATAAACCCTATTTCCTTCAAATAGCATGTTAACAACTAAAACAGTCAGCAATTCTTGAGGAAAAGAGCTAAGAGCTGTTATTTAAATAATCTCAAAAGAAGAAGTTTTGGAGTGGGTTAAAACCCACAAGATTATAGAAAAAAATATGTTCTCTCAAGATAAGAATCTAAAACGATTCCTGCAAACACCTTTTAGATCATTTTACAAGTTCCATAAACAGAATTAATTTAGGATGTTTATTTTTAACAGTTCCTTTGTGTAGCAAAATTCAGATGATGAAGTGGTGGAAAACTAAATATGAATAGCAAATAATGATTGGGAAAGGACATAAAGACGCATTTAATAGTGAGGGAACATTTATAAATAGTAAGTTAAGACAGACATCTGCACAAAACTCTGTGCAGGGTGACATCAGCTGCCACTAGAAAGGGTGAGATAATCTGAGGCTATTTATACTCCATAAAATGATTGCTATTTTGAGACAGTTTTAGGAGAAATATATGTCAATGCTAGTTTACAGTGACTTTGTTTTGGTTGTGTCAGATAATTCCTGCAGATATAACAACATCTGCTAGAAACATTCCCGTTCCTGTGACTTAGGGGGCAAATGGGATCTGTCAGAGCTAAAAACCAGTTTTTCCTAAGAGAAGTAGGAATAGCTGAATATAATGATGAACTACTGAAGAATTTGATCATCCTGTTTCAGTGTCATTGGGATATGACTGACTCATGAATTCCTACAGAATTTACAACAGAGAGCTCACATCCCAGGCAGAGGTGTGGGTGAGTTGAGCACTTATTTACCCCAAGGGGTGATTTTACTACCAAGTTCCAACAGCAGCCAGCCCAGCAGAGGAAGTTTCCCCTTTTAACTCAGATCCTATGGCAGCAATTAGTAAATAACCCATCCTTTCAGAGCCACACGTGAGCTGAGACACAGGGGCCGTGGCAAAGATCTCTGCTGCTCCTCTCAATCTGAGCAATTATTAAAGCAAGCACAGGCTGGGATATTCTGGCCTCTGGGAAGTGAATGGAGTTTTGATCCTGACTTCCAGCAGGATCTGTGCCTCTGTGCACGGAGCTCTTTGCCTGGCAGCACAAAGGGAACAAAACTGGAGGCTCTGGAGGCTCTGCCTGCCCAGCTGAGCTTTTCTCCAGCCTGGGACAGACTCTGCCCTAATGAGGGCAGGAATGGCCATGGACAAAACCTCTCCCGTTCAGCACACCTCATCCAGGATCTGGGTTTTGTGGCTCTAGGCCAGGCCCAGCCCGCTGGCTCCATTCTGGAGTCGGGGATCTGGCGATCAATTCCCTGCTGTGGTTTGGGCTGAGAGCTGAGTCTAAAAAGGAAAGCACTGATATATCACAAACCTGTTCATCCCAAATCTGTCCAGGAGGGCTGGCAGAGCACATTAAACCATGTGCCCTTAAGCCCTGGGTAACACAGCAAGTGACTTGTGACACATGATACCACTGCTGACCTTTGAATTGGACAATTCATAAAAGAAAAGAACAGATTTCTTTTGCCATAATCTAAAGGGGGGAAAGCTCAGTGCTGACATCAGAAGGGAAGTTGTCTGTAAAGCTAAAAGTGCAAATTAATAGCAGGGAAGGGAAATCACATATGATATAAGAACAAATTCTATCATTCTTTTGTTGCTTGAGATTTTAGTTTCTGTGTATTCCATAAAAATGAACTGCAGTGACTGATCCTGGTGCTGGGACAATTTTCACACAGGAACACACTGCAGCTCTCACTGAGTTTTCAGGACTCACAGAATGCACATGTCAATGCCACAGGATTTTCCTCATGGAATGGTCAATGCTGATTTGAAGGAATCCTCAAAAAAATCCATTATCTGTGACATATAAATTTTGTTTACTGCAATGAATTTTTAGTGTTATTTAAAGAAAGAAGAGTCAGGAATGAACTCCTGAAAAGTTCTAATCCTGCAAGTGAACTTCTTCCTGGTGAACATTTTAGTGCTGAACCTGATGATCTCAAAATCCTTTTCCAACCATATCAATTCCATAATTCCAGTCCCTCACAGCTCTTTTGGGGGAATACTGCACAGAAAAAGCAAACAATCAGCAATTTTATGGATGTCCTCATTCTTTCCATTCATAATGCACCGAGGGCTGTGTTTTAATTCACATTTCTCCACTAACTGAGGCTAACTGTCTGCTCAGAAGTCTGCCTTGGATGAGGGCACAGCTCTGTGGCCATGGGAGGTGGCCTGACCACCTCCTCCAGGAGCCCAACTGACCATCCCCAGCCCTGCAAACTATCTGCCTCTTCCTGGGGAAGAGAGGAGCCAGACCAGAGGACAGACAGATGCCACATCCACCGTGGCCCAGAGCTGGAATTCCAACACCAGGGGCAGGGGAAGAGACATGGAGCAGGTCCAGAGACTTTCCAAGAGGCATCAGCAGGACCAGCAGCATCAGCTGACAAGTGGCCTTTGGATTAATCACTTCACAAAACATAATTGGGGTCTTGTTATGAGTCCAAGCAAATAGAGAGGCAATTACTGAGAAATGCTCTAGGACAAAGAGTTCAATTTTAGCTTATTTTGAACCTCAGAACACCAAACACTGGGCAATTCTCTCTGATCACATTGCAGTCCTGTGCCCAAAACCAGAATCACAGAGATTAGTGATGCTGGGCTTGCTTCTGTCTCAGCTCTCACCGATGTAAAGTGGGAACAGCAGCACTGAGTTCCATCAGTGGAAGGCTAATGAGGCATTATCAGAATCAAGGGGCTGGTTCAGGGTGTATTTTGAAGGCTGTGCACACTGATCCTGCTCAGTCCCATTTTCAGCAGCAGCAGCAAACTGGGACATTGCCACTGAAATCAGGGAAGCCACAATAATTCTGCCCAGCTGAGCCCATGGCCTGCATTCTCAGAAAACCCTGATTAGAGACCAGAGTCTGAGAAGTTAATCACACTTTGTTCCAGGGGGAAGATCTGCTCCTGTCTAATTCCCTGTCTGCAGTGTTTTTACAAACCATTTTAAATTTTGTGTCTCAGTTTTCGTTTTTTTTTTTTAAAACACAGTTTGTGAGCCTCTTGCAGATGTTTTCTGCCTGCAGAGCCAGAAAAAGAAAAGGATTGCAGCGAGACTTCTCTCAGATTGGTCTTCCCTGGATTTAAAAGCCTTCAGGAAACATTTGAGGTAATCCAGAAAGATTGAAGAGTACAGATGTACCTCCCAGGATGCGAGGACTAATGCATGTAATAACTGTATTTCTTTAAAATGACTTTCTCAGGCAGAGTTAAAGGCATAGATGTAACTAAGGGATTGGACTCAGGCCAACTTGTAATGGCTCTGCTGTTTATCTCTTTTTTTTTTTCCTTTATCCCCCTCAGCAGAAAGAGCAGAACAAGCATTTTACTACAAGATTTAAGGTTTGCTTTCACTCTCTCTCTTACTCAGCCCTCCTGCCCCAAACATTGCTGGGTCACACAAATCAAAGCCTGAATTGCCTGAACCACAGCAGAACCAGAAAACCCACTGCTCCAGCTATTTTTACTTTCTCTGTCTGCTAGAAGAAAGGGAAGATAGATAAGACAAAGTATTCATCAATATTTTAGTATTAATATATCAGAGTAGAAAGAGTAATAAATTGTAGGTTATGCAGAATGCAATTTAGCAGTGGCCACTGTCACTAAGGTGGCTGAGATTTTTCTTGCATAGAAGATATTTTCTTAACATTTTTATCGAGAGACGATGGAGCAGACCCTGAAAGTAGAGGAGATTTTGGGGTTTTTTCACTGTTTTTCATATAAACACAGTTTTTGCTGCTTATCCACCTCTCTGTGCTTACCTATACTCATAACTACAGGACTAAAGGCTGCCCTAAAATCCCTTTTCAGTCCTTAATAAACCCACAGGGACGCAAATTTCTCCTTAGATGGCTCATCCAAAGAAGGAAATACCTCCACAGAGCTCAGAAGAAAGTCTGGAACTCTGTTAAGGATGCTTTAAATTGTTCAAGGATGACACCACCTGCTTCTGCCCCTCTTCTGGAAAAGAGAGACAATCCCAATGTTACATCCTGTGGAAAATAGGGAACATGTCACACTTAGCACATGGGACAGGCTGCAAAAGCAGCTGCGTGGCTCTCATGCCTCTGGATTTTATCCAGTTCAAGTTTTCAGGGCTTTTCCAGCCAGCAGCCTGGTACACCAAACTTTAGAACACTAATTTACATCATATTTTAGGTATTTATTTCAGGTGCACAGCTAAAAAGCCTCAAATGCCAAGCACAGAGGTGATTCAGCTACTTCTGCTGTTCTCATTCCAGTCTCCACTAGGACAGTGCAGCAGCAGCCCCTCAGCCCTGGCTAAGAGGACAGATATTTTTTTTTCTCCTGCTCTCTTTATCCATGTGATTCCAGCTCATTTCTCAGTGACTGCCTCTGAGTTAAATTCTGCTTTTTGAAATCCACACCGCAGAAAGCAAAATCCAGTCTCTTCCCATCACCTCCCAAAGTAATTTTCAAGGTTAACCACAGGAAAGGCAGGTGAATTATGTGGAAACCATCACTTGCAAAACCCTTTTCTCAGGTGGTCTCCCCCACCCTCAGCGTGTGCTGTGGCACTGGATACTCACAGCACACTCCTGACCAGAAAATCAGTCAAAGAATTCAGATTTATGCAGTGCAACAATAACCAGCTTCACAGCAAGGCTTGCACGGAGCAAATAAAGATGAAAACTCTCCTCTCTGCTCCTGCCAAAATCTCTGGCAAACAAAACAACCCCGTCACAGAGTCCTGCTTGTAAAAATGCTTCAGGGTGCCCGTGCTCCAGAGCTGGGAGCATAATAAATGAAGGAGTGGATGCCTAGGACAAAACCCTGTGGGATACCTGAGCTAACCCAACAGGTGGAGAAATTGAAAACAAATTGATAGCCTTGGGAGAGGAAATATTAGAACCAAGCAATTATAGTGCCAGACTGTCTGGGATGAAAGGCAGCAATGATTTGCCTCCATGCAGCACCAGGAGTGGAGCGTGTCAGGTGATATCCCAGAGCTTTCCACAGCAATGGAACAGCAGGGCACGCAACAGCTGAAGGGAAAGAGGGAAAAAAACAGCATCAAAATGAACACCCAGACTGCACCAGCTGGGGCGTGTTTGAAAGCAGGACAGAGTGGGTTTGTCCTGTGGAGGCAAAGAGCAGCTGATCTGGGTGTCAGCCTCCACGGTGCCTGTGCTGTGAGGAACTCAGTAAATCCAGGTGTTTCCACAGCACCCTGGAAATCCAGCCTTGCCTGCTGGTTCTGTTCTCCAGCACGCACTGGTGAAGCAAAGGAAGGAGATCCCTGGTTACACAGGCTGCCCCTTCTCCCTGTTCTCGTTATTTTCCCTCTGCACTCTCCCAGCCTGCGTGGCTGCCCCAGCTCTACTCCTGCCTCAGTGCAGCAGAAAGGGATTTCAACCATTCATTTTAATTTTTTAGTCCATATTTCCTGGTGCAAGCAGGCACTTGAGCCACTCTGCCTCCCCCTGAAAGCTATGCCTGATGGACAGATTCTGCAGAATCAAGCAATGATAGCTTTAAATTGTGACCTTTGGTTGAACAAACCCTTCCTGGGACAGATCTATAATTAACTGCAGCTCCAGCCCCACTGCCAGCTCCATGCTGTTCTCTCTCAGTGGTTTGTGCATTAGGAGGATTCAGAAAATGCCACACTCCATAACGGGCTGCTCAAAGGTCTATTATATCAGAGAAAAGTGAGCCCATGACAAATTTTCCACAAGTTTTCCATTTTTTCCTGTGCCTGGGTGTGGAATACGGGGGGTGCCACCTCAGCTCTGAGCTCCTGGCACAGCCCATCCCTCGAAGGGGAGGGTGGCCTTGTGGTAGGAATGGGAGAAAATGGGGTGAGAACACTCCAGTTCAAGGCAGAGAATCACTGAAGTTGGAAAAGAGCTCCAAGATCATCAAATCCAACCCCCAACCATCCATCTCTCCTAAGGAGTCGGGAGCTTGGCACAGGAAACACGAACACAAAGTTTCCCCAGGAAACTCTTCCTCACAGATGCATTCTGAGGGCTTCATATTTTGCAAGCAGCTACCCGATGGAAAATGCCAGAGAAGCACTCTCTGTAATTACAATTTTACCACTTGAAAAGCTTGGCTGTGTCATAGCAGTGGCTCAATTAAGTTGAAATGCGGGACTGCTCCTGATGGCGCAACAGTTGTGAATAATATCATAAAGCATTTGCCAGGCTGCAGGAAACATGCTGATTATGGGCACAAAGCACACTCTGCTCTCCTTCTGAGCACTGAGGCTCGACACATCCACCTAGGTGGGAAATCAGGACAGCTCCTGCCTTTTTTAATACAACCTGGTGTCATTTCTGCTGCACACCAAAATAGCTCCGCTCAGGCGGCCAGGAAGAGGTGCTTTGGGGATCCTGCACATTTCCCAGAAAAAACACCTCAGGTGGAACTGCCACAGCTTCCCCTGACTGCTGGGGAAGCCAAGGCACCTTGTGGGACAGCAGAGAAGCCAAATGAGGGAGTCAGGGAGCTCGTGGAGTGCTGCTGGTTAGGCTGCACTCATTTGGATTCCAACAATTCCACAGGAAACTTGACTGCAGACAAGATCTGATGGAACAGGCAACTCCTGCAAGGATTTCAAGACATTCTCCTCTGCAGCTGCATGCAGGGGAGCAGGGAAGGGGCAGCTAAACATTTCTGGATGACAATCTAAATGCAAGAGCAGTCACCTCATCTGCTGAGATGGGTCAGTCAGGGCAAGGGAATGATTTAGGAATTCCTGCTCGGAATCAGGGTAAGGGAACGATTTAGGAATCACTCCTCAGAATCAGGGCAAGGAAATGATTTAGGAATCACTCCTCACAATCAGGGCAAGGGAATGATTTAGGAATCACTCCTCACAATCAGGGCAAGGGAATGATTTAGGAATCCCTCCTCACATTACAGAGCTCCAGTGGAAGGATCTGATTCACCCTTTGCCACTCCAGAAGCACAAGCCAAAGCCAGCAGAAAGAAGGAAGATTTCATCTACTTGCTTGCCCATGGAAGTAGAGATTGCTTCCCTGTCTTTTGGGCAAAAGAGAAAACGTCACTCAGCTGCTTTTGTCAAACATCAGATCCAGAAAAAGTGATCTGAAATATTTTTTGGTGGCTCTTTTTCCACATGGAGTAGCTACATACTCATAAAAAATCAGAGGCTTTGACTGAAGAATGTTTCCATCGTAAATAAGGATGATTCTCTCATTGCAAAGCATGTAAAAATAAACAAATACAGAGACTTTGAGAGTAGGGCTTGAAGCAAATGCTGTCTCTGGCTGATTTCTGAAGCACACTCATTTTAGCTGAATTATTTTCCATGCTATGTAGCTGTGATGCTCAGCTATCACCTCTGGACTTACACTCACAATACTGTGAATTTATACTGAGTGTAAAATAACAGTTACATGTCCTGTACAGCCAATGCCAACATTATTCTTCAACTCAAACGCTCAGGGCTCTGAGTCTGGCCTTCACACAAGGACACCTGAAGGTTTTATATTAAATATTTCCTAACCCTGAATGAGAGCAGCGAGGGCTGCTCAGAAATGCCCCAAAGCCAAAGTTTGACAGAGATCTGCTCCGCTTTGTACCCAAATGTTAACCCAGTGTCAGACAAACCCCTGCACGGCAGAGCCACCAGTTCTGACAGCTCAGGGCAGCCTCTGCAAGCAGAGCTCTGGCAGGCAGGACCCTGCTCAAGATTTGCTGGTGCAGCTCAGTTTGGCATTGGCGTTATCCTTGACAAGATAAATCAGATTAAAATGTGCAAGTAGCCACTGGGTCTGGAGTTTGCTGAGAGTAAGGGAGTTCTGAACGTGTTCGTTTTGGCCACTCAGCTGGACCAGGGACCCTGGGGGAGCATAAGTCCACATTAAGCTGCTGGAAGGAGATATAAATCTCCTCTGACTGGATGGCCAGTGGCTATTAAGTGGCTCCCTAATAAATGTTAATCATTCTGGACCTGATGGAGGATTAAAAGAGTCAGACTCACTTTTGTGTTTGAAGCTGGGGAAGGCTGAGGATGCCCCGACATTGATCTGTGCAGGAGCCAAGTGGGTGCTGGGGTTTGAGGCAGATTCACTCAGCCCAGAGCAGCTGCACTGCTCCAAGGACCTGAGATTTCAATGATTCCTAAAACACATTCCACAGTTTTCCACATTCCAGCATCATGGGTGATACTTTAACTCCATTTACAGATTTATTTTTGGGACATTCAGCACTGGAAAGCTCCCTTTAAGGCATGTTTTGAGCTTTTCCAGAGACAATAATATAGCAGAAATATGAGGTGGGGGTGATTTAATGCCCTTTGAGCATTAGATTCCATTCCTTTAGAATCCATTCAGAGTGAGTCCTCTTCCTGCCATAATTATCCCAAAGTTTTATGAAACAGAAAGTGGCAGAGCCCAAAAAAAAAAAAAAAAAATCACACGTGGTTTGTTATACTTATAAAAATATGCAGTTAAGGTGATGTTTTCATTCACTTCACTATTTGCCTTGTTTATGGAATGTAATCTCTCAGCCCCCTCTTTGGGTAAGACTTTATATTTCTGCAGTGACAATCACCCAAAGTCTGGTACTCCCTAAAATCTCCCTCCCACCTGTGATCAGCAATTTTGCTGTTCCTGCCATTTGGTTTCTCCTTTCCAATCCTTTCCAAGCCTCCATGCAGAGTACTCAGAAGGAAGTGGGATGTTAATGTGAGCCATGTATTTATAACCACTTTGCTTCAGCTTGTAAGTGACAAATACTCCTTGTTTCCAACATTCCCTCGAGCCTTCTGTAGAGTGTGATTTCTTATTTTATATGTAAAAACCTCAATCTCTGCTCTTCTACAGCTCCCAATGAATCTCTCTAAGTTACACCCAGACACGAACACAAGTAAAATTGCCAGTCCAAAGCTGGAGGCAAAAAAATTAAATTTATTGATAAATGGTGCTAACTAGATTTGACATTTAACCAAACTTGTTAAAACAATCAGAATATCTGATATCATTAAACCTAATAAAGATGAAATATCCAGGATTATAAATTATACCATGCACCCCAAGATTTATCTTCACCATAATGGTGCTGAACCAAGCTGCTTTTATCAACTCCAAGCATGGTCTTGTGTCCAAACTAACAGCTACTGCAAACACATTTAAAGGCTAGAAATTAATTAAAATTGCATTAACTCATCTTTTTACTAATTCTGGAATGTCACAGGACTGAAAAATAAAATAGATTGGAATGATTCAAGATTCAGAGTCTTACTTTTTTTCCTAAGGTCCTGTGTCTCAAGAAACCCTGCAAAGAATCCCTGAAGAAAGAGGTTTCTGTTATGTAGGACCACATGGATATGAAGAGAATTCTCAATTACTGCTAAAATTCCTGGGGAGTTTGTTTGTTTTATTAGAAGAATAAGGTTTGTCCCAGCAGAACCAGGCAATACCTCTTGGAAAGGGAAAGCAACCCTTTAATTCTGGTTCAGCATTCCTGGAGGTGTCTGCAAGGCACCCAGGGAATAATGAAAGGCCTTGGTAAAACTCCTGAGGCAGCAGGCAAAGATCCCTCAAAACTCACCCAATTGAAGACAAACCTCCCTGTGGGCCTCACAGAACATTCCATGCATCAGCTCCTCTGGAACAGAGATGAAAATCCACGCCTGGAATACCAGGAATGCGACTGGATCTCAAAATCTGCCCAGGGAAAAGTGGGTGGAAAGCAGAAGGGCTGAGCTGGATGTTGGAAAGGAGCTGCTGGAAGGGCACAGGGAGAGCCCACAGCTCTAGGGACAAACTTGCAGGGCAGGATGAGGCTGGAATGGGGAATTCTGGAACTGAGGAATTCTGAATTGAGGCTGAATTGAGGAATTCTGGGTGGCAAGGACCCACCAAGCAGCAGAGAGGTTTCTGCAGGCCCTGCTCAGCTCTGGGTTCCTTTCTCTCAGCCACAGTGCAGAATTTCCTGTTAGAGAATAAATTTGCAGGGAATCAAGGCCATTGTTTCCCTGGAATCTCTCAGAGGCTGCTGTTTATCCCTTGCAGAAGTGATAATCCTCTCTTTGTCAGCAGCACCGTTTTGCCACAGCCCAGTGCAATGTCACAAATGAAATTATGACAAACATCTGGATCCAATGAATCCCCATGGAACAAAGGCCCTGTTCTCATGCAGATCAGTTCAGTCATCAAAATTAAGAAAAAGCCATAAATCCTCTGGAAATACACTGTAATGAATGAGCAGAATTCCCTCTGGATAAAGGCAATTGTCACTGTACATTCCCATGCCACATCATCCAGGAGATTTCAAAAGAACAGATCTATTTTCATTGAAAGGTGTCCATTTTAAATGAATTTAAACCTTTTATTTGTGACTGCTACCAAAAGCTTTGTGTCCTGTGACAGCCATTTCCACTGAGCTTGACCAATTTGCATATAAAACTAATTGAAAAGAAAACATTTGGGGGGTTTTGTTAAAAATAATAATCATAATCTTTAAAAATTACCATGGAATAGAAAAAACTTTCTGATGAAAATCCAAAATGCGAATCTCAGGAAGCTTTTTTTGTGATTTATACTAAACAGATATCCTTAAAATAAACTGTATTTTTTTTATAATTTTAAAAAGGATAGAGAAATGTTTCTTTGGTATTTCAAGAGTGATTATTATGAAAAGGGAATGGAAAGAGTTCCAGGACCTCACCACTCTCAGAGGGAGAATTTCTTCCTAAAATCTGATCTAAATCTATCCATCATGTTCATCATTAAGGAATGCACATCACCTTAGATTGGACTTTAATGTGTGCACAGTTTTCCAAATTTCCACCAGATCACAGACAAACACAGTACACAGGCCCGTGAAAATCCAAGGTTTTTTGGGGAGAGGTTTGCACTGAACTCCTTGTGATCAAAGAAACCTCAATTTTCCACTCATTGGAATGCTCCCAATGATTTCTGTGCCATGGCTGGAGCTCAGGTGCCTTCCCAGGAGCAGTGGGGATGGAAAATGGTCTCAAAGAGGGATCAGTCCAGGAAAAAATCCCTTTAAGATGTTCCAGCTCCCAGCCTGAACTTGCACATGGAATCACAAAACCATTTAGGGTGGAAAAGAACTTTAAGATCATCGAGCCCAACCACTGCCAAGCCCCCCATTAAACCACCAAACACAACATCCCCAAGTTAGGAAAATTAATCCACAAACCCCAGAGATTTATGTCCAAAAAAGAGACAGAGGAGTCCTGTCACTTTATTCCAATAAAGGCAGAGGCCATGGGGCATCCCCTGGGATCTCTCCAATTTTTCGGAGCCTCCTTTTTATCCCAATTTCCAGCCCCATTTCCCTCTCTCTTTCCCACTGGCTGAGGGACTTGAGAGGTGCAGACTTCCTTGAGATTCCCCTCTAATGTATAACCCTGCCTTTTCATTTTTAATTCTTATGGAATTGATGGTTTCTCCCCATTGTTTCTTTCATCTTTCAATATCCAGTTTCATTTCTCAGCAAACCCACAATTTGTTTGTAAGGCAAATGACTTTTTTCCATTCCTCAATCAGTGGAACCCTTCCCATTGTTCCCTTTTTTCCTCAGTTTGATCTACCAGCAGGCCCATTGTTTGTTTGTAAAGACAAATCCCTCATTCCTCTCACCCACATCTTCCAAACACCCAGCTCGGGGTGGGGGAACAATCCAACCCCACAGTTTGTCCAATTTATCCCCAGTACAAAAGGCTGACTGCAAAGCAATAATCTGAGCAGGGAGTTTACGAGCTTGTACTCAGCACTTAGCAGCCTGCAAGAACATCTGAAGGAGCAGAGTCCTTCCTAATCAGCTCGCCCTGGAATTTGCTCACAACAACGTTCTCTTTTCTCACTTTGACAATTCTCATTAAGGGCTGCCTTCCCTGCACCTCCATGAGGAAGGGCTGCTGTGAGCTGCATGCTGATCCAGGCAGGGAAGGGAGAGCTCACTGCAGGCTGCAGCATTGAAATTCAGCCCAAACCTTCGTGGAAGGAGAGGGAAGAGCATTTCAAGAACCTTTAAGGAGCAAGGGAAGGAGAAGTGGGATACCTGAGCTGCAGAGAGCATCAGGATGAACTCGGGAGCAGCATCCTGCAGCTCCTATTTCCATCTCTCTTAAAATTTGCCTTTTCCAGGTAAAACTTTCAGCATGAAAAAGGAAGTTTGGGGGGTATTTTTTCTCAATATTCACTCTTACTAATCTCACTAATACTCAATATATTAATATCTAATTGCCTACTGTGTATCCTCAAAAGACTCTACAAATCCCAAAAGTCAAATGTGACTTCAGAGGTTAAGTCAGGAAAACCAGGCACACAGCAGCTCATGTTTTATGCTGATTGGGAATTTGGGCACAATTTAAAGTTTTCAGTGAGCAAGTTTGAATTTTGGATATTTCTCTACAGAGAACAGTTATTTGTCGGAACAGAGCCCTGATGAATGGAGCCATAAGGGAAGAATAGTAGCTCTGGAAGATAAGGAGATAGTTCAATCAAACATTTCCATTGACTAAACATCTTTTTAATGAATAAGAGCAATTAAGTGTTACTCTGACCCACTCTGCCTTTTTTTTCCTTTTTAAGGGACTAATGTATTTTATTAATAATTCAGTTTTCTTTTTAAATGCACATCAAATCTGCATTTTTCATTTCAGTGATGAGCAAAGCAGCACACAGATCTGACAATTCTTGATTTGACAGAAAATACTGTTTTTTCAAGACCAGCACACCCACAAACATAGATTATGTTTGGGAAATCCCTCATCAAAACCGTTCCAAGCAACAACACATCTGTTCTTATTTACAGACATAAAAAGAAGCAGCTCCCCATCAACAAGAAGAGTCATTAATTCTGATTTACTCTTTGCAGGCTCTAGAAGTGTTTTAGAGGCCACCCCCTCCCCATTCACACAAACTCTCCTCCTCCTCATTGTTTCAAGAAACCTTCAACTCTGGATGGAGAAATACCTTGGCCAAAATCTTCTTGCTGATATTTTCACCTCAATAAATGAAGACATTGTTTATGCCTTTGAATTCAGTCTGGTTTGCATTTTAAAGTGGGGTTTTTTTTGTGTACACAATTAATTGAGGGGTTTCAAACCACAGATTAATGGCTCCTCCAATTATGTTACAGCTTTGTGCAACTTGAAAGTGCTCACAGAAGAGCAAAGCAGATTTCACTGCCCAGAGCATTTGCACAGGTTCATCTCCAGCCTTGAATCCAAGTGCCAGAAACTCCCTCTGGGTAAGAAACATGTGAGAGCTTTGTCTTTTTAAACAGCTGAGGGAATTTATTTTCATGCTTGGGAGATAATCAGGATATCCCTGGCTCAGAATTCGGATGAGCTATGGCTGGTGAGGAGCTCTATGGTACTTTTAATGATCACTGATGATCAGTGACTGCTCTGCTCCAAGGCACAGCTCCAAGGAACAGCCAGAACCCCCTGCAGCCACTCCTGGCTGACCCAGCACAGAAGGCACGAGGGAGGAAAAGGTGGAACAGGACAATCAAAAATCTTCAAGGTTGGAAAAAACTTCTGAGGTTATAGAATCCCACTGCCAGCCCTGCAGCACCAGGATGTTCACCACTAAACCTCGTCCTCAAGGGGAACAATCAGACATTGCCTGAACGCTTCCAGGGGTGGGGACTCCACCACTTCCCTGGGCAGCCTGTTCCAGGGCCTGACAACACTTTCCATGAAGAATTTCCTCCCTGCTATCCAATCCAAACCTCCCTTGGCACAATTTGAGACAGTTTCCTCCTGTCCTGTCACCTGGGAAAAGGCACTGAGTGCCACCTCACCCCAACCTCCTGTCAGGCCCACCAGTGACACAAAGAACCCATGGTTAGGCAGTAAAAAGTATTTTAGAGATGCAGACATTGGAAAATCAAGACAAACACAATTAGTGATGGTGACAGAGAGGGTGTTCCAGATTGGGAAAGGCAGGACCCAGGTGTCTGCCCCATTAACTGGGCACGTGTCTAACCCTGAGTGGCAGCTTTAACCCCCAAACCCTGTCACAGCTCCACATCCAGAGGAAGCAAAGACACTGATAATCCCAGTGGGAAGAGAAGCTGGGAATTTTCAGAGCCTGGAGCCTGCAAAGCAGCTGAGGGAGTGCTTGGATTCATCAGACAAACGCAGCCTCCCCAGAGACAGCCCTGCATGGGAGTGCATCAGGTCACAGCTCCGTGCGAGACTGACAAGGGAATGACTCAAATGCACTTCAAAGTATGTAAATATTTGGGAGACTGGCAGATATGGGAAAAATATTTACCATAAACAGGAGGAGGAATTAAAGAGCATGCCTGGAATGGTACCACAGCTTGCTGAGCTGGAGAGAAGGTGTTTGATACTGCTGAGACACTTCTGCAGCATTGCTGTGCTCAAATCCTTAAGGTTCTACTGACGCCTCAGGATTTCAGCTTTTCTATTTTCCATCTATTTGTAATCCTGTGATTCTTTAGTGTATAACTCCAAACTCCACACTCAGTGTGAGCTGCTGCTTCCCCATTTTGGGCAGACACAACAATTCCTCTCCAGGCCTGGCAATCAAGGACACCTCACTGCCTCAGGCCCAGAGGTGGAAACAAAAGTGACTTGGGGGGAGCAAACTTGGGGTGAATGACTTCATTCCCTGGAGCTGTAATTGGGAGATGAACCCCCAATATGCAAATGGCCCAAACTTATCAAAGTGTGAAAACTCAGGGTCCATTTTGGGTGTAGCCCCTGGGGGGCTTTGTCTGTCCAAAATATACCTGAAGGCCCTTCAATAAATAGAATTGCTTTTTATTCCCTTAATTCTGTCTGTTTTTAGTAGCCTCAGAAGGCATCACTACAGAACCCAAGGGTTTTACCATCAGGTCCCTCCCTTTATCCCAGTCCAAGGTCAGGGCATTCCCAGCAAACTCCTCTCTCTGTTTTTCCCAGTGTGAAATTTCTGGCTGGGAACACAGCAAGGCTTTTTGGCAGCCCATCCCTTCCTCCCTCCTCTCCCAGAACCCTCCAGAACCAGAACCAGATCCTGACACAGCTCACGAGCTGCTGGGAGGGCACTTGGGCATTGTGAGGATTCATGCTTCGTGCCTTCCTGTAATTTTTGGGAATGTGCTCCTGACCTCCCCTGCATAGCAACAACATACAGAAGAGATGGATGGCATTGAGTCAAATATTTTTGGATGATCAAGAGGGAAAATGGGGAGCAGAAATGTAAGGAAAGGTCCTTTCACCCACCTGTGATCACAAAACTGCTGGTGAATGGTAACAGCAGTTTGAGCACCAGTACAGACCCCATGAAACTCTGCAGGGATGGCTCCAGTTCTAAGGTTTTCTCATTTTCATGGTAGTGACAATGATGGACAATGTCCCCAACATATAAAAGACAAGAAATAGGACATAAAGACCAAATTTACCTTATTTCTGTGACCTCTTACATTCCACCTAACATTTCTACCTGAATTACTTGGCCTAATCTAATAGGAAAAACAAACAGTATTGGAAGAGATTTACCATTTTTGTCCTTTTTTGGGGGGAGATATTAAGTTAAGTACTGCTGCTGGCCTTTAATAAAAGGTGAAAATGTTTTAAACAACATTCAGCAATTCACTGCAAGACGGAAGAGAACTGAAATACCTGGCTCAGCTCTCCTGAAAATGAAGAGTGAGTTACCTAATCTGGCCTGTTGAGCTATTTAATATATATATATATTTAATATGGGGCATTAAGCACATCGATATTGAGAAGAAATCCTTCCCTGTGAGGGTGAGGAGGCCCTGGCAAGGTTTGGAGTAGCCTGGGATAGGGGAAGGTGTCCCTGCCCATGGGAGTGGGATGGGATTTAAGGTTCTTCCAGCCCAAACCACTCCATGATTCTATGATGATTTTATGAGACAGACATTGCATCCAAAGCTGCTGCTTTTGTCCTGCTGGGAAGCTGGAATGCTGTAGGTAGTGAACACTGTAAGCTTTTATGAGAGGATAACTAGGAAACAGCTTTTATTATTCCAATAAATACCATTTGCATTCAGACAGCACTAAATAATGTCCACAAACACACAAAAATAGAGTCACTGGCTGAGAGAGCTTGCAGGGGAAAAGACAAGTTTTATTTACTTTTTAGAAACCTTTTAGTTCCTTAAAGCAGCAAAATATGATTTCATAATTATTACCTTATGCTGTCCTGACATTTACATTACCATACAGTGCTGAAAGCCAGAAAATACCAACTGTTCTGCAGAGGATTTTGTTCTCTGCAGGGTAAAAAATCTATTAACTGCATTCAGACCTGTATATATATTATAAAAATAAAATACACTGGTGGATTGCAGGATTGGGAGAGCTTGGAGGCTGAACTCTGTGTGCAGTTGCATGGTAGGGATCAATGAATGATGGTGGATTTGGAAGGGTTAAAGGGGTTTTATGAAATCCCCTATTCCAAGGGTAGGTGGCTTCAGGAACTGGGCTGAGGAGGGGATGGGAAAATGTAACAAAATTTAAGATACATTCCTGTTTTTCTGCATTTCTTGGTGTAAAGGTCTGAGCTCTCCTGGAAGTGTGAGTAGGTCTGTACAATGATCAGAAATATTGCACTGCTCCACATTACCATCGCTTCCTGAAATGCACAGACTGTGCCCATGAAAGGATGATAAGGTGGGAATTAGAGACTGGGACTTACTCCAAACCCTTTTCTATCCCCAGCAAGGTCTCACCTCCAAGGGTCACCCAGAGCTCTTCTTCTGCACAGAGATTTAACCAATCCCCTCCCAAACTCTGCACCTCTCTCAGCATCCACTGCCCACCCCAGTGACATTTAGCAGGGATTGGGAAGGGTTTAGAGCAGCACTCCTTTCTCCAATCCTCACTGGACTGATATTCATCAGTAAATGTTCCTGTAAAATGTTAAAGCCTCGCTTTTCCTGCCCCTCAGAGCTGCAGCATTTCCCAACCCAAACTGTGCCCTGAGCACTCAGGGAACAGCAACAGCTTTTCCTGGTGGCAAAGGGATATTCCCCAAAGTCCAACCACCTTTAACTCCCTCTGCCTTGAGCCTGGTGCTCTGGCCTTACCCCTCACCCTCAGAAAAGGGGAATGGAGCCAAGGATGGAGCAGGGGACGGAGCAGGGGACGGAGCAGGGGACGGAGCAGGGGACGGAGCAATCCCAAGCTTTGCCCAGACCTCCATTCATGGCACTGCATGGGTGCCATCAGCAATTAATTAATGATGGGCACCCAGATATCTGCAGGGCAACCACTGGGGCCTCCACTGACTATTCCTCATGGCCAGAAGCTGGGAAGAACTGGCACAGGATGCCCAGAGCAGCCAGGGCTGCCCCGGCATCCCTGGAAGTGTCCAAGGCCAGGCTGGACACAGGGGCTTGGAGCAGGGACAGTGGCAGGTGACAGAGGATGGAAATGGATGACCCTACAGGTCCCTCCCAAGCCAAAGGTTCCATGAGGAGCCCTTCCTTGCACCAGAGAAGTGGAAATCAGCAGAGATGGGAGGAGGCCTTGGCCAGGAAGTTCCACAGCAGCAGGGATGAATTCCTGAATTCCACACAACACCCTCGGTGTTCCCACCTTCCACCCTCGGTGGGAAGGAAGAGCTGGGCCAGGAGCTTGTTCCCTACTGCCCTGGAAGTCTGAAGATGCCCTGCCACATCATTGTCCTCCTCTCACGAGGAGGTTCAGGGCTCTACCTCCGTGTCCTCGGCACCAAACACCAGGCAATGTGTGGCAGTTATCATTAAATTAGAAAATAATTTAAAGCTGCAGTCCTGACACTCCATCATGCTATGGAGAGGCCAGCACAGCCTCATCGTAGATAAAAATCACAAATGAAGGTGTCTCCTCTCATTGACTGAAGAGTTTCCTTCAGAGATAATTCAGAGCAGAAATCTAACTTTTGTGCTCTGAGTTTTCTGTGAAGGAGCCCTGTCCCCCTTCCCATTGCTGTCTGCTCAGGCAATAATGAGAAATTATCCACGTCATCCACACCAAGCATCTCAGGACATCAGACCTGCTTGTCCTCTTTGTTTCTGGATTAATTATTATTTGGATGGTCAGAACAGCAAATTTTGATGATCCACTATTTCCACAGCACTTCAGTGTGAGAGAAATGTCTTCATTTCTAATTTAGAAGCAATATAGAGCTTCTTGAAAACAAGGATAAATGTAATTTTCTTAAAATTAAAATCCTTAAGTTTACAGAGAAAATACCACATCACAGGTAAGATGAGTTATGTAATTAAGAATACTCATGTACTATTAATAATCTTAATTTTATGAGTATTAGGTCATTTTTATGTAATTAGCTGGAGCAGAAGGTTTTTTGTCAATTAAACTAATTGTTTTTCACACTAGGTGTAGCCTGAATATTGATCTTTTTTATTCAGCTCACTTACATAAGCAAATGAGATCTAATTGCATCCTTACCACATCATTACTCAGTTATTGTAAATTACAGAACATAGATTCTCTCGCACAATAACACTTCCTTTGTGCTACTGCTGTTGGAGAGATGCTGCTTAATTTGGGAACTTCAAACTCTTGTTTTCCATCTGTCGATTTAGGACAAATCTTTGTCTCCTTAGTAGTTAAGATAACGTTCAAGCAGAGTTTTAGAAGGATAAAGGAGATGCCCAGAACAGCATCTGTGTCTGCCAAAACCCAGGCAGAAGATCAGTCAAGCAATGACAGCTCCCACATACAAATCATGAGAGGACTTTTAGAGTTAATAATTAATCTCAACCTCGTAAAGAATTTGTTCTTTTGGCTTAATGAAGGTTCACAAACCAAGGATTTTCACAGGTTTAATTGTGAGATTTTTTGCTTTAGTTGATATTTTTTGTTATCGGTTGAGTGGTTTATGTTTTTGTTTGTTTGTTTTTAATTCCTCTGCAGTGGGGCAGGGGAGCAAAAATTACTTGTCATGTTTTACCTGTAGCAAATTCCAGACTCTCCCCAGCCTTACTGGGTGTTCCACTTTCACACTGGCTGTTTTTATGATGATGGCTTAGAGAAATGATAATCTGTGCCTGATCCTCACCGTGTGCCAGCCCAGAGCACAGAGTGCCACATCCAGGGCTGGCCTGGATGGGCCAATCCAGGGATGAGCACCCAAACCTCCCTGGGCAGCCCCTTCCAACGCTTTCCATGAAAAAATTCCTCCTGATACCCAGCCTGAACCTCCCCTGGCACAGCCTGAGCCCCTCACCTGGACATTTTGCCTTTGAGCACCTGAGCTGCTGTGCTGATGCTGCAAACTCAGCCCCCACTGCTCACTCAACCATGGGGTTAATTTGTGCATTCAAATCTTCAGGAATTTGTTGTTCCAGCAGAACTCTGAATGTTTTGCAAGAAGAATCATAGCAGTGTTTCTGCTGCAAGTCAGGCAGGAAGAAATGCTCCTGAGGAGAAGTCACTGGGAACAACAATGTGTCTTGATGCTGTACAAATTGCTTCCCTTAAAAGATAAGAAATGAACAGTACTTAGGCTTGATGGATTGTTTGTTCTCCTCGCTTGTTAAAATTCTCTGGTGCTGAAGCTGGGCCATATGGAGCAGAGCTGTTGGTGTCAGAGCTCAGATGCCAGCTGCCTACATTCTTCTAGCAACTGCATCTGGATTTCTCAGCGCTCCAGATTCGGAATTAAAAGCAAAAAATGCTAATTTTCCAAAAAAGAAAACACTTCTTCCCCCACCAAAAAAAAAAATAAAGAAAGAATCAAATCAGGGTGCTCCAGTCCATGAAAATGGAGGCAAAAGGATTCCACACAGATGTCTGCCCTGCCTGCTGAGCTGCCTTTACTCATCCCACAGCCAGTACTCATCCTCTGCAACTGGGAGGTGAAATACATTCACTGTGGCATGGCCAGAGGGTTTAGGGGAGTGCATTTATTGCTCAGTGGAGTGGAGCTCCCAGCACTTGCAGAATCAGGGAGAGAAGCTCAGCTGGCGAGCAGGAACTTGTTAAACCACTATAAAACAGTCGTGTTCAATCTTGTACCACGAGCCTACACAACAAGGGGGGTGGAAAGGAAAAAAAAATCCCTCAGAACAAACAGTCTACCATCAGCTAAATTTAACCACTTCAGCAGGATCAGAGCTGGGGAAAAACACTTCCCATGAGCACAGGGCAGCTGGTGCAGTGAGTGAAAAAGCTTTTTAGCATATTCCCTGAGAAATGGGAACATCTGAATTCAGGGCTTGGTCTGGATGTGCTGATTCTTAAAAGTGCAGTGAAAGCCTTCCACAACCTCAAGTAAAACATCCGACTTTGTACGGAATGGGACAAGAGAGAAGGGTTTAAAGTTGAGTCAGGGGAGGTTTAGATGGATATTAGGGGAAATTTCTTCATGGAAGGGTGGTCAAGCATTGGAACAGGGCAGGGGTGGAGTCACATCCCTGGAAGTGCTCAAATGTGGATATGGGCCCCGGTTTAATGGTTGAACTCAGTCTTAAAAGTCTTTTCCAGCCTTAATAATTCCATGATCTAAAAATCCATTCAGATATTTAGGCCTATCCTGGAGAAATGAAACACTTTAGAACAGTGAGAACCACCCTCAAACCCAGCTTGGACAAGCCTGATGAGACAGATTGTCAACCAGGAGCAAATATTTACATTGTTCTAAACCAACTCTAATTTACCAGCTATGCAATTTTACTGCTGTTTAATCAGAAGCAGAAATTAAGGTGATAACCTTATGTATACAAATGGTATATATATATATATATATATATTTAGTCCCTCATATACAGGGAATTTTTCAGCATCAGGGCCCTGCCTTCTTAAGGCACAAAAGCCACAGAGCAAAGGCCACTGAGCAGAGCAGGAGGCCACGTATTAATTTAAAAATATCCATTTATCCAGCAGCTTCAGGGGCACAATAACACATTCAGTTTGCACTGAGGACAGCCCTGCCTGGATTTTAGAATTGTTTGATACAATTCCCATCAACATAACCCCTGTTCTATCCCTCAGCAGAAGGAGGAAGAGCCCTTTGTTGGCAACACAAAAGCGCTGCGAGTCACATCCAGCACGCAGGGCAAAGTTGGGAATCTCCTCTCAAATACTGCACCAGGATGGACTTGGAGACATAAAATATCTGCTTGGAGAGATCAATGGATACTGGGGAAAACAGGATTAATTATCATCTGGTAGGACATAAGCAGGATTTATTTCTGGATCTACCTCTCAGATGTCCAACTTCTTAATTTACACTCTGCACTGGAGTTTCTGGCTACACCCCTGCTCTGAATTTTATTTTTTAAGACTCAATCAAATATTGTTATCCTATATGTAGGGAACCCAACAGCAGCCATTTCACCATAGGCAGCTTAGCCAGCTACAAGATTTGAAGTTCCAGCACATTAATTTCTCTTTATTCGACATGATTTTGCTCCACAAGGTGGTGATTTTGCATATTTGAGAGCCCAGGATGAAAACACATCTCAAGCCCAGCCTGCCTCTCAGAAGGGGTCAAGAGCAGACCAAAATCCTCTTCCTCCTTGCCTTGAGCTATAGTTTCAAATACCTTTCTACATATTCCCAGATTGTTAAATTGAGAAGTTTCCTTTGAAATCTGCAGCCCTTTGCCTTTTTCTTTATGCAGAAAGAGCAAATTTTGGGTACTGTTTGCTGCTTTGGTTTCAGGCACACTGGAATAATGAACAGAGGGAGGAAGGAGGACTCTGAGTAGCAGAAGTAATATCAAAAAAATAGGTGTAGCATACATTAGGGATCATCTCTGAGCAGCTGATATTGGTTACAGAGACTCAATCTTCACTAATATCTCTAAAAAATCCTGTGATGTCTCTTTGTACCACTAATAAACATAAAGATAAAACCATTACCACTATTCAATTATTGGTGTAAATTAGAAATTGAGCAATAATTATTTAAACCAGAATTAAAACACTCTTATGTTTTTATTTCTCAAACATTTTAACGCTGAACATTAAGATCTGGAAGTTCCTAAAGCAAGTGACAGCCTCAATCCATACTCCCCCAGCATCTTTATATTTACCTCCACTAGAGTCAGCACACTGAAAGGGCACCAATTTTACTCACTTAAAATATTGATTCCTGAAGTATTTTTACCCAGCTGTTGACAAAGTACTGCAACACAACTTACAGGCAAATATGCCAAGAATAACTTTCTCCTTGAACAATTTCCTTTGCACACACAAAGTCTTCTCTGGCACCAAGAGGAATCCCAGTGCAGTCAATTAACACACAGCTGCTCATGGGTAGAAAACCCAGCCCTTTATGAATCAGCTTGCAATTTTCTTTTTGTTCTGTGAACAAAAGCAGGAATGTGAAGGAATGGAGAGTGTCAGAGTCTGGAAAACAGCAGGAGCACTCTTGTTTATGCAACAGGTTGAGATTTCAGCAGGACAGTGTTTCCTGTAGTGTCTTATGTTAATGATCAGCAAGTAAAACATCAAAGGAATTTCCAATTATCCTTTGCTTTTATTAATACAAAAATAGCACCCTGTTTTCCAGAAGGTTTTGTTAGTATCTGACAATATCTAGAGGTTTTTACTGGCTTAATACTCAAATTAATACTCCCTTTGAGGAGCCAACACAGTCTTTCTCTTTAGGCTTTTCTGAGCAACCTGGTCTAGTGGGAGGTGTCCCTTCCCACAGTGGGGGACTGGAATGAGATGTTCTTTAAGGTCCTTTCCAACCCAAATTCCATGATGATACCATAAAAAAAGAATATTCCGGTGTTTGTCCTGTGCTAGATAATTTTCTAACATTTATTTGCAGTGAGTGAGGTAATTGCACAAACTCCTTACCATCACATCTCCCAGCACAAAGCTCCCTCACCGCCCCCAAGCCTCCCTATTCCAGCCACTCTGAGCAAAGCCAACTAAAAACACCCCAAATCCAAGGACTTTGATTTGGGGGTGACTTCAAGCCTTGCTGAATTTGGAAAGGCTCTGATTGATTGAATCCTCATCTACAAAACTCCTTCATATTCCAGCAGAATGCTTGGAAAAGAAGCAACTCCTGGCTGACTTCAGAGAATAAATTCACTCTGCAATATTCCAGTACTCATCACTGTGAGGATGTTGCTGGGCACAGTTTCATTCCAAACCCTGCTCTTCCCACAGGCCCGTGGATGGAACAGAAGGATGATGCACCACCAGGAACAATCCTTTTGCTGCTTTTGGGGAGAATCAGTTGTGTTCTTTTGGGCTAACATGAGAATGTTCAACCTTGCACACATCAGGAGGGTCACACATTAAAACCCAGCCCCACAAATGACCCTTTCAAGGGAAAGGTTCTTTGCAGCTCTCCTCGAGCTCTCAGCCTCATCCAAAGCCTGTTTAGAGCACACTGCTCATCTCCAAAGATGCTCAGCAGCTTTAGAAAGCCTCACCAAGTGCCTCCAGCTGCCTCTGGAATCAGCAGGAGCTGTGGGCACTCACACCTCAGTCCTGAGAGCAATGAGGGATTTGTCTTTACAAAGGAACTGTGGGGCTGCTGGTGGATAAAACTGAGAGAAAAGGAACAATGGGAAGGATTCCACTGATGGATGAATGGAAAAAAGGTGTTTGCCTTACAAACTCTAGGGTTGCTGAGAAATGAAACTGGATATTGAAAGATGAAAGAAACATTGGGGAGAAACCATAAATTCCATAAGAATTAAAAATGAAAAGGGAGGGTTATACATTAGAGGGGAGTCTCAGGGAAGTCTGCACCTCTCAAGTCTCTTAGCCAATGGGGAAAGAGAGAGGGAAATGGGGCTGGAAATTGGGATAAAAAGGAGGCTGCGTCCCCCAAAAACGGGAGACCCCCCCAGGGGATGCCCCATGGCCTCTGCCTTTATTGGAATAAAGCAAAAGGACTCCTCTGTCTCATTTTGGGACATAAACCTCTGGGGTTTGTGGATGAATTTTCCTGATACCCTCCTCCTGCAGGAATGTTTGTCTCTCCTGCTGCCCCTCCCTTGCCTTCTGCAGCTGCTCCTCCAACCTTCCTGCTCCAAGAAATCCCTGCCAGGGAACATCCTGACTCTGGCAATCAACTGAGTGCCTCTTTTTCCAGTAGTTGTTCAATTTTGGGTCATTCTTTGTTCCTGGAAGAGGAAAAATTCCTCTGCTCCTCTTGCTTTCTATAACATGTGTGTGTTATCACAGCACGTTCCTTATATCATTTTATATATAACATTTTAAAACTTTATAATATTTTATATAGATTTTTAAATCTGGCATCAAATTTAATCCAAATGTTTAGAAGCTCCTTTGGCTTATGGACAAATTCTCACTCCAGATGAGGGGGAAAGAAATCCACCAATTTTTTATTTTTTTTTTCTTTTCCAAAGACATATCTTCCATGATTCCTCTCTTTTCCACTTGCTATTACACTTAGGCTTGAATATAGATTAAGAATTAAAAGTGAAATGAACCCAGTAAAAAATTTACCTGCAGATAACAAGCTCAGACAAAAAGAGAGCTTCATTGGCTTTTTTTTTTTTGTTCCCTATGTCTTGCTCCTTTTTCAATTTTAAAAAGTGAAATCTCCTGGAATGGTTTTTACAGTCTTTATGACTTCTTTAATGAGTCTTCTGAGTGATAAAAAGTACAATTAAAAACTATAACTCCCTCAGTTAATTCAGAATTTTTTTCCTTGTGCCTTGAGCATGATCAGCTTTGTACTGCAGTTGATGCACCTTTTCTGGGGCCCATAATTAAGCCCCTAAAAATTCCCTAAGACCTTAATTTCAGGTCCATCTTCTACGAAAGATTATTTGCAACAGAGCTGTTGGCTTTTCAAGGTGGAAATACTGACAGAGACAACAGTGTTGCAGTGATTAAATTAACAAAAGTGCTTGTGGTGTGAGGTAACACTCATGGATGGCTGCAGCTGTGCCGGGGGACGTTTGGGTTGGATTTTAGGGAAAGATTCTTCCCCCAGGGGGTGCTGGGCACTGCCCAGGCTCCCCAGGGAATGGGGACATTCCCAAAGCTGGCAGAGCTCCCGGAGCTTTTGGAAAACCCTCCCAGGGATGCTCAGGGTGGGATTGTTGAGGGGTCTGTGCACCGCCAGGACTCTGATCCTTGTGGGCCCCTTCCAGCTCAGGATATTCTGGGATTCTCACTTTTATCCCAGTCTGGAGGTCACCTGTGCTTCACACCTCACGTGGGGCTGGCAGTCAGACACCTCTGCACTGCTGAATGCAGGGAAAAGTTACTGAAAAGTTATTGAGATGCTCAGTCTCCCAAGATAAAAAAGCTGTTTCAGGACATGATTTGAAGGAAGAATCCCTGGAGCAGAGCAGCACAGGTCACCTCAAAAACTATTGGGAAGTAATTCAGGGTAAAACCAGCTGCCCCCCTAATGGTGAGACTCCCTCTGTTCAAGTAAGACGAGGGATGTGGAACTGCTCAGCTTTGTAAAGAGACTAACTCCGTGTCCAAGGCCAGGCTGGGCGGGATGTGGAGCACCCTGGGACAGTGGAAGGTGTCCCAGGATGGTGTTGAAGGTCCCTTCCACCCAACCCCTCTGTGATTCCATGAAGAGACCAGGGGCAGTCTGAGGTAACTGAAGGGAGTGCTCAGCACCCCAGAGCAGAGCCCTGGTGAGGACAGAGCCGGGGCCAAGTTCAGATGCAGAGTTTGCCTTGGTCCCCCTCAGACCATGGGGGACACATTTGCACATTCCCAGCTTTGCTCAAACCCAAGCAAATCATTGCCTTCCTTAGGGAGATGAGAAGGGATTGAAATCCTGGGGGTGGGCCCTGGAGGGCTCCAAGACCACTGCCTGCCATTAGATGCTGAGCTCCTTAGAATAACAAACACTTTGTTATTCCAGCTTTACAGAGACTTTCATCTCCTCTCAATGTACCTTCACCGTCTTGCTCATTAGAGCCCCTTTCTTCTGTCTCCACTCCTGACTTTCCTTACACTGTTTGCACTTCTTTATTCTTGTTCCCTATCCAGGTATCAAAACTCTTCTGTTGAAGAGCAAATGTCTGAGAGTGAAGGGTTTTTGAGCATCAAAAAGCACATTCGATACCCAGAAAGTGCAGCACAAAGGATTAAAAGAACTGAGTGATGCAGTGGAGATTAGAGAGAGCAGAGAATGCTAAAGACACACAAAGAGTGCAGAAAGCTAAAATCACTTCAAACATTAATATCCTTCTTTGTCCCATATTCTACAAAAAGTGTTCTGTATCTCAAGCTTGAATCTTTTATTCTTTTTTTTATTTCAAGCACTTCTCTGATAAGATGAACATCCAAACTTTTTAAAAATTAATGTTTTTATATGGATATGGGTTGAAATATATATTTCAGAAACATAATAGCCTGTGAGGACTTCTGTTAAACCAGTAGTGCCTGAAAAACACAGTCATGGAAGGTTTAGTGTTCAAGACCATTAGAGAAGAAAAAAAGGGAAGGGACAGATGTAGTCTTGGAAAAATGATGAGAGTACAGAGAAAAGTGGTTTGCATTTTTCCTTCTCATTTCTTTGACAAATAGAAAAGAGTTTTTACAGGCTACAGCCACCAGTGGATGCTGTGACACAGAGAAGGATATCCATGAGATGGCTCCTTAAGGAAAGGATGAAGGAAATGCTTAGGAAGGGGTTGGTTGTTGTTAGTTTGGGTTTCCCTGTTGAGTTTTTACTTGCTCATTTATAATTTTTGTTTGTTTTTTTATTTCCTCGATACAGTTGGAGGGTTTTGTCACTTCCTGTCAAGATTAACTTAGATACTGTCCAGCTGCTCCTGGTTGTGTCTGACCATCACATCTACTGTGACCAGGAAGAACCTGATGCAAAGTTCAACTTCAAAAAAAAAAAAAAAAAAAATCCACAAAAACCCAAAAAACCAAAGCAGAACCAAGTAAAAGGATAAGAAGAAAACCTGACTGAGGTTATACAGAATTTTAAGGAACTCAAAATTTAAGAACTTCAAGAGAGTTCAGCTGCAATTTCTCCACTCACTGGAGTTTAAAGCAAAGAACAAGAAAGGAGGAGCTGGAGCAGGCAGGTCCTGCCCAGAGGAGAACACCCTGTGCTGTGGATCCAGCTCAGTGCACAACATTCATGTTTTCCTTGGAAACTTCCAGAGATATTTCACCTGCGATGAAGGATGAACAGTAACTCCCAAGAATGGCATGTAAATACATAAAGAATTTTTTTTTTCATTGTTTACCTCGAATTTATCTTCTCTGCTTCTAAAAACACAGTGAGGCCACTGCCATTATTTCCTGCCATGGAGCACGGCAAGGAAAATGTAATATTCCAAGCAGAACACGGGCTTGGATTGATTCATCGCATCCCTTTGGTAGGAATAAAAGGGACATATTTCTTCTCACCGGGGGAATGGGAAGGTGCTGGTTCCCCTGGCAACAATCGCTTAAAGACTTTCCCCTCCTTAATGATGCAAATTCCCGGCAATTCGGGACAACCGCAGCAGGAGGATTCCACTCTGAGCTCGATCACTTGAAGGACAGAGTTCCCACGGTCACATAAATTCAGTATTTGCTGCCCTTAACCCAGCAAGGGTTAACCAAGAACCCAGTCCTGCGTCTGGACTCCTTTTATTTTCCCAGACTCATTGAAGTTTAAAATTATCTCCAAAATCACCAAGTCCAACCTTATATTAATGCCACCATTCCCACTGAACAGCATCGTTCTCCTCTCAAATAACCTTGAAATAGCTTTTAAATAGACTTTAAACAGCTCTTAAACAACGAAAAACACATCTGATCAATGCCGAGTTTATAGGACAGTAAAGTTCTGAACTATTTTAAATTCCTAATCCGTACCAGCAGTTGTCTAATTGTCCCTTATTTCTCCCCTAAATCTAAATCTGTTTTGGCAATGGAGTTGGGGATTGTTTAAAAGGGGTAAAACCCTGCTGAGTTGCCTGTGTGTTTTACTAAGTTATAAAACCCAGAGGTACAAAAATGTCAGCCCTACACCCTGAATTCAGAAGTTTCAAGACAGATATGAGAGCCTGGAAATTGTAGCTTGTAATTGGAACTAGCAAAGACTCTTTCATCCCATTAAGCATCACCTCCATCCTATTTTTCCAATATCATGTGATTATGTACTTCATTAAGGCAATTAGAGCATATTTATGAGCAGTCCCCTGTCTCTCCAAGCACGGCTGCTGACTGGGGGTAGCAGGGAAATCTTATTTCCAGCTCTTCCAAAAGCTTTTTCCCCTCTTTCTGTATTTCAGAATATTTTAATTAAATCCCTGGGCACAAGTGGATGTGATTTAGAAGGCAATTCAGGTCTTTAGGCCTACACAGATGTCACTTAAAATCATCTTTGAAGGATGACTTCAGAAACAACTAAAGCGCCATTAGAGAGTAAATTGGAGGTGCACGAGTAACAACCTCGATTATTTTGACAGCGTTCAAGTCAAACAGCAGCTACAAGGAACGCCTGCCCATTAATGCTGATCAGCATTCAGCAGAAGAGCTCATTAGAATATCAGTCAAGCTTTTTGAACGTTTTTTTCAATGAAAAAGCCGCGATACAATGAAGAATTTGGGAGATGCAGATAAAAACATGAATTTTCATAAAGCACTAAACATGTAGGAAATGAAACTGCTTCACAAGGTTAAATATGTCTGCGGAGATCTTTTCGCATGTGGCTCTGCTCTATTGAATTATTTGCAAGAGGTGTTTGATGGTTCTTTCAGAACTGAATGGTGCAGCAAGCAGAATCTTGGAGTTAAGATGAAATCAAATATAAAACAAGATAAAATTCAGCTGCTGTCAGGTCTCTTTGCAAATTGAAACTTGATTTAGTGGTATGAAGAGGGAGTTTTTTGGCTGAGTTTTTTCGCGAACGTGGCTCCAGTTTGGAGCAGGTGACTGCGGGAGGCAGCGGGGCTCAGTCCCTCTGCAAACCCCGCACTTGGGGCAGCTCCTGAGAGCCCAGAGGTGATTTTGGATTTATCCCAGTGACCCATCACGACAGGAGCCCTCTAACCCAGTGCTGTGGGTGAGCTGCTGCAGGCTCAGCTCCACTTCCAGCAGAGGCTCCTCCAGGGGAGCTCAGCCTTGATTTCGGAGCAGCAGGGACCTGTCGCCTCTCATCATCACCTCCTCGCAGGATCAGAGCCCCTGAGCTCTCCTGCGCGCACGGGCGAGATAAAAATCCCTCCCGACCATCCCTGCTTCACAGGCACCGCGGGGAAGGAAAAAATTCCACAGCAGAAAGCAACAAGTGCGAGAATCCTCACGGCAAAATCAGCGGCCCTGGAGCATCGCGGCTGCCTCGCCCGCACTGGGCTGAGCGCCCACAAATCCCCGAAATCCGAGAGAGCCACACACACAATTATTTTCAGGCTTTTGGGATTCAAAGCAAACTCTCTTAAACAAGCAGTCTTTTTTTTTTTTTTTTTTTTTTCAGTAGATGCTTCCCAAAGTCTTTTATGCCCGTCAGGCGGGGTCAAGTGATGTTATCTCTGATTTCTGTGACTACTTAAACAACTTACTGCTTTCTCCTTAAACATGCAGAGGGTAAAGGCAGTGCAGAATCCGCATAATTGTGGCATTTTGTGGTTGTGAACGTGCTGCTGACAAAACTTGGAGTAGATAATTAAAATTTCAGAGGTTATATAAAAGGAGGCAGCACCAGGGAAGGCAGGAATTCAGAGGTAAAGGTAACCTAAGGCTTCACTGCTTCTACAATTCTAATTCCTGCGTGCTGTGCCTTCCCAGATATTGTCACCGGGGTCATTAATGCCACAGGAAAATAACCAGGATACTGCTTCCTGTGGCTACATTTTCCCTCATTACCTTATAAAAGACAATTGGCAGAGTTTCTAACCTCGATGGAATTAGAATTGTTACTCAGTCGCTTTGAGAGCGGCTGAGGAAAAACACACGGGAGCACAAAGCATCGCACAGCCCCCAGAACTGAAAATTCTCACAACAGGACCCCAAAAGCCAAACAAAACCCCAGTCAGGTTACTCACCCCTCAGCGCCCCTGTTCCCAGTGTCAGGAAAATTCATCCATAAACCCCAGAGGTTTATGTCCAAAAGGAGGCAGAGGAATCCTGTAACTTTATTCCAATAAAGGCAGAGGCCATTGGGCATTCCCCTGGGACTCTCCAGTGCTTGGAGGATGCAGACTCCCTTTTATCCCAATTTCCAGCCCCATTTCTCTCTCTCTTTCCCCATTGGCTGAGACACCTGAGAGGAGCAGACTTCCCAAACACCTGATTACCTAAGATTCCCCTCTAATGTATAACCCTCCCCTTTAATTTTTAATTCTTATGGAGTTTATGGCTTCTCCCCATTGTTTCCTTCATCTTTCAATATCCAGTTTCATTTCTCAGCAAACCTACAGTTTATTCGTAAAACAAACACCTTTTTTTCCCCATTCATCACTCAGTGGAATCCTTCCCATTCTTCCCTTTCTCCGTGCTGGTTTTATCCACCAGCAGCCCCACAGCTGGTTTGGAAACACAAATCTCTCATTGCTCTCACCTGCCGTGAGCCTTTCCTGGGGCACTCCAAGCTGCAAACTCCGACAGCGAAATCCTTGAGGAGCCCCATCCCAGCACCCACCCTCTTCCCAACCCCTCATGGGGCTGAATTTCCTCTCTGCCCTCCTCTGGCAGCAGCAGAGGGGCTGTGGGGTGGGGCAGGGCTCTGTGCCCAGGGAATTGGTTAATCCTGCTTTCCCCCACGGAGACCCCAACCTGCACACGGCCACAAAGCTCTGCTGGAGCCAAAGGGACAGCACAGGCTCAAGGACTCTCCCTGTCCCCACTTTCTGCTCTGCTTGAGGAAGTTTGGTCCGTAAGAGAGCAAGCTGTGAAAAGTTTTGGACGTTGCTTTCCTACTTGGAACTAAAATAAAGCAAATTTTCGTTTGTTAATGAAGCCTTGGGGCCATTGAAGCCTCAGTGCAGGGGAGGGAGGTGGTCACGCAAAGGGTTGAACTGCAGGGAATTGCTGGAAATGCTCAGAACTGGTTCCTTGGGCAGAGCTGGAAATGTCCAAGGCCAGGTTGGACAGGGCTGGAGCAGGGACAGTGGAAGCTGTCCCTGCCCATGCTATAGAGTGACACTGGATGAGCTTTCAAAACCCTTCCAACCCAAACCCTTCTGTGATTCCATGATTCAATGATTCTAATAAACAATTCTACCGGTTTATGGAGGTGCTGACAGTTGTATTTTTACTCTTCTGTTGTTGAAACTGCTTTGTGGGAAAGAGCAGGAGTGTCAGAGGACCAGGCGAGGACAATGCCCATTGCCACAGCCAGGATGCTTCACCTCACTGCCGATTATTCCCGAACTCGAGCCTGGCAGTCTGTGCTGAAAATGAACATTGTTCTGTAGAGTTTTCTCAGGAGACAAACTCTTCCCATCCCTTTCCTTCTGCAGGAGCAGAGCGTGTTTCTGCTTTTGGGGCCGAGGTGACACCTTCGGGGGAGGCTGGCACCAGCCTTGTCCCTCCCTGGACAACTTGCATTTCTTTTCCTATTGAGATCTTCACTTTCAGCATCCTCTCCTCCACCTGATCTGCCTTTTTAGGATTTTATACTCTAACTGTGGTGACAGAGGGAAAAAATGCTGGAAAATCGGGAATTTGGGCTCATCTAAGTGCACGTTTAAGGGTCAGCCTGTTTGCTGTGTAATTGAATCCCGGGATTGATTTCGGTCTGAAGCGAAGTTAAACTTCCAAGGAATCAGCTGAGACAGGCAAGAAAACTTCTTTGGAAGGGAAAAATAACAGAATTCCCAGAGGGAAGCCTCGGGGGTGGATTGTTGAGGCAGGGTCGGGCTCGCACCTCGCCCCGGGGCGCATCTCTGCAGCTGCAGCTTCCCGACAAGGACAGGTCCGGTGACCACAGCCTGTCCCAAGGTCCCAACATCACCTCGGGTCAGGATGGCGGTGACATGCCTAGCTGAACCCGAAAAGAGAGGAAAAACAAACAAAAACAAACAAACAAAGATAAAACGACTTTTCCCCCTAGATCTTCGCAAAGTCTATCAAGAAACAATAAGAACATTCTCCGCTAGAAAATCCAGAGCAGCTTAACTCTCACTTAAGCAGTAAATTTCCTAAAAACCTTAAAACAGAGAATGGCACCAAGATTGCCTGCAAATCGGCCGGCACTTTGTAGGATATCTGTTTTTCCAAGAGCTCGGGCTATTAATCTGCTGGGTTGTTAGCAGCTTATCTCATTCTTATCTCCAAAACACTCTCCAAACCTGTCTGTAACATTTACCTTCCCTAATCACTGAGGGTTTTAAGGGTGAAATCCAGGCAGAGATAACAGCTGCCAAGTGCCACATCACACCACAATTCAAGGTGAAAACAGCTTCCTCTGGCGAAGTAGGGATGGAACAAGGAGAAAAAAAGGGAAAGGGGTGGATGATGGGGAGGGGGTGAGGCTCTGAATCCCTGGAAGTGTCCAAGTCCCAGGCTTGGAGCACCCTGGGATTTTGGAAGGTGTCCCTGCCCATGGCAGGAGGTGGAACAGGACGATCTTCTACCCAAACAATTCTATCGTTTTATGGCCAGGGTTAATAACTCACAACTCCTGTGGCTTAGGCCAGTCAAGACCTCAATTAAGTTTTTAATTGCTACAAGTAGAAATCAGTCTTCATCCTTAATTTGCATTAAAATGGGGAGTTTTGGGAATGCAGGACTGAGGGAACACCTCGGCTGAGGCTTCCCAGCCCCGTCTGGCCCAAATTGCTCAGCAGTGCTGACAGTGACTGATCCACACTAAACACAAGAACCACAGAGCATCTCCTAAGGACGCTGCTCCTGTGGGAATTTTCAGACTCAAAATAGCATTTTTCCCAGAGTTTCTCAAACCAGATGCTTCAAGGAAAGCAAGAGTTATTGGCTGAGGTCATAAAGTGCCGGTGGTTTTGAAGTGCACCCCAAATTCCAGCTAGATGAGAAGTCCTTTTGCACATGTTAAAATTTGGAGCAAAGATGGAGAAGGGGAATGGGGAGATTTCTATCAGCAAGGCCCGTGGTTGAGTTGTTTGCTTTTTTCTCTCTCTGGATACCCAGAGGACTCTGAAAACCTCATGTTTTTCTTGCTTGAGACAGAGAATATTCAAGGTCAAATATCTTCCACCACTAAGAAAGCCTGGGTTTGAACCTGGCTCCCCTGTAACCTTCTGTTCCTGAGGATTTGGGGAGGGCTGTTTCTCTTTCACCAGAGAGTCTCCTACAGGAGGATAAATTCCCAGAAAAATAGATGCAGGAAGGGTCCTCTGCCTTCAGAAAGGGCGTTCACACAAGAGAATCTGTGTCTTTCTTTCAACTTCTTGCTGCCTCTAACAAGGTGAATAAGGGATAACAAAAGTTTAAGTACCTGGAGATCAGCCTGTGATGTTCTCATTTTATTTTCACAATATTCTTTGACTTTAAAAAAAAAAAAAAAAAGAAGCAAAAAGATGAATAAAAAGCTGGAAAACTTCAGTTCATTTTCTGTGTCTTAATGGGAGCACCACAGAAGATTTTTCATTTTCAAAAAATACGAATTAATGTTCAAATCTTTCATTTCCTTTGTTGGGACAGATGAAATGACATTTTGTCAGTTATATATGCAAATAGGTGCAGTGCATTGTTTGAATTCTCGATCATCTGCAGAGTAAATGCTCCTGACATTGAACTTTCAATACTGTGTTATTAAAATCCCACACTTTAGGATAACAAAAAAAAGATTTTTTATTTTTTTTCCCCACTTCGTGTACAAGCTGTGCTTTTGTTCCCAACAGACAAGTTAATAATGTGTGGGGGGAAAAAAAGGGAAAAATAAAATCTTGAGATTTTTCTCTCAGACCAAGGCAGAAAGAATAGGGCTGGCTTAGAAACTTGTATATCAAATTCTGAGGTCTAAAGGCAAACATGCCTTTAACTTCACACTGAGCAGAACGTGCTCTGGCTGCTTTGGCATTTATCACACGTTTGACAGTGAAGGAGCTGCTGAATCCCAATTAGGGATGGGAAGATTTCCCAGGGTCCAGGCTTTTTTGAAGATTTTTTTTTGCAAACTCGCTGCTTATTCAAACTTCGCTAAGAATTTTTGGGTAGGACTTTTCCTCTAAAACGAGTCACAGAATGTCTGAAGGTCTAAAAACCTCTTGGTACCAGAGCACCAAAGGTTAGAGCCAGCTCTTCTATTTCCCTGAACATTTCTCTTGTCCTCTAATCAAAAACCTGTAATTGAACACAGAGATAAGAGGAGCTGAAAAAACTGAAACGAAAGGTCAGATTGAGCAGATGAAATTCTGCCAGAAAGGTGGGATTGGATTCCTTCTGGAATGTAGGAATCTGGGTCTGGATGTAGGCAAGGAGTGAAGCCCTGAAATCAAGGGAGTGGCAGCAGCAGTTACTGGGAGTGCCCATCCCTGGAGGTGTCCAAGGAATTCCTGGATGAGGCACCCAGAGCTCTGGGCTGGGGCACAGCTGGGACTGGGAGGGCTTTTCCTGCACCAATCCTTGGGTGACCCTTTGAAATTCCAAAGGCTATGGCCACATCTTGGATTCAGTGATCCTGGAGCTCTTTTCCAGCCTCAGTGATCCTTTGAAATTCCAAAGGGTATGGCCACATCTTGGATTCAGTGATCCTGGAGCTCTTTTCCAGCCTCAGTGACCCTTTGAAATTCCAGAGAGGATGGCCACAGCTTGGATTAAATGATCCTGGAGCTCTTTTCCAGCCCCAGTGATCCTGTGATCCTTTGAGTCTACTGCTGGAAAAAGACAAGAGTAGATTTTGGGCTAAAGATGATGGCTTGGATTCATTTCACCTGACTTCACTCAATTCCATGTTTGGAGCCTAAACTCCTCAAGTGTTTCCTGCACAGTGTGAAAGCCTTTTGTTCTGGGTGAAGACTTGAATAAACCCTCCCGAGTGATTTGTTCCACCCTGAGATGATCTGTGCTGTTCTGTTCTTCACTCTCTGCTGAACAGGGCAGGGCTTGGAGTGTAACTCCCCAGCTGGAGAATTCAGCATTTTACATCCTTCTGCAAAGACTCTCCTGGTTCTTCTTTCACCCTCACTGGCATAAATCTCAATTAAACCCATTTAAATCCTTGACATAAAACCAATGTCTAAAACTGAATACATTTTTGTAGTGAAGAGATTTTTATTTTTTTTTTTCCAAAAGGAAAATATGTCAAAAGGCACCAAATCCAACACAAGAAAGCTGAAAAATTTATATCTTGAATATTTAACCATTTTACCTGGGAAAGAAATCCCTCCACAGCTCCTTCAGATAAATTTAAGAAGGATTTTGAAAACATGCAAATATTGATTAGAGCTGAAAATCAGAATTTCCGTTCAGCAGGGAATTAGGAAATGCTGTTTTTTTTTAACATTCCAGTACAAACTGCCGAAGCATCAGCATATTTCTGCATATGCCACATTTTTATTCAGAATTCAATTAACAGTTTTAATTAAAAATACCAGTGTTTGGCTGGCTGAATGTGAAATAACTGGGATGATGAAAAATGATACCAATAAATAATTTTAAAACTTAGTAAATCCCTCTCCCAAGCTGCACTGAGGAAAGTTTCAACGATCTCTGTAATCAGGACATTCTTTTCCAATCCTTTATAAGGATGGTTTTGCTACAGGGTTTTTTATACAGTGTTTTCCATAAAATCCCAGAATGGTTTGTGTTGGACGGGGCCTCAAATCCCAAACAGCTCCATCCCCTGTCAGGGACACCTTCCACTCCAAGCCCATCCAGCCTGGGATTGAACACTTCCAGCAAAATAAATAGCATAAAGGATTGACAAAATTCCAAGAAAACCTTTTAAAGTACAGATTATTTCACAGAGAAATAATAAATTTAATTTTAAAGGCATTTAGACAATGTTAATCGGGATAATCCATAAGTGAGTCTGCACCTATGTCTATAAATCTGGACACAGAACGCCAGTGATGACACACCCAGGATTCACCTGCAAATTTCCCTCTTCCATTCCTTTATCTGCCTTATTTCTAGAAGTGCTTTTCCCAGGAAAATTCTTCCTCCACCGGTCTCTCCACGTCTAAAATTCCACATAATTTCCTCCAGCACATTCACTAGCCTTGCAGCAAACAGTGAGAGTGGTTGTTGCTGCTCTCAGCATCACACTTCCATCTCACTCCCCAGCCTGCAGCTCCCGGCCTGACCCGGCTGCTGATTTATTCTCACACTGTTCAGAGCTCTGCTTTTCTCAATGAAACACGCCCAGCTCGCCTCCACCTGGGTGTCCCAACTCCCCCTTGCAGGGTTTTTTTCTCAATGAAACACGACCAACTCGCCTCCACCTGGGTGTCCCAACTCACCCTTGCAGGGTTTGCTCGTGTCAGAGCCGTCAGTCACGCCAGGGGTGGCAGAGGGAATTTTGGAGCAAAGCCCTCTCCTTGCAGTTTCCAGTGGTGGGACTCAAAGTGCTTATGGAGACAGGAGAAGGGTTTGATCACAGCCTTTCCTCCAGCCCAAATCCACCCCCTGGATTCAGGGGTAATTCCTCTGCCAGGAGCTCCTGTCAGCTCAGTTTGGATCTTTTCTTGCTGGTATTATGAGGTTGGATGTAAGTGGATCTTTGGGGTAATGCAGGAGGGTGAAAGACAGGAACTTTCCCTTGGCGGGTGCCTTCCAGGATGGGATGAAAAGAGTTGTTTGACCTTTACTTCATTGCTAGACCTGGATGGAGACCAGAGGGAGGAGGGATGAAGGAAGGTTAATGGATCTCCAATGTTGCCAACTCCTCGAATGCAGGATTCTCTGAAATTGATTTAAAACTGGAAGAGAGTAGGTTTAGATGAGATATTAGGAAAAAACCCTTCCCTGTGAGGGTGGGCAGGGCTGGCACAGGGTGCCCAGAGCAGTTGGATCCCTGGCAGTGCCCAAGGCCAGGCTGGACAGGGCTTGGAGCACCCTGGGACAGTGGGAGGTGTCCCTGCCATGGCTGGGGGTGGCACTGGGTGGGATTTAAGGTCCCTCCCAACCCAAACCATTCTGGGATTCCATGAAACCATGAGATGCCTTCCAAAGCAGCGTGTGCTGATTGCAGCATTTCCGCACTGTGCAGTTCCAGTTTGCTTTACACGTTGAAGTTCTTGTTCTTGAGCTGAGACTGAAAATGTCTCTGGCTTTACACGGCCCCGAGCTGTTCTCGGTCATCCCCAGCACATGGAGCCGGGGCTGTCCAACCACAGGGAAAGAGTGAGGACCAGCACTGTGAAACAGTGACTGGGAATTAATCCATCCCGCAGGGTCATATTCTCCAGTTAATATCTTTTCTTTTTCCAGGAGAGCTATTCCATTGCTCTGTGCTCCCGCTGGAGCTGAGCTGGGCGGCTTCCAGAGGAAAGAGAGCCCCTGGCTCCCTCCAAAAGGAGCTGCTCCCTGGCTGCATCCTTGGAAACCCTGGCTGTGTTGGTCCTGAGACCACAAGAGAGAAGAATTCCAACTGCGGAGGGGCCAGAAGCTGCAGGGCTTTAATATCGTTTAGAGGAGCTTTAATAAAAACGTGTCCGGATAAAGCATTTGAGCTTTAATGAACAAAAAGATCTTTATCTCACTGCAGTTTGCACTGATCTCCTCTCTCTGGTAGAAAATAAGTACCTTAAATGTCCTGTAAATGTCCTGTAAAAACCCTCCTCTCCGCAGTGACAAACAAAAGCAATTAACTCTGCTTTGAACAGATCTTGAAGGCCCTTCGTGATAAAATGAAAGTCCTCGCTTTGAAAGTTTCAGAAACTTGAAAGTCTTCAGAATTAAATTTAGCAGCATTGCTTTGAGAAAATTATGGAAAGTTACTCTTACTTCTCTTTCAAAAGCAGATTTGTTTTGCTCATGTAAATGAATCCCTCGTGCCCAGTTTCTTGGAAAACTACCTGCTTCCCAAAATAGTTGTTTGCTTTCTTTTCTACAGTGAATAAATAACATGCATCATCAAAGAAAATTGCCTTTTCAATTGAATTAGAAACAGCAAAATGAGGCACGGTAATAATGAATTCCATTAAAACAAAGACTGCTGACGTACAAGGTCAAGGAAAAATTTCCACAGTAAAAGTCAGCTCCTTTATGGGATATGAGAAGCTTTTTCTCTTTTTCTGTCACTCTCACGGTCACTTGTACCTACCTTGAGGAATGGATTTGTCTCCAAAAATAATCCCCGTGGTTTAAAATTTAAAATTTAGAAATAAAACCTAATGTGTCGATTGAGGGTTCAATTTCTTGGTAATATTTCAGAGAAACGTTGTTAAAACTCTACTGTGGTAACAAAATAATGCAGGTTCTAGGAAGATTTGTTTCTTATTATCTGGACTAGCAATTAGCAAAATAAACAATAATTTCCTGTTCTTTTCACTACTGCTCAATTTAATTGGAATTTATCAAAGCCAGGTGCAATATTCTCTGGCTTCTGCTTGTGTTTATCCACAAGAAAGACACAAGAGTGCAGCACAACAGGGGCAACAGAAACTCTCTCCAAAGGCAATCTGTAGCTTTGGAAGTTTGTGAAGTCTGAAAATGATGTTTGCCATAAATCTCCAGGATCTCTCAGGAGCCAGCAGCACACAAGGTATGTTATGGGAAGTCATTTTGGAAATGTATCTTCATTGATTAGGAGTTTTAAAGAACATGGGAATTCATTACACAAGTAACTCTGAACCTTGAGTAGATAAATCTTCTCAGGGCTGAAAATTTATATCGAGACATCCAGGAAACCTAAAGGTGATTAAAGACTGACTAGAAACAATGCAGGGAGCCTTTCTTGAAAATAATTCTGCTCTGCTACAAATCATTCGGAGCAGAATGGAGAAGGTGCATTACGAGAAATCCTGAAAAGTCTCCCTGCTCTGTATGGACAGAATACAGATCAAGCAGCACCAGCAGCTCTCTTGTGAGTGCTGAACCCCTCTGGTGCAGCTGCTGGTGGAACCCTCCTTGGATTTCTGATGGATCAAGCCTTCCAGACATGCCCAGGACGGTCCTGCATCAAACAGCTTCATGCTCTGGGTGCCAGAAAAGGCAAAAAGAGCCCAAAAAGGGTTCAAAAAGAGTCAGCACACAGGGCTGGGGGTGGTGTTTGTAAATGTGTAAAGCAACCACAAAGCAAGGTCTGGTTCTGAAGCTTCAATATAAAGTTATTTATATTTACTGAGGCACTGGCAGGGATTTGTCTCAAAGCTCTGTTAGTAAAGATGGAAGGTTGTACTTCACCAATTTCACATCAAGGTTTTTAAAACAGAGTAGACAACTGGAAAAAAAAAAAAAAAAGAAAAAAATCCTGCCCATTGCCCCTCCAGGAGCCAAACTCTGCCTCTACCATGAAGCCATTTGCTGTCATTCAAGGTCTTCAGTGTTACAACCCACAAAAGCTCAGGACAGAAAGTTTAACCCCATTTTTGTATCATTTATGAATGATAAAAATATTAGAAGTTTTCAGGGTGATTATTACAGGTGGCTCAGCATCCCAACTCCCTTCAGAAAATCACAGAATCATTAAAGCTGGAAAAGACCCCCAAAATCATCAAGCCCAACCTTTAACCAAACACCCCCATGGCCACCAAACCATCCCACCAAGTGCCAGAGTTATTTGGGGCATTTTAACACTTCCAGGAATGGTGATCCCACCAGTTTAAGCACATTTCCAGGGGCGATTATTTCCTGATATCCAATCTGATCCTCCTGTGGTGCACCCTGAGGCTGTTTCCCCCTGTCCTGTCTCTTGGTACCTGGCAGAAGAGCCCAGTCCCCACCTGCCCACGCCTCCTTTCAGGGATAAGGTGCTCTCTGAGCCTCCTTTTCTCCAGAGTTTCCTGGGAAAATCTTTTGTTCAAACGTCCTTGTGCTGATGAGGATTCAATTTGTTCCATTTCCATTATTATGTGGTTTTCAGCCTGGAAGTGTCAGGGTTTAACCAGCCCAGAATGAAGAGCTGAGATTTGTCTGCATCCACCTGTGTATATACAAATATATCTGAATTTTTCCATCATCAGTCATTTTATAGATGTTATTAGGTTTAGTTTCATTTTATTGGAAGAAAAATGAGATAAACAAGTGGCTTGTATTGTCTTTATCTGCTCAGACAGCTCTCAGCAGCAAGCACCCAACTTTGCAAAAGTCATTTCAACTGTGGTGTTTATTTTTTCTGTTTGCATTCAATTAATGGGAGCTTAAGATTTTCTTTCTGTTTGGACAGAACTGAGTAAATCCTGGTCCTGAAAGTCCATTTCAGACAAGCCCCAACAAGACATAAATCAGGAGTCAATAGCTCCATGCTGCACTTTCTGAATTCTCAGTCAGAGCACTCAGGTTTCTGTCTCAAGTGCAATATTTTTAACTCTCCCTCCTCTTACCTCACGTATTGACAGCATTCATTTAACCACTTACTAATTAAACCAAATTACATGAAAGCTTGATATTTGATCTACTTGAGGATTAGCAAGAAAATAAGGCTCCAGCTATGACAAGAAGTTGCAAGACAATTTTCGACCTCCAGGTAAGCCCACTTGAGTCAATCTTGTTACTCATGTTTAAAATCCAGTACAGATCCTGTCTCTGCAGAGTTATGACTTGGATTTGCTCACAGGTTCCATGACAATGCTCAGTAAATTAGGAGCAGAACATGCCAATATAAATATAGACATAAATATATATTTCTTTTTTCAGAAATATATATCATTTTGCCTCTTGTCCTCTGTTGTTATGATAAGCGAAAGGAATGCTTTAATAATTTACTGCTTGATTAGTGAACTTAGGTTTTTTCTCACTTGAAATACTGCATCAATTTATAGTCACTGTTATTCTCCCTCCTTTTACTGAGAAGTTTGCATTACATGCTGAGAAATAAATACTGTGTGTTGTTAATCCATCCAGCAGCAGATGCCTGATAGAGACTCGCTCCGTAAATCAAAACATGAACAAAAGCAACTTTGAGCACTGCCAAAGACACAATGAGGCAAATATTTCATTTTTCTTTTAGAAACTGAAGACTTTGGGCCAAATCTCAAACTTGCTCGAGTCTCCTGAACCCGCAGGAAATTCCTGTCTTGCTCCTGTGTTTTTGCACTCTTTGTAAAATTCCTGTTCATTATTTTCCAGTTCAGAAAACCACAGAAAGATGGAATGGGTTGGAATTGGCCTTGAAATTCCTCCAGTTCCACCCTGCCATGGACAGGGACATCTTTTACTAAACCAGTGCTCCATTTGACCTGGCCTTCAAAATCACCAGTTCTTGAGAATTAACACGTAAATCCCAATCCCTTTATCATTTTCCTTCCTGCTGAAGCTTTAATGCTCAGTGTGAGATATCCAAGGATGTTTTCAGCCTTTGCACATTCCAAGGTTCTTCCCCCAGAGGGTGCTGGGCACTGCCCAGGCTCCCCAGGGAATGGGAACATTCCCAAAGCTGGCAGAGCTCCAGGAGCCTTTGGATAATGCTCCAGGGGTGCCCAGGCTGGGATTTTTGCAGGGATAAGGGTTGGATTTGATGATTCTTGTGGGCCCTTCCCACTGAGGAGATTGTCTGATTCTATTTGAACAGGACAGAACACTCAGAACATCCCCTGGCAGCTCCCTGGGGCACTGTTAGCCCAGAACAGTCAGATTTTCCCATTTTTTACAGCTCCAGTTATATGGGAAACAATTACCCTTCACCACCATTTATTTCCTAATAAAATGAAACTTTATCTTTTTATCATCTCTTGCTCTGGTCAGCCTTTACTCCAGATTGTGTTGATTCCCATTTATTAGCAATACCTCCTTTCACTCACCTCCCCAAAGAGAGACAAGGATTTATGGCACATTCATCACCCCCAATAAAAGTGGTACGCAAGCTTATCTCTGTTTGCTCATTAAAAACACAGATTGGGAGCTGAGATTTGCTGTTATGGTAGCAAAAAGAGTGGTAGCAAAAAGAAAAGAGGCAAGAAAAGGATTTGCTGCACGTGCCAGAGATATCACCCATGTGAATCAGGGCTGGCTGCAACTGCACCTGAGGAAATTGTGTAGCACAGCCTTTGATCCTTTGATTTCAGAGCCTTCCTTTCCTTCAAGGACTCCCACAGAAAAGCAAAACAAAACTCTAAAACTCGCCAAAGGCCATTTTCTTTTATTATTCATAAGTGGTAGATATTACCAACGTGGCTCCATAAACTGGGGGAAGGAAAAAAAAACCAAAAAAAAAAACAACAAACTTTTCTCAGTCCCATCTGTGTAGTAACATTTTATGAGAGATATATTACACACATTTATCCGGGAGTGAGAAAACGGCGACATAACTTTAAAATCCACTTATCAGGGGGGGAAAACAGGCGTAATAAGCTGCGTTTGGGAGGGAGGGAAAAGGGGAGGTTGGGAGGAAATGTGTGTAAACATCCCTGTCTGGGGGATACTCGTTCTGCACACGCTCCATCTTAATTCAAGTCATCTCGCACGGCTCCATCACAGCAGCCCACGAGGGCCAAGGAATGTGTATCCTGCTCTCCCTGCTTTATATCCAGAACAAATCTATTTCACGGAGCTAAATGTTGCTGCTGGTCTGGGAATATTTGTTAAATGGCGATAATGTGATACAGTTAAGTTATTTACTACTTGTGGCTGGGGAGAAAATTGAGGTTTGTGGAATGCTGCATTGCGAGAGCAAGAAAAGTGCATTTATGAAAATAAATAGTTCAGGTCTCCTTTGACATTCTCTGTTCTTTTACAGAGTGAAAACAATGCATTAATATGCTTTTAATGTCATCTGGATGGGTAGGAATGGAAAGTTATTCATGTGGGAGGGGCTACACAAGCAGATAACTACACTTAGGAAAGCCCATCATTATCTTTCACTGATTTTATCCAGAAGTATCAGAAAAATTGTGTTGGTGCAGCTAAAACCAAAGTGCTGTGCTGATCTAATTTTTATCAAGTTAAAAAAAACAAAACCCAAAACTAAAAAAAACCCTCTTTAACATCACTACTTGTTGGACTCAGAATATAAACTTTTATTTATATTCCTATACTCTCACCAGAATATATGAATATAAACAAAAGCCAGAGTGGAAATCCCTTGAGCCATGAGGGTGCTGCACTGCCTGGTATTGATTCTCAAGAATGCCAGAATGGTTTGGGGTGGAAGGGACCTTAAATCCCACCCAGTGCCAGCCCAGCCATGGCAGGGACACCTCCCACTGTCCCAGGCTGCTCCAGCNCAAGGTCACCCTGAGCTCGCCCCAGAGCTTCTCCTGTGCAGGTGAACAATCCCAGCTGTGCCAGCCTTTCCTGCCAGCAGAGCTGCTCCATCCCTCTGATCCCCCTGGAGCCTCCCCTGGGCTCTCTCCAGCAGCTCCAGCTCCTCCCTGTGCTGGGGCAGGGCTGGGGCAGCTCTGCAGGTGAGGTCTCACCTGAGCACAGGGGCAGAGTCCCCCCTGTCCTGCTGGGACCAGCCCAGGGCTCAGGGGGTTCTGGGCCCCAGCAGTTTTTGTCTCTCTAATGAACATTTAGCATCATTTTACCATTATCATTTTACCATTTTATCATTTAGCATCATCGATACAGAACAGCAGTGTGGTGTTGGCCTGATCTACACTCTCTGCTTTAGTGCCATTATTATGCCAGCAGCAGCAGGGATCAATGCAGCAGCATCACCTTCGGCCTCCCCATACCTATTTATTCATTTTCTAATGACTCCTCATGAAGTCTGTTTCAATTCACCAATTCAGAATGGGCTGGAGCAGGTTAAGCACTCATCTAACAAATGGTTTAATCTCCATAGTGATTATTGTTGTCTCCAGCAATACTGCCACAGTTACATGGCTTAACCCAGCCAACTGTTCAGCTGGTTTTATGCAAATGTCAAAAAAAAAAAATCAAAAATCACTCTTAATCCTATGGCCGTCGTGCCACATTGGAAAACAGTGATATTTTTTCTTCTTTTTTAATGAAAGCCTTAATAATACTGAATATTTTATCTGCTTTATTTACTAATTCACACTTCGTCCAGTTATTTTAAGCTGCTGGGGTGGAAACAGGGATATGTCACCAAATGCAATGACATTTTCCTCATTTGTTCCATTCTGGACAGCATTTCTTTTGCCCCCAACATCTGCAAAGCTCACAGGAGTGTTGCAAGACCTCAGCGAAATCTCAAAGGCCACTTTGATCTGGATTTTTGGGTGTCCCAGGCTGTGAAACCTGGAGTTATTTATTGTGTGTGGCTAAGCAAGCAGAAGAGTTTATTAAAATCTCAGCTGTCACCCGGTGCTGTCACTCTGTGGGGTCAGACACGAGTGCGAGGGCCCACGAAGGCAGGTGGGCAAGGAGAAATCACAGCTTTCACATTTTGAGGCAAAAAAATCGATACAGAACAGCAGCAGGCTTGGACCAGGATGCTGGTGAAGAGAAAAAGAGCTAAGCAAGCTTTTAATAGATTTTTGATAAAGATCTCCTGGGCTGGTTTGCTCCTGTAAAGCCTCACGTGGTGGCCCCACACCAGCTCACCAAAGCAGGGCAGTGCAGGCAGCAGCCGAGAGAATAAAGCAGGTCAAAAAGAGTTGTGCCTTCACTAAAACCAGCCCTTGAATGAGACACGACCTCTCCAAAGCTTGTTTTCTTCACCTGGCACTGCAAACAGCAGCCTGGGAGGGTGGAGAGGCTTTGCAGAGCCATGGGGACAAAGCTGAAGGGTCATTTCCAGCCTTCTCCGTGGGAAGTGCCACAGGGGTGATTGAATCGAGTTACTGGCTGAGCTGGGATGAAAAACAGAGCTTTTGATGAGGAGTGTTTGCTGTTGGTTCCCTGCACATCCCTCATTGTCCGCTGAAAGTCACTGGTGGAAAAATCCAGTTTTAAATCCCCAATATTTACAACCAAACCATTATTTCCCCCACAGTTTGATGAGAATTTTAAGGAATATTGCAACATAAAGATCAACTTGCTGAGTTTTTTCCTCAGCCTTGACAAGTCACCACTACAAATGATCCATTTCTTATTTTTGGGAGTAATCTACAAGTGAGCTAATCTTGAAGGCTTCTTTCAGCAAGAAGCTGTTTGCAGTAAGAATTATAGAGAATCTTTGCCTTCAGCTTCACCAGTTCACCAATCACCATGGTCCTACACCTCTGACACCTGAGAGTTCACAGGGTGTAGAGGTAAAAGCACTTTTCCCCTACAGCTGTGGATATACAGCTGGTCTGGGGCACCCCAGAGAAGTTTAAATCCATTTCAAAAACTGGGAGTTGTGTTTGACCAAACCCAACCATAGAAATGCACGCGCTTGGCTGTGAGGCCAAAGAACAAACATCCCAAAAGTGGGAGGGATTTTTGGAGGAGGAAGGCTGCCCCTGTGAGGGAGACAGCTGAGGGAGCTCAGATGAACTGTGTGATGGCAAGTAAATCACTGGAAGTAAGTTTTGAAAGATGCCCCCTGAGTGTGTACCTTGTATTTTACATGTTCCCAGCTTCACGTCTGAGGTCGTATTTCAGAAGAACAGAGCAGCTAAAGCACACTAAAATTATTCCCAGAGCCCTGGGAAATGCTAAATACTCTGAAAAATAATCACTCCACAGACCTTCCACGCTGGCAGTTGGAACTGGAGCATGTTTTTGGCATCAGTGCCAAAATCCTGCTCCTGAATCCGCCCCCACTGCACCTTTCCCCAGCAGGGTGGGCATTTGTGCTCCCCCAGACAGAAAGGTGATGAAAACCAAACAATTTCACACTTGGGCTTCCATTACAACCTCCACAAGGTCTGGGGCCAGAGATTAGAGTAAGTAGCTGTTAATTTTATGGGCTCAGTCCCTCACGTTCACCGAGGGGAGCGTGAAATACGGCGCAGGCACAGGGTGCTGTGGATAAAGTGCTGACAGTAATGCTGACAGGAACGAGTCCTGCAACTCTGCAGGCTCCCAGGGCCTCTCTGAAGCATTAAATTATTTTAATTTCAGTAATATGTAATGCACCACCCGAAGTTTATCACCGTGAGGACGCCGGTGACTGCGCGTTTTTGTTTCAGCCAGGATGATGGTTGAAGTCAAACAGAACCAGTAATTTGCTCTGGTTTGTTTTTTTTTAGTGTGAGAGAACGTTGTTAAACCTCACTTAATACTGACTGACTGAAGAGTATTAGCAGCTGACAGCTGAGGTGCAGGGCTATTAGAATTTGGGTATTTCTAGACTGCAACAGCTCAGGGGTTTATTATAAAACACTGAGAAAAGTTAGAAATGAAGTAGAGGATTGATAGGCTTGTTTTTTTCAGTTTGTTTTTTTGATTTTTTTAACTGGGAACTGTATTAAGAAAGGAATAAAAAAAAAGAAAACCAAGGTTCTGGAAAGGTTTTCACCTGATTTATTCGCAAATTTACTGCAAGTTTTAGCCTGCTGCTGATATTTTTGTAGGTTAATTTTTCAGCTGTCGAACTCTGCTCATTCCCAGGTGGCACTGGGCAGCTCCAGGAGGGTGGGCAGTGGCACAGACCCCCGTGTCCCCCACGCCGTGTCCCAGCAGCTGCTGGCACGGTGACACATCCCTGAATCACAGGCTCTGTGTCACTAGAGGGTGTCACAGCCATGGGAAGCAGCACAAGGGTCTCACAGACGAGGCTCAAACCAAGCTCAGTGAGGAGCTGAAATTTTTTAGATTTTTCCTGCCACACACACCCCCTTCAGACCCAGCCGTGGGGACTTGTCCCTGTCCTGGGAGCCTCTGTGAGGCTGCAGTCAGATATTGCACCTTTCCCTGTTCCAGCAGGCACCAGGCACTGAAAGCTGCTCCTGATAATCCTATTAAGGGCTCCTGTGTTTATTACCTGTAATTAAGCGTTGCCATTTACAGTGCAAAGTATAGAAGACAATAAAAGAGCTAGAAAGTGCTTAAATCCTCTCTTAAACCTCTGACAAAAGGGAAAGCTTTTGGGTTTTCCTCCCTTATACATTTCAGTCTCATGAACATAAGGCTCTCAAATGGATTTAACAAAGCCCAGCATAAAACCAGGTAAGCAAAGCCCTGAGCTCCTGGCCAGACAGCGATTGAAGATGATTTTTTTCCTTGCTTCCTTTGACTTCACAGGGGACATCAAGATGGATCCAAACAACACAGGCAGACACCACATCTATCAGAGAGTTCTCAATATTCATGAGCATTTGCTTCCCCCGGTTCCAGTTTGTGGATTGCTTATTAGCTTTGCTGACATAAACACAGTGGTGGAGGGGGGGGGTGTTTTTGCTGTTTTGTTAAGTGAATAGCCTGGGTGGAAAAACAACACTATAATTAAAACAAAACAGGACATGTATGTGTTGTAAACAAAAGGACTGGTGATCTTCCTCACACCAATCTTCACTGAGCTGCCATCTGTTCATTATAACGAGCTTATATTTCTTGAGTGCTCGCCGTCGTTTTAATTTCTGCTTAAGTCTGAACAAAAATGAAGGGAAATTCATTTCTGCTCACTCAAGAAATTGTTTCCCCATGAAACAGATATTCTTCTAACCCCGTTCTGCCTGCCACAGCCACCCTGAGGTTCATAAAACCACAAAAAGTTTGGGTTGGAGGGATATTAAAGCCCATCCAGTGCCACGCCTGCCATGGCAAGGACACCTTCCACTGTCCCAGCCCCAATGTCCAACCTGGCCTTGGACATTCCAGAGATCCAGGGGCAGCCACAGCTGCTCTGGGCACCCTGTGCCAGCCCTGCCCAACCTCCAAGAGGTCAATTTTCTCCTAATATCCCTAAACCTGCTCTTTTCGAGAGTCTTGTTCCCTTTAATTAGGAACAGTTACTACCAAAGGTACCTTTAAAGTGATCTTCAAGGAATTCTCATTTTAATTATGCTGTTATTAGTAAATTCCTGATTTGCAGCCAAGCCTGCTGTGCTCTGCTGTGACGAGTGGCAGTGGCAGAGTGGGGAGGATGATGAGAAATGTCCTGGTCTCAGCTTTGGTGAAGGGAATGGAAAGCCCTGATTTCAAGCCACCTGTAGGGCTGCACCCACTGAAAATCCTGGAGTGAAATGAAGGTGGCATTGCTGCTCCTGCTTGAACCTCACCAGAAGAGTGATAGCCATGAAGAAAGAAAAAGCAAAAGCATCAACAGCAAAAATCACTCTGCAAGTGCTGTTTGTCTCGTCACACCGAATTTAATTACAGTAAGGATTTAATTAGAGTGTTTCTGTTATTCTACTATCTGTTTTTTCCACCTTTTTTTTTTTTCTTTTTTCCACTTGACTGATCGTTTTGTTGTCTCGCTGATGTTCTCTTTATACTCTGAACCTCAAACAGCTCCGTGCCCTGGGGATGACAAATACTTTTAGGCTTGATTACTTGTAATGATGGATGGCTGCATGGCAGGCAGGGCTGGGAGCTCTGCTCCCTCCCCGAGCCCATCCTCCTGCTCTGCCAGCCAGGGCTCTCCGAGGGCCCTCACCTGCCCGATCCTGGAGCACTGAGATGTGATTAATTAATGGCTTGTTTTCTGATGGTGACTTACACCATATATTTTGCACACCACGGCGATCTGGCAGGAGAGGAATAACTATCATTTCAGGAGGCACCCCAGTGCCATCTGTTTTTCCTGGCGCCGGCGTTCCTCGGGAAGTTGCAAAGGTGGAGGACCAAGAATTTTCTCCTCCACTTTTCCCTAAATCATTGTCAAAGAAAAGATGATAAGTTTTGAAACACTCTGCCGCCTCCTCTCCCTCCGAGGTGACACACACAGAGGTTACACCTACTTTTCCACAAAGTGATCTTATGTATTTTTTTCCTGTTGTCTGACAAAATCCATATGTTCCCGGCTCAGACCATCTGTCACTCTCAATTCTTGCGCACAAAAGTTTTTGATGCATTTCTCCCCTGATGGATTCCTTTCTATATTTGCATGGAGGGGCATTTGACAGCAGGAATTTTCATCCCTCACCACCCCAAAGCAATCTACAGGCACACGTGTCCTCCGTGACCAAAGGCTCCAGGAATAAAGAGTTTGCATCTCCCAAGCAGAGCAGAGTTGGGTTTTTCTAAGTTGGCTGTTTTTTGGGTTTTTTTTCCACCAAGAAATCAAAATACCCCTGGCAAACCAGCACAGCAGGGTAAGAGTTGTTTGCTCTTCCAGGATTAGGAGTTCCCTACCAAGGCCAGGTCCCAGAGAACTCAGCCATAACCATCAGGGTTTGACAGGACCACGTTCCTTAGTGAACTAATAACATTTATAATTTTTAATTATTTTCTCATTACTGGCTGTAGAAATGGAAGATCAGAGTGTGTTTCAAACAGAAATTAAATCAGACAGGTTTATTTTGCTTTGTACTATGGCTGTATGCAAATAACTTTTTAACTTTTCCGTATTCCCTGTTTTCCTGTTTTCCTTTGAAGCAGTCACTTATGGAATTGAAAAGAACATAATTTTGTTTTAATTTTCCAAATACTGTTTTTTCAGTCCATACCAATAATCATTGTTTTTTTAAAAACAAATTGTAATATATTTGTTCCTACTTTTGTTAGCTTCAGTCCCTGTGGAAGTAACAGAAATTCTTGCTCTTGAAAGATGATCCCCACAAAAGAATTAATTCTGTCCCAAAATTTTTGAGTTCGACCTTCTAGCTCTGGTTTATGATAATAAAGAGTCTGTAACACAAACAAAGCAACCAAAAAAGAAACAACACGTGACTAATTAAGAACCACTAAAGATGATGTTAGCAACCTGTCAAAATTTACAGTCCATTAATTTCAGTTATACAGTAGAACTACGAATTGCCACGCTAATAATAAATGAAATTCTCATAATTAACTTTATTTCAGTACAGGGGAACTTTAATAGACCATACATGCATCTATGTCTGATTAGTTCTGTGTGACATTAACAGTCCAGGGGATAATTTATGATCTCCTCTACCAAAAGCAAAGCTGGGAATTGTTGAAAGTAAACTCATGACCTGAATTTGAAACAATCTGAATTATTTATTGAGAATAATGAAAGCAGGAGTGAGGGAGTTGATTGGTTCTGAGCCATCAGGTGAATTTTCTTTAGTTTTTGTCTCTATGTTGCCAAACTAAAGCTGGCTCAGTCTCTCTGAATCTGTTTTACTCTTACTCCTAAATTACTCCAAATACTGTTCATTTTAATGCAGGAAAATGGTGAATCCTCTCAATTTTTAAAGATAATCTTGTACTGCTATCACCCACAAAATATCCAAATTCTTTGGTATTTTTAAGAGACCCCTCACCCCTGTGAGAGCTGTGCTGTTCCTCTCCCCTCAGTTACTCCACACCCTCAGCTCTCTCCTTTCACCCCCTAACCCTGATTTATGTTTTGAGCAGACCCTCTCTAAGTTTACAGCTCTGCTTCATTTTCTTTTACGTTCATGTCCATTCAAAGGAGGGGGAAAAGGAATGAACAATATCACCTTCACTTTAGATGGGCCCTTCAGCCTTGCAGCTCTTGTTAGAGTTGATAAGATTTTGGTTCCTCCACTGGAGGGTCAAACATCAGCATCCACCCAGGCATTTAAACACAGTAATTAGCAGAGACAGAGGGAATTCTTTTGGAAAGAATTTTTTTTTCTTTACCATTTGCCACATCTCAACATCTGCAGGTGTCCCAGAGCAGTGTGGAGGGAAGGTGGGAGGAGGAGAATTCAGGGTGAATTGTTGGAGACCCACAATTGTGGCTCTCCTAAAACAGGCAAACCTCACCTGTCCTTTACAAAGGGTAAAGCAGCTTTCAGCCGAAAAGTTTCTAAACTGCATCCATCAAAGATATCTGGGAAGCAGCTCTTGAGTTTCTGTCCCATTTGCATTCTCTTATCAGAACGGGGCCCAAGAGATGACATTGATTTTGTTGTAGACAAAATAAGGAGTTCTGACTTGTTAGTAAACAGCAAATTCTGCTGGTTTTGTTTCTGCCGTGACACAGAGATAGAGACAATGCCTCCACTTGATGGCTGTCCCAAAGATGGGAGTGATATCCTTGTTGGTGCATGAGAATAAAGATAATGAGATAAGGAGAAGCCAATTTGTGATTCAAAAACCCTCCAGGACTCACCAGAGGCTCCAGAAATGTGACCTGCCCTGGCTCTGAGACACAGAAAGGACCGGGGGTGATCTTCTGGGATTTGCCCGTTGGTGAAAAAATGGTTTGAAACGGGAGAATTACCGTGGTGGGAGGCTGAAAGGAAAAGGACAGCAGCAGATTTTGCTGTCAGACAGTTCTGTAATTTCAGATTTTCAGATTCCTGGTGCAACTTGCCAATTACAGAATCACAGGATCGTTCAGGTTGGAAAAGTCCCCCAGGATCCTCAAGTTCTGCTGTTATCCCAGCACTTTAAATCTTTAAATGGCACAAGCTCTCAGAAAGACAATGAACCCTCGTGCCCTGGTGACTTTGATGCTACCTAATGCTAAGATAATGAAATAATAATAATAAATAATGATAATTATTAATAATAAATAATTACAGTGCCACCACTGTCATTTAATGGCACAGCTACTGGATAATCAGATCATGCTCTGCTTGGTTCAGCAGGGTTTGGGGACAAGGATCTTCCTAAAACAGGAAAAAGAAAACTAAGCTGAAGCACAAACAGATTTTAATGATTTTGAACAAACACCAGTTACCAGAGAGTCACATTTTAAGTACATTGCTCAAATCAGAAGAAAATTCAGCCTCACTGACAGAATTTTCTAACAGTAGGATTTTCTAAAAGAGAAGGAGCATCCCAGAGATCCTGTCTGGGCAGAGGTAATGCCCTGGAGTGAATTATCAGAGCCTGGACATTATGCACTGCAGGAGTCACAGCAGCCCTTGCTAAATTCCTAAAGGAGGGTGAGACACTTTCTCCTGCTTCCTCCTGCTGGGGTTTGTCGGGCAGTTTTTGACATGAACCCTTGCCACAGCCTCAGCTTTTTTTTTTTTTCTATCTCTAGGAGCCCCTATGCAATAAAATAATGAGTCAGAAGCACTTTCAGAACCCTCTTAAAACCCCTAAAAAGCCCTGACTGCAAAATTGGCTTAAAAACCAGAATCAAAAGAAGACCACATCTTTTAAGACTCTGGATAAGAAGCAGCAAGAAAGTGAAGCACATCTGGAGGCTGGAAATGAGTACTGAGAAATACCTTAGAGACTTGGGATGAAAACATGGTCCCCAGTCTGAGCCCCCAAATCTCTCCAAGCACAGAAACACAAACAGGACAGCAGAGCATTAATTTGTTTTTCAGCAGTGGATTGCAGCTGCTGCCCACCTCACTCTCATTTGACTTTTCCATTAGGAAGAGTGGAAAGGGGATCTGTTTTTTCCCTTTTAAAGAACAAAATGGAAAAGTGCTCTCTCAGTTCTTTAAAGTCATTCTCTTCCGTTCAACCATGTTTTTACAGTCTTTTTATGTTGGGAATAACAATTATTGCTAAACTAGACATTTAAAGAAACCCTTAAACTTCAGACAGACATCGTCATCAAAATTCAGAGTGAGTGGCCCTGTGAACCTCCAGTAAAAGTATTTCCTATTAAACCAAATTGTGCTGCTGGTCCCTTTGAGCTGCCATTTCTGTGTGCTCACCACACGCAGAGGCACTCAGGGCACACCAGGGGAGATGTTTGAGGCTGCCCAAAGGTGGTGTCTGATTTTCCCATTATTTTTATTCACGAACATTTCGCACTTTGCTCCTGTGTGTTGCAGGCTGAGAGGTTTAGACACCTTGCAGAGGGTTTGATGGTGTAAAACACAAAACCCAGTTGCACATTTCAGCTCTTTTAATTCCCCTTTCTATACCTGGGACTGTGCAAATGAAAGGAATTGCACTTCAGTATTAAATCCCTGGCTCTGCCTGGGATGCTGCTCCCTCCTTCCTTCCAGGCACTGATGCTCACATTTCCCTCTGCTCCCATCAAACTCTGATCAGGCCATCAGTAGATATTAAATGAGATCATTCAGCTTTACAGCTTAGACCTAATTAGACTGTTGGATCCTCAGAACATCCACAACAAGTTCTTTTCCTCTCTCAGAACTCCACAGAGGCTGAAGACCTACAAGACTCTAAGGCTTTATTCACTTCCTATAAAAATTGCATGGAGAAACTGTTCACTTGGTGTTTTTGTTCTCTGTTGTCCTAAAGAAGAAAGTCACTCCTTATGAAGAAAATATATCAGAAATTGTTGTTAAGGACACCTAAAATGTCCTTAACAGAGGAAGGAGAAAGAAGGACAAAAAGAATTTTGCCACAAGATGACATTTTGGGAACTTGGAGAATGATGGAATATAGCAAAAGCTTAAAAAAAAAATCAATTTATATACAGAGAGTCTGTGCTTCAAGTAACATTCCAGGAATAATCATTACATAATGGTTAAACCAGACCAGCAAAACATCTACAAGGTTTGAAACTGCAAGCTCAGGAGAAAAAGATTTTAACCTCAAAGCATTCACATTTCTCCCTTTCCAAGTCAGCAGGAAGAACAAGAACTAATTTATGTTTACAATCACTCAGTTTGATTAGAAAGTCATACTTCAACAGCTCTGAGGATGCATTTTCTGAACATCCTCTTTTCCATTCAATTAATTCCAAATGATATTTGCCCAGAAAATGTAGAGCATGTTTAACAGCAATGGAGATAATGCTAAAGCAAGCAATCCCTGCTTAAAACTCGGGCTCCCCCCGTCAGCATCCTTGCAAGAACATTACACCTTGATTCCCTCATTAATATTGTTCTGCATTAGCCTAATGGAAAGCTGAGGGATGTGTGAGGCAGCAGAACCCGGCACACAAACAGCATTTTCCATATGGCAGGTTTCCAGTGACCTTCCCCATTTTCCTCATCAGAAAATCCCTGTTTTTCAGGCTACAGTCAAGATTTTGCCACAAAATCCCTGTTTTTCAGGGTTGCAATTCAGATTTTGCCATAAAATCCCTGTTTTTCAAGGTTTCAATTCAGATTTTTAACATGTCCTTAAATGCTGAACATCCCTATACCCGAGCCTGAATCTTTTGGGATAGGGGCAGGGCAGGGATTTAGGACACTGATTCTATTTTTAGGTACACCAGTGGCTTTTTTTGTGGGTAAATCACATCAAATGGGACATGACTGACACAAATTGAGGAGTCACAGCTAATGCTGAGAGAACAGGTATCTCTGTTTGCATCTGCTTGCCAGGCTGCTGAAATAGAGCAAATTAAACTCTGTTAGCTTTAAAAAAGTACAGGGAGAAAAATGATGAAGTTCTATATGAATTACTGAGGCTTTGGCAATCACAGCAAATACAGGAGTCAGCATTTGACTGTGTCAGGTGGGTCACACACTGGAAATATTTATTCTGTCTCTCTGACACAGAGTCAAAAATTAATGAGGCTGGGAGGGACCTCCATGTGATTTTGGGCCATTTTTCCATGTTTTCCCCTGGATATTCAGTTGATCATGAGCCAAAATCTTAGGCCTGTGCTCTTGAGAAGTGCTTGGGCTGGGCAGCAGCTCCCAGGGCGCATCCCAGCTCAGCTTTCCCCGCTGGGAGAAGCTGAGAAAACACTTCAGGAGGAGATCAGGGAGAGCAAGAGGTGCCCTGAGCTGCTGAGGATGGTTGTGCCACCTCTCAGGAGTCAGAAGCCAAGCAGACAGCTCTGTTGGTGGAGTGGCTCTTAACATCTCTTCATTCCAATGCTTCCCCTGGGAAAGGATTCCTCGACACCCTGCCGAGCATCGGAGCCTTGCCAGCATTCCCAGAGTTCAGCTAAAAACTGAGCATTGTAAAAAAAAAAAAACAAAAAAACACAAAACCGTGACTTTAACCAGAATATTTCCTCCTTTTCCCTGTAAAAAGAATTTTACTGCCCATGTGTGCAGCTTCCAAGTGTCCTGCAAGGCTGGGGAAAAAATCCCGGGGATAATTACCCAGCAGGAACGAGCGGCGAACTCCACACCTGCAAAGTTTGCAAGCCATGCAAATTTATGGTTTCATAATGGAACGTGGGTTGGGTTTAATGGGTAAAATACAGCACTGCAAGGGGAAACAACTGTAAATTTTCATGACTAACAAACCTTGCAGGTGTGGTGTTTCATGCTCGGCTGCCCCGGTTAATTATTTCTAGATCCCAGCAGAAGATCTCGAAACCAACCATCTTTGAAAATTAGGTTCTTTGCTTTGAAATTGCAAATATGGGCAGCTGAAGTGGCTCTGTTGCAGGTAGAGTTGTGCTTCAGGTGTGTGGAAGAGAAATCCCAGTAAAATTAAAATGTTTTGCTTTGAGATTCTGGTGTGAGTAGAGAATATGAATTCGTGAGATTGAGAAAGAGGGGGAAAGGACACTCAGATTTGATGTTCAGCCCGTTTTATATGATTACAGAATATAAATCACTCCATCTACCTGCTTCATCTTGTTAATCATTGCTGCCTCTTTAATGTTGGTGAAATCTCTCCTTTTGATGTAGATCATGGGGTTTTAGCTCTGGATAAACCTCAAACACAAACCCAATGTGCCATAAAATGGGATATATGCGAAAAGAGCGATTGATTCAACGGCCACCAGAATTAACAGAAACCTTTCCATTGGGTTGAATCCTTTTTTGGACCAGATCTTCTTATTTTCAGGAGCAGAACCTTTCATCCTCCCGCAGTGCAAACGTTTATCAGAGCAATTTTTCATCTCTGTGCTCCAGCAGGGGCTGGTCTGGAGCCTGAACTTTGTCCCTGCTCTGCCAGCAGCACAAGCTGTGCCAGCACCTTCGGTTTACAGATCCCTGTCAAGCTGTCAAACCAATCAGGAATTCAAAGCACCCCAGACCTTTTAAATGCTGCCAGTGTTCTGTCAGGAAATAAATTCAAATACGAGGAGGCTTTCAGAGTCAATGTCGTTTCTTACAGTGAAGGGCCACGAGGAATTGTTAATTAGTGTATTTTATTATTTTTCATTTGCTGAAATTACAAATCCAGCATCTTTTAAACCAAATTATGGATTCAGATTCCAGTCAGACAGGAACACTTTTATCATGGTGAGTTTCTAGACCTTCAGATAGCACTTGATAATGGGGTTGTTCCTTGTAGATTAAAAAGTTCACAAGCATTCTCCAGTGGGTCTTTAATTAGACAAGGGAATATTGATATGTTACAAAAAAATATATCTGAGGGTAAATAGAGTTGAGAGGAAATCCATAAAGCTCAGGATCAAGGATCCTGCTAAAGCAACTTTTGAACTGCTGTAACCAGAGACTGCCTAAAGCTCTCCAAGGGACTCAGAAACTTCTAAAAGTGGCCAAAAACACCTATAGAGAGTAAAATTCCCTGTTCTCTTTCCTTCCTGGAGGGTCTGACAGCTGTGTAGATGTGACTCTTAAGGATGTGGCTTTGTGGGGTCTCAGGAGTGCTGGGGGAAATGATGCCTTAGGTTTCAGCTTTTATATTTTTCAGAATCTGGGCTGGTTTAATGGGTAGTTCTGGGTTTCATATTCAGAGCTACTGAGCTCTCTGCACAGAGCAGGGACACAAAACAATTCCTGCTCCAGCTTGGGAACAAGGACAACTTTCAGCCCAAGAACAAAACCAAGGGTGAAGGGAGAAGGAAAACCAAGGAGGATGGAGCTGCATAACCTGGAGCTGGAATTGCACACTGAACTCCAATGTGCAAATGGAGCAGAACTGATCAAAGTGTGAGCCCTCGTGACCAGGTGTCCATTCTGTGCCCATTTTGGGTTCACCTTGGGTGTGCCCAGCCGGGCTCTGGCACTGCCCAGCTGTGCCCAGTGAGGAATTTTAATAAATTCCCAATTTATCCTTTTGCTCTGGCTGGGCTCTGCTCCAGCTCAGCCTCTAAAAGGGATCAGAACCACTGGGCTCAATCTTAGAGGGCGTTTCCAACCTAAACAATTCCATGGTTTCCTCTGTCACTGCCAGAGCTCAGGAGTGTCTCTGCCTCAATCCTACTCGAGCATTTCCTCGTGTGAAATCCCTCCAGCCCAGCAGAGGAGTGTCCAGGCAGAGCTCTCAGCAAATATTCCTCCTGGAACAGCAGCTCCAGAACAGACACCAAAGCCTCTCTGTGTTCCTCAAAGCTCACACAGAAACAAAACCACCAGAAAGAGCTTTCTAACCAGAAAGGACTGAAAAACTTCATGGAATCTTGGCAGAGAAGGGACCCACATTTTGGAATTATAGACTCACATCAGAATTGCTGTTGTGCTCCCAAAGAACAATTTGAACCCCTGATGATGAGATGTTCATGCCTTATTATTATTTTATCAACCTGTGGTTTCCAGCACACCAATTTTTTTGTGTAACTTTTCTCACATCAATGTTGATTCTGAAGTTACCAAGAGCCAAGAGTAAAGCCCTGAGCCAGCAATTCCCACCAGAACCATCCCGAGGCCTCCCAGCGCTGTTTTCCTGCAATTTTCCCAGGATTCAGGTCTAACAGTGCTTCCACTACTCTGTCCTGAAAAATAAAAACAAATATAATTGTAAAAACTCCTTTATTCAGTGCCAGGAATGCACAGAAAGTCTTTCTTTCCCCGGTTAAAACCTTCTCTTACTTCCCTGAAGAACAATTCCACAGGGCCACAGGAATTATTCTCTATTAGCATAAGGACAGACATTGCTTTAAATCCATCCAAACACTCAATTCTCCACAACTGTGTGAGATAAAATAAAGCCTCCTATTTATTTTTATTCCTTGAATCACAGGCTGGAAGTTTTCTTTCAGTTAAAGAATCCATTATCTCCTCCCTGCCTGTCCCTCCTGCTGGGTTGTGTTGCTTCTCTCTTACTGGGGGTTTTCTCCAGCATAAAAATAATGGCATTATTTACAAAAATGTAAACTTTTTGTGGGAAATGCATTATTTGTAAAGCAGATTTTGCCTGAGCCATCAAAGTAGCAGCAGGAAGAGCTCACTTGAGCTAGGCACAATCATGATTTCTTACTTGACAGAAACATTGTTTGCAAATATGTTTGGATTTTTGTCTCGGTTTTGTGTTTATTTTTCTGCTTGTTTTTTTGCCACAGATTAGTAGGAATACTTTTATTTAAATACTAAAGTCAATAAGGAGCAGCTCCTACTTTCTGGAAATATTTCTCTGTTCAAGTCTGCACTTCTCAGCTGTATTACAGTGAAAGAGCTGGGCACAATAATTTGAAAAAAAGAAGCAGTAAACACTCAAAGCAGTAATTAGAGAAGCAATTCTGTCCAAAACCTTTCCATTAGATTATTCCCTCTTTGTTGCTCAGCTTTATCCCACCCCTTCCTGCAAACACAGGCTGCTCATCTTCCTTTTAGACAGAAGGTCAGAAATTTCAAGCTGCTTCATTTTAATAAATGCTTAATAAATAAAGCAGCCCTTCAGAGCATTCCCAGGATCTCAGGGGGTGTGATAAAGGCAGGCAGGATAACGACTGAACCCAGCTGCCAAGAGCTAAACTGGATTTTTGTAATCGTTAGATTATTCACTTAGCTCCAGAAAGATTTATTTCTGAACAGCTTTTCAGGATCCCCAAAGTGTTGCTCAAGAAAAGCTCTGACTACTGCACCAGGAGAGTTTTTCCCTCCTTTAATAAATTCACTGTTTTCCACAAAAAAAAATCAAAATAAGACATGTTGGAGCTAAAAGCCAGCGACTGATTTTATCAGCTGTGCCTGAAGCAGGGAGCTGACCTCAGTGATTTTATTAGTGGGGAATAATGTTTTAATATGATGTGATCAGCCACAGCCTCCCTGACTTATTCCAGTATCAAACATCCCAGGAAACAAGGCCCTGGAGAGACTAATTATAAATTAATGCAGTTCCCCCCGAGTTCCTCCATGGAAGTTGCCATTCTGCAGGCTCAGAATTCCCAACCTGAGCTCAGAATCCCCATCCTGAGGCTCAGAATTCCCAACCTGAGCTCAGAATCCCCATCCTGAGGCTCAGAATTCCCAACCTGAGCTCAGAATCCCCATCCTGAGGCTCAGAATTCCCAACCTGAGCTCAGAATCCCCATCCTGAGGCTCAGAATTCCCAACCTGAGCTCAGAATCCCCATCCTGAGGCTCAGAATTCCCAACCTGAGCTCAGAATCCCCATCCTGAGGCTCAGAATTCCCAACCTGAGCTCAGAATCCCCATCCTGAGGCTCAGAATTCCCAACCTGAGCTCAGAATCCCCATCCTGAGGCTCAGAATTCCCAACCTGAGCTCAGAATCCCCATCCTGAGGCTCAGAATTCCCAACCTGAGCTCAGAATCCCCATCCTGAGGCTCAGAATTCCCAACCTGAGCATGGCTCTTGCTCCTGGTGGTGTTGGATGGAGCCTCCCTCCCCCTTCCCGATGGCAGGAGTCACAAGGAATCAATCCTGGATTCATTTGGGATTCATGCCAGGCACCTCCAGCCAGGCTGGGCAGTGTATCCTAAATAAAAGTGCCCTGTGGGATGCCCTATTCCCGTTTTTTGGGGGTGCCTTTTGTGCCTGTTATGGTCTGCAAACAAAATCTTCCACCAAACTGAGGCCACACAGAGCTGGGCTTGACTGGGCTTGAGATTAAAAGGGCAACCACAATTCCCCTTGTCCTATTTGCAAACATATTTCAGAGCAGCTGAGTGGGAGAATATGCAGGTATGATTTAATTTTAATTTTTTTCCTGTAATTATGGGGAGAGAGCACAAATGAAGCTTTTCAAGATCTTTTATTTAAATGCCTTTGAAGACAAAGATTGTACTTCTGGTCCCTTCCTATTGCTTTAGAATTTGTGCTTCAGGGGAGAAACCCTTAAAATAATGAATTGTCTAATGTTTGTTTGTTTGTTTTTAATTTGGAGTCATCAAAGTTGCGATTTTTCTGTGTCCTTGCTGCAAAAACATGTGTATAAATATATATTTGTATATATTCTTTGAAATCAACAGAACAGGAACGTCCCTGGGGTTCAGCCCCTTTGCCATCTCCACCAACACAATGTTCTGGGCTGCTGGAATGAGCCTTTCCTCGGATATTTTTCCAAATGAAACAATGAAATGCTGATTAAAATACTGCAACATTCCCACTATTGTAAGATCTACTGTACTATCTCACATTCTAAAAGAATCACACTGTTGTCCGTTGTAAAATTCATTTTATCTCAATGAATCCCAACCAGAACATTTAGCTGAAAACGCAGAAATTCCAAGTTAAAAAGGAGCGTGGTGAACTCTCCCCAAACTTCCCAACTTTTACGGGGTTTTGGCAAAACCACCTTTGCTTTAGGATCCCAGCAGTGCAGCAGAGCTGGGGAGAAGGTGCAGATTCCCTTTTATTGAGATTAAACCGAGGTTGTTTGCTTTAGATGAATGCTGGGAGTCATTGTCCTTCTTAACGATTCAGGTTTGACTCGCCCGAGGTCGCCCGAGGCGAGCCCAGCCCAGCCCCTGTTTATGCAATAATTAATCTCACAAGTGACAGCCCAGCCTAACAGGCTTACACAGAGATGACGTTTTAATTTGCTAAAATATTTTTAAGCGGGATTTATGCAGCCAGCGCTTCAGTACACAGCTAAAAATACCACGGGAGAGCAGGGGAGGGGTTCTGCAGGGCCAGGTTTGGGGCCAGGTGCCAGCCCAGGAGGTGTGGAGTGGAATTTGGGGGGTCAAAGAGGCCAGGGAAGCTCTGTCCTGCTCCCTCCAGGGTGGAAAAAACAAGGAGCTTACCGCAGGAGAGCCTTTCCCTGAAAAGTGATGGGAATTTAAGGCTGAATTGAGAACTAAACGCTGAATTAAGCAGGACTTTGCTGCCTCACCTGTGCCTGGTATGTGCTGGAGACGGATGGAATTTGGGGGAAAAGGATGATGTAGGACATAATATCAGCCTTGTCCCTGGTTCAGCTCTCTCCAGAAGTGCTTTTGGGAGCAACAACAACGATTTTCACATATTAAAACCTTTTAGAGCATCCCTCTGGCAAAAAGCTCTGCGCACACCGCGGTCATGGCCAACACCACAAAACTTCAGTAATCAAAATGCACTGAGAGTAAAGGAACAGTGGAATTGTGCAGCATAGAAGTGCTTTGTATGTATAAAAATAATGAATTTTAACAGTGAAAAACAATAAAAGTATAAAACTATGAAAATGTTGAGCTATGGGTGTATAAAAATCTCATTTTTATAGCACCAACGATATCAGAGCTTATTCTTACAAATGATTTCCACAAAGGTTTAGTGATGCAGCATCTCACAGGGAGCCAGCAAATTGCTAAATAACCCTGACCTTGCTGCCACCAGCACCTCTGGAAAGGAAGAGCCTGAATTTCCCTTCCAAAAATTCCCTGCTCTTCACCTGGGGCTCCATTAAGAGATTAGGTTCAGATAATATCCTAAAGTGCTTCATTTAGCAGGCAGCTCGTGGCACATTAATTAAGACTTGTGGTGAGTTTTTCCCCTTTGAAGAGCCTGAGTCAGGCGAATGAAATCTGTGAAACTCCACTTTCCCTGACCTTTTCCTTCCAGCTCCCAGCCTGGTGACAGCAGAGAGCCAGTGACAGCTCCTGAGCCTCTGAGGGAGCATCTTGGGGTGCCCAGACTGCAGGGACAGCTCTGGCAGTGCTGGGGGGGGTTTATGAGCCATGGGAATGCAGCTTCCAGCTTTGGGAAGGGCTGCAGGGGAGTGTGGAGTCCACTGCCCACAGCAGGATAATCACAGCCTTGGACAGAGCTCTCGCTCCCACAGCCAGAAATTCAGATTATCCAACTGCTCCCCAGCTCTGGAGTGACACTGGGAATGTGCAGGAGGCACAAACAGACCCAGAACTGGCTCAGGATCCAGGACCCAGATGGCTCCTGCTGCTCTGGTCAGCAAATCCCTGTGTTTTCCATTGCAGGGGTTGGCAAATCCAGGTCTGTGTGTGCTCTCCAAGCACGGCAGCACCAGAGGATGGGGGCTGGAAAACACAACCAACAACATCACAAAGCTCATTTTGGGGTTAATTTGGGTTTGGGGTTGGTTTGTTGTGGTTTTCTTTCTTGTAAAAGCTCTCTGGTTTGGTTGTACTACATGAATCATTTATGAGCATCACAAAGTAGCCAGGCAATGTTCAAATCTCTGAGTCTGCTGTGAATCTGGGCACCAGTGGAAGGTTGGGAATGGCTTGGCCAGGGCCACTGGCTCTTGGAAACCCTCACAGCTACTGCTCAGTTTGGATCTCAGTGTCCTCTAAATACTTCACTGGAGGAAGCAAAGCAGGGATGCATTTAAAAAAATGGAGTATTTCCAATTTTATTTCAGTCTCTGATTAAATTTTTGAGTTTCTCAGTCACTGTTGTGATGAGGGAGAGGACAGGAGCAGCAATTCCACCTGGATGTGCTCTGCTGTGTCTGGAGCTGCTTTTCCAGGAAAGGATGAGATCAGGCAGCCCCAGACCTCAGTCAGAGACTGCCTTGGCAGATCAGAAGTTAAAAACATCCCAAAGTGAGAATCTGCAATTCAAGGAACGGGTAAAAATCCTGAATGGATGGGAACTCTGAATTCCACAGGTTAAACGTGGTGGATTTGTGCACAGGCAGTCAGAGCTCCGAGCCAAGCTGATCCCTTGGAAAAACTGCTGACAGAATTCTTTGTACCAAAATCCCAGCTGCTCTAAGAGGAATTGTGGCAGTAATTTTTCCAAGGTACAATTCCTGTCACAGGAGCTGGGGTTTTGGTACAAAGAATTCCGTCAGCATTTTTTCCAAGGTACAATTCCTGTGACAGGAGCTGGGATTTTGGTACAAAGAATTCTGTCAGCAATTTTTCCAAGGGGTCAGAGTTTGTCCCTGCTGTGTTTGTACCTCTCTGTGCAAATCCTGCCCTCATGGTGAGGGGACCCCAGGGTCCTCATGATTAATTACCTGATTAATTACCCCACACTGGGAGAGGGCAGCGATGAACTTTTGGGGAGCTGACAGTTCATCCATTTCTTTGGTCCCAAGCACTCTTATCCACCCTGGGACACCAAATTAATCTGCACAGAATTTCCCCTCTTATGGCCACAATTTCATCCCCCAGCTGGAGAAAGAGAGCCCTGATAGAGAGCAGTTAATCCTACAGCCTCTCCCAGACAATTCCAGCCCTCTCCTTATTAATCCTGTATCCCTCTGCTGGGAAATGGCTCCATTTCCATATCAGCACTGCCACAAGGAGTGGTATAATGTCAGGATTTTTCTCCTTCCCTCCATGGGAGGAAGCTCTAAATAAGTGTGGCAAAGAATTCCCCTTGTTTCCTTCTTGTCCACCTCATGGTCTCCATGAGAATTGCTGCCTGCTCCATGGAAAAATGATATATTTTACAAAAAAAGAAGGGCAGGATCTTCACTGTGCCTTTGCAGTCATTCTTGGGAATGTGTTTCTCTGGAGAATCTGGCTGTAAAATCAGGGTTTGAGCTCAGAGTTATAGCAAGAGCATCTCTCTGTGGTGAACTGAGGAGCTGGATGCTGTTGTGACAAAAAGGATCAGGTAAAATGAGACATTTGGGGTTAGTTACCACCTCCCTTTTGGCCTCCAGAGCTGCAAATTAAAAATATTTTAATTTTGGAGTGGTGCAGTGCCCACACTCTGGGGATGTGGCTGAGCCTCTCCTGCCTCACAGTTACAGCATTAATTGAGTTCCCTAAATTGTCCCAATGGGTTCATTGCAGAGCTGGGTTTTCTCTCAGCCTCCTGCTCCCCAGCACTGGCTTTGTGTCACCCACACTGTCCCCAGGACAGATTTACAGGGACACACACCCATGGACAGGGGAGGTGGAATACACTTGTCCCTTCAATGTGATTTTAAATAAAACTCCTAAAAATACAGATTCATGAAAAAAAAAAACAAAAACCAAAAAACAAACACCCAAAAAACCCACAAAAAAAGCCAAGATTCATTCCTTAGACAGGAATACTTAATAGGAAGGAAAAAATAAGTCAAACATGATGTTTTTATATAATTTTGAGGGAATTGGGGGATGTAAAAGGGAGACAATAAATAAAATGGGTTGTAGACTCCTTGCAGAATATCCAGCAGCTCCCTTGGAGTGTCCACTTGCTGTCACTGAAGGGTTAAAATGAAATCCAGTGTTTTTCTGGTCCCTGGGTCCGTGGTGATTGATCAGAACAATTCCTCATGTGTGAACAGAATCCTCTGGATAAACTCACTTCAGACACTGAGGGCTCTGAATGTGCTACAGACCAAACGTTGATGTTTCACTTGGATTATTTAAACTCATATTCACCAGGGCCCAAAAACACTTGTCTGGAAGCAAGGAAAGTGGTTAAAAATTGAGTGCATTCCTGAGAGAGTCCTCTCTAGGTATGCTTTAGTGGCAGGAGAACATTCCAGTACACAATACATTAGAAATTTAGTAAAATGAGACAGGAAGAAAGTGATAAAGCACAAAAAATGCCAGTGCACCTACATCTCTGAGTGTGTTTGCATCCAAGGAATGTCTGGGCCATGCAAAAATCCAGGTGTTGTTCTGTGTTAATCGTGTCCTCTTCCCCAAAAGATGGAATTTCACCCATGGGCCATTCTCCCTCTGTGTGTTTCATGAGATCAGTCCAGGTCACTCCTGCCATCCCCAAATAATCATATTACCAGCTGTACATAACTTTATATCTTCATTTAAAATGTATCCTCTGACCCTTCACTGTTTTGCAATTCTCAGCAGCTCCAGGCAGGAGCAGGGACAGTTCAGGATGGAGCTGAAACCTGCCCCAGGTAAGGAACTTTCTGTCTTTAATCTGAATTGGGATCTGGACTCTCTTGAAGTTGCTCAGCTCTTTATCCACATTGAAATTCACACTTATTTTAGTTCATTATGATGATTTCCCTTTCCGAGGAGATTGGTCCAGACCAGGAGTGGAAAGAGTGGCAGGAAAGCTGTGTCAGCACAGGCAGAGAGGAAGGCATCTCAATTCTAGGCTGCTTTTAGCCAGAGGTTTCCCATCTTCCTTCCCTTCCCCAAATCCCCAATTAGCATATTCATTAACCGTGAGGTGCTGACTGCAGTGCTCCCATGCTGGGCAGGAAATCGTGGAGCTGCAGCTCAGCTGAGCTTGGATTAGATTGTAAATTAAAACCTCAGGCCACTCTTTGAAAAATTCATGGAGGTTCAACTCTCTCTGTGTTAATTTGCTGTTATTTTGTGGTGTGGGTGTGCCAGAGATCCCATCGCCCCAGAGCTGAGGGGCACAATGATGGATCTCTCTTTTTCCAATAAACCTGCAGCCTAAATTCCAGGCAGGGACATCCTGCTGGTCTCCTCAGGGGCAGGTCAGGGAGTGGAAGGTGATTTCTGGAGGATCAGATTGTAAAATGGGATTCCAAACCATGGAGAGCCACAGCTGCCAGCTCCAGGTAACTAAAATAACCTGCTTCCTTCAGCTGGGCCTCCTGCTCTGCCTGTCCATTCTTTGGATTCATGAAGAGATCCTGAAACATTTGGTTCTCGTGGCAAACCCTGGAGAAGAAAGCAGAATTTTGGAGTTTATGGAATAGGCACAGGCCCCCCAGTGTCAGGGATGCCTTTGGTCTGGGATGGCAGGAGGGGAATGGGATAAGGTGAGCATGTTGGCCCCTGGGATTGTGCATTTCCTCTAAACCATGGCAGAAGGGAGAGGTTGTGCTATCTCAGAGCTGGGATAACTTTTCCCAGGGTATAAAATGAGATGTAGCACGGCAGCAAACCCATCCCTGCTCCACCCTGGGGTGTTATTCCAACTGGAGACCACCCCATTCCCCTGGAAGGACTCCAGGCTCAGCCTCGCCCTTGAGATGAAGGGTCCAGCCTCCCTGCAGGACACGGCCTGGCAAAATTAATTGAAGAGTTTGATGAGATGATTCATTTGCTGGTTTGTGGACAAACGAGCTCGGCCAAACGCAGAGGCTTTGTGGAGAATCCTGAGCTAATGAATCCCGTTTGAAAATAGAGCAGAGCAATTTGAAATCACTCTCACTGCCTCTGTAAACACTGACCACAATTAACAGGGCATCCTTCACAGTTATGGATTAATGGGGAGATATCCAGGCAGCCGTGGTGCTCAGGATTCCATCTTCCCAGTGATCCTGAATTAGTGCCCTTTTGAGAACCGCTGGAGAAATTCAAATTAGGAAATAATCAAGAGCCTGGGTAATGTGTACATATGGTAATATGGAATGTGTTACACAATTAAGTCAATGTTAGCTCAAGGAAAACCTTTGGAAATCATTCACTGCTCATGCAGTGCCAGATTGTGGGACCTCACGGCCCCACATCCAACCCTGGGCCTTCGTGGCACAAAATTCATTTGGATTTACACAACTTCCTGCTTCATATGATGGGAGAAACTTCATTTTTCTTTGCTTCATTTTAAAATTTTTTAAATTTTTTTTTACCCAAATCAGGTATAAATCCCCAGCTCTCAGCTGAATATCCAATAAAAGCTGGACACAACCCTGGTAGCACATGGAGGGGAGCCAGGAACCTGAGTGTTGGTCCTCAGTGTCCCCCCGGGGTGGGGAGAGGTGGCAGAGGGACACCAGGGATGGGCTCTGCATTCCTCAGGTCTTCATCAGCCCTACTGACAGCCTGAGAGTGGAAAATACAGATTTTGGGGGCAGAAAAAGCCATTTTGCAGCAAGGATGAGAACAAGCTCTGAGTGAGACTGTGCCATAGTACAGTGATCTTCCCCTGGGCCACAGGCAAATGTTCTGTCTAATCTTCAAATTTTTCTGACTGATTTGAAAAATAAGTTTCATTCCAGAGCTGTGCTTTTTAATATTTCTTTTTTTTCCCTCTCTTTCAGCTGCAGAGATTTTGTGATTTGTACTAACCTTGAAGATACAAAACAAAATATGTGCTAATGATATTCCTCTCTCCCAGCTGGTGTTGGCAACTCTTTTACTGCTCCACAGGACAAGTGCAAGTACAAATGCAAATACCAGAACCTTGTTGAGAGCAGAGTGTCCCACATTTCAGTGGAACCATTGGAACTACAAGACATGTAATAAAACAGTTTCTGCTCTGAATGAATAATTGAGCTGCTTCTGTGGGGAGGCCTCTAAAGAACCATGTGGCAGAATGTTTTTTGAGGCTCTTATGAAAGCCATCCCACCTGGAAACCATCCCACACACAGAGCCCACGTTGCTCTTCCTCTCAGCTTGCTTTAATTGCTCCTTCCACGGCTGTACCTCGGCTGAATGGGGAGGAAATGCAGCAGGAGGCATGAGAAGCTGTAATTATTTTTAAGGTAGAGCAAAATTCTGAAATCAGAAAACTCCGTGGAAGTCATTGGGCAGGATAATTTTTTTTTTTTTTTTGTTTGAGAATTCCGTCCATATAGCGAAATTCCTTCTGAGGGTATCAAAAAGGATCTCAGAACACTTTTATGCTTGGATCTTGAATTAAGTGATGGAGATCTTTATAAGCTCACTGCCACACCCCTCACCTCACAGGTGACACCCATCCCAAAATATTCCTCCTTAGGCAGGAAATATCCCTCCACTGTCTGCTGCAAGCCACAGAGACCACGGCAGAGAAGTTTTTACATCCAGAAGACACTTTTAAATTAAAAAAAAAAATAAAATAAAATTAAAATCTGTTCTTCTCTTTGGGATGCAACAGAGAACACACTCACCAGCAGCAAGCACAATTAGTATTACTAATGCTAACAATAATAATAATAGTAATAATAATAATAATGTTAATTTTGAGAGTATTTGTGGCATATCAATATTTCCTAGTGTGGGAGGTTTGTCAGGAAAATCCAACCAGCTGGAAGTTCAGTGCCAGTCTCCTGCCAGGGGCTGAACACCCCTCAGAGGTGCAGGTGTCAGCCTGACTAACACAGAGTGTAACTCCCATTCCAGGGTGTAAACTGGGAGTAAGGACCAGGCTCCCTAACTCTGAGCATTGTTTATGGCAAAGTTAGAGTTAGAGGGAAGATGTAAAAGCCTCCAAAAGTTTTCCTTTCTGAAATGCAGACAGGTGGAGAGGGAGGTTTCTCTGCACCCTTAGAGGATCTGTTTGCTTCCAAGGCCCACCAGGGAAACTGGAACAATCAATCAGGAGGAAAAATTCATTCAAAAACACTCCCAGTCAGTGAAACTGTAACTTAAATAAAATAACAATGAAACAACAAAATTCAAACACAAACTCAACCTCCTGTACTTTTAATCCTAACCCTAAAAAAACCCTAAAAATGTTTCCCACACAATTCCACTGCTTTTCTGGATAGTGTTCCGTAGGATAAGTCCTACCCCCAGCATGCAGTGATATTTTTTAATTCCAGCAGTGCAGATATTTGCTTTCCACAGGACAAAACGATGTCAATGCCAGGTTCCTGTTCTCAGGGAGCTCCAAATGAGTGCACACAACCTGCTTTGGATTCCCACATTCCTTCAGTTCATGCATTGTTTTATCTCTCAGTGCCTGATCAGCAATCCTCATCCTTAATTGCCCTCTAGCTTGTAAGATTTGTAAACTCTCTGCTTAACACCACATTACCCTGCTCAAAGTAACACAATGACATGATCTGACATCTGTGATTTACTTCATCTTTATCTCCTTTTTATTGGTGGAGAAAAGGCTGCAGAGACCAGACCTGAAATTTGCTTTTTTTTCTGCAAAGGTAAGCAGTGCAGAACAGGGCATAAAGAAGAGCCAGGATATATAAAGAATCAGGATACAGCACTGATGTGTTGTAGGGAATCTTATTCTATTATAACACACACAAAGTTTTGAGATATTTCAGCTCTGGAAACTGAAAAAAAAAAAAAAAATCAGCTTTAGGAAGTGTAAAGTTTCATTCTGGGTGACAAAAGTTTTGCAGCAGCTATGTGAAACAAAAAGGGATTCTAGTAATGCACAGGAATTCAGCCCATCCATTAGAAGTTTTCCTAAAGTTTAGTGCTGATTTTTGGCCTTTTCTTTTTGGTTTGTTTTTTTGGAATAAGCAAAGCTTGAGGTCATTTGCAGCCAAGTGCACCTGGATTTTTTCCATTCACCCAGACCTGTTTTACCCCTTTTGGATTTTCTGCAGCCTGTGCTGTGATTCCATTTATTAGGGAGCACCAATTTAATTCCAGGCAGCAGCAGAGTTTGCAGGTAGATCCTTCAGTGAAGCCTCATGCTGAGTATGGTGCTTCTCAACGTGAGTAATGACACCAGGACTTGCACTGGTACAGAAATCAGCCATTCTGCTGACCCTGGAGCAGCTTAATAATTCAATTACACAGGAGAAAAGTAGATCTGTAGCCGCAGAAACATGTTCTGCAAAGTCTACATTAAAAATAAACAACAAACAACTCAATAAAAACCAAACAACGAAAAAAATCTAAACCCTTGCACAGCAGCACAAGAAAAGCCTCCCTTTTAACAAGCATTTTGTGCAGGATGCTTTCCTCCAGCACTGACACAAAAACAAAAAAAGATCTCAGGACTGGTTAATAGTTCTGCCTTTAGGGGAGTGGAGAGAAAATTACCCAGACAAGAAGGAGCCTTGTGGCAAGTTCCTCTCAGGCTTATGTGATCCTTCCTGGAGGCTGAGCTGGAACAGAGAGCAGAGAGCCAAAGGATAAATTGGGGATTTATTAAAATTCCTCACTGGGCACAGCTGGGCAGTGCCAGAGCCCGGCTGGGCACACCCAAGGTGAGCCCAAAATGGGCACAAAATGGACAAATGATCACGAGGGCTCACACTTTGATAAGCTCTGCTCCATTTGCACATTGGAGTTAATTGTGCAATTCCAGCTCCAGGTTATGCAGCTCCATCCTCCTTGGTTTTCCTTCTCCCTTCTCCCTTGGTTTTGTTCTTGGGCTGAAAGTTGTCCTTGGTGCTGAGCTGGAGCAGGAATTGTTTTGTGTCCCTGCTCTGTGCAGAGAGCTCAGGAGCTCTGAATATGAAACCCAGAACTACCCACCAAAACAGCCCAGAATCTGAAAAATATAAAAGCTAAAACCTAAGGCATCATATGCACTCCACAGATGGAAGTGGCTTTTGCCCTGAAATGTTTTCTAAAGTATTTCCATAAAGGCCTGTCAGATCAGATCCTTGCCCTTTTTTTTTGAGGCAGACTCTACCAAACACTGCCCCCAGCCATGAAGCTGTGCCCAGGGGCTCAGAGCCCTTCTTCTCCTGTACCTTTATTTTTACTCACCCACCTCCCCAGCTCTTTGAGTGGCACCACTGTGACACATCTGTTCATTGTCACTGCTCCTCTCCCTGTCTGAAGCTGGGTGAGAGGAGAACAAATATATTCTTAAATTAATTAAATAAATAAATATATTCTTAAATATATTATTAAAATAAATATATTAGGTGAGTAAATATCTCCCAAGGTGGCTGAAGAAAACCCAACTTTTGTGTCTTTCTTGAGCTTTTTTTTCCTTTCCTAAGCTCCCACCTGATGATGCTCCCAGGTTTATTCTGCGAGCTGGATTTTGAGATCCCCCAATGCAGGGTTACCAACATGGATTTTCTTGGAGTTTAAGAGACAAATCCGCTCGCTTTTTACCTTCACAACCAATGGCTTAATTAAAGAACCAATATGTGAAACCTCAGATTTTATTTTGGAGAAAATGAAAGCCATAAAATCATGGGATCACTGAAGGCTTTGGGTTGACTGGCAAAGAACCACGACACCAAGGCAGGAGCAGAGGGAGAACTTTGAGCAATGCTGGATATTTATGACACCTGTGGAAATTATTCCTTTTTTTTTACTAATGAACTCACTGGTGAAACAAACTTGTCACCAGGGCTGACTGGAGAGGTTTTTCCAAAGCCTTGTGACACCTTCCCAGGAGAGCAGGGAAAAACTGCCCCCACTATTTCCTCACACAAAGAACATCATAAAGATCCTGTTTTCTGAGGAGAAAGGTGCATTTCCACACCACATCCCCTGCAGCACCTGGTCATGGTGCAAATTTGATTTATTCCCTGAGTACATTGCCACTTGGGGTCTGCAAAGGCATTTGGGAATTTACCTGTTCCCAGGTTTCCCTTTCACTGATGTATTTCTGGGCAACAATGTGAAAAATTAGTGGCAAAGGAAAATGCTTTGTTTTCATGTCATGAGGTACATAAAAAAAGAAGCCTTTGATCTTGCCCCTCTAGAGCAAATAAACTTCAAATTTGTGAAGCCCATGGATAAAATTTGAAGTTTTCAGAGAAAACAGCAAAAAGAAATGGAAATATTTGTGCTTTTGCAGAGGCTGGTCTGATCTTAGGCAAAGGATGAAAACACAGAGGAAAATGGTTTTAGATGGTCAGGAATTGAAGAAAATGAGGGACCAATTCCCTGCTCCGTGGGCTTCAGACCTCCTGTGCAGACTTGTTTGTGCTGCTCGGTCTCTTGGTACATGCAGAGTCCATAATATCTATTTAATATGGTACTGTGAAGGAAATGACAGATTTAGGAGGTGCTGAGACTTTTAGGTAACAGGACCACAGGAGCATCTATCTTACATAAAAGAGAAATACAACCCATCCCTGCTGGCATTTTGCTTCTGCGTGGGTGGATATGAGGAGCAAAAACACATCTTGAAAATACAAAAATCTCTGCCCTCACTCCTCAGAGCTGTTCCTCAGTCTTGTTCTACCTGATGCTGGGGTGGGTCAGCACCAGCCCCAAAAGCTGCTGCCCCAAATCCTCCAGGGAGGTGCCTTCCTCACTCCAGCCCTAGATACCAGAGTTGGAAAGTGATTTCAGCAAGGAAATGTTTTCCCAGGAGCCTATGGACATTTAGAATTGGTGGGGTCTGTTACAGACACCCCTGAGCTTTTGGGAGCCCTGGGAATCGTTTCCCCATCCCAGGCTGCTCCAAACCTGTCCAGCCTGGCCTTGGACACTCCCAAGGATCCAGGGGCAGCCACAGCATCTCTGGGCAACCCCTGCCAGGGCCTGCCCACCCTCAAGGCCAAACATCCCTTACAGCTGATCTAAATCCACCCTCTTTTAGTCTAAAGCCAATAACCCTTGGCCTACAACAGGTCCTGCTAAAAAGTTTGACCTCCCACCCTAAACTGGTGCTTAAAGAAACGCCCTGTTTCCAAAGAGGAGCTTCCACAGCATCATTTGGGGTGGAGAAGACCTTTAAGGCCACCTTTAAACACCTCTGTGCTGCAGCCCTGAAGGAGCTGCCTCAGAGCCCGGAGCTCAAACTTTGCTTGTGCACTCAGATTTCGCTGCTGAGCCTGGGTATTTGGGAATTCTCCTGCTCAGCAGTCAGGTGCAGGATCCTCTGAGCTGCAAGTACGTGCACTTGTGTTATTCCTGCACCGAATCCTTGACCTTCAGGTGCTCTTTTCTTCCTGTGCACTGAGAATTCCGTGGCGCTGCTCTGCTGTGGCCCTTGGGGTGCCCTTGGCAGTGCTGGGTCCATGATTGATGATCTCACAGGGCTTTTCCACCCTTAAACATTCCATGATTCCAGGGGGAGCAGTGGCTCTGCAGTCTTTCCTCCAAGGCAGAGAAGGGAGGAATAGCAGAATCTGCCATTTGGCACCTGCATTTTGTACCTGGTCTCGTCCCTTCTGTGTCCAGGAGTCAAAGTCCTTTCCTTTCCCCCAGCTGATTTCCTTGCTGAAAACCTCCACACTTCTGCCTGTCCACTGCTAAACGGGTCTTGTAAGGATCACTCATAAAAAAAATAAATCTATATACAACCTCCAAATAATTGAAATCCTATTTCCAGCTTTCCGGATGCATAAATCACTGTCCTGCTCAGCAGTCCAAACCACAGCCAGGAGAACTCCTGATCCTGAAGGACAACAAAGAAGTTCTTATATCTTATGTTCTTATATCTTCCCTTGGTCCAGTGGGAAATATCAGGAGATAACACCAGAGGCCTTTGCAGTGTCAAATAAATGGGAATAAAGCCCTTTGACTCATGGAAAGAGTGGGAATTAAATTGAAATTTTTGGAGAGGAGATGTTCTCTGGGCCCTTGAGATGTTCTTCCGTGAGATTTTTCCTTAAGAATCCAACCTAAGGTGGAATATTAGGAGATTTAAAAATGTGTCTGTGGTTTCAGGTAAGGAGTTATCCATCTGAACTCTAACTGGGTCATAGTTCTTGCAAGGTAATGGAAGTTGCATCTTGGAAAATTATGTTTTCATTCTTTCTGGGTTTTTTTCTACGAAGTGAATTGAGATGAATTCTAAACCTGGATTTAAATGGTCCCTGAGATTGAGTACAATGTCTGTTTGCCAAGCCAGTGTGTCCCTGCTGAAAATCAGCCTTCCCAATTAACATGTATTTATTCATTGCCTTATTTATTTATTTATTGCAAGGATAACTTTCTGGAAGCTCCGGGAAAATGTTGCAGCAAATATTGCTTTACTCCCTACCTGGGCTGATGCAAAAAGAGAGACTGGAATGTAAATTCCATGCATTATTTATTATCCCAGGGTTAACTTAACAAAGAAAGAGATAAAGATATTTACGTTTGCTAATTTGATACTGAAGCTGAGCTGATCACTGAGGTTCTAAAATTGCCCACGCTCTTATTTTTGTGTTTCTGTGGAGTTGCCACAAAAACATTCCCTGACATTCCCTGATTTCTCTGCCCTCTGCAGAGATCCCTCAGGAAGATTTGTCAGAGCTGGATTAGATCCTGAGAGCAGGGACTTGTTCCAGCAATGCCTGAAGGACAATTAGTGATTGTAGACACAAATTATTGATGGAGTTTGGGCTGGAGACCTTCCTTGTCCAGAATAAATTTTAGGGGTCTCTGTGGGCTACCAAGGTCTCTTTGTGGGCTAAGAAGGGTGTGAAAGCACTGGCCAGCATTATTCAGGAGATTTAATATTGTATAATAAAGCTTTTGGAAGATATTTCTCCAGACTTTGGAGAGAATTGTACATCTTTTGTGCTGTCTGAACTATTTTGGTATAAATAAATGATCTGGAATATAAGGATGGTTTTTTCCTGTTCCTACACTCACCGCTTTCTCTGGGCAGGGATTGCTTTTGCCTAAGTTTTCCATATTTCCACCTACAAATTTCTCTCAAATTCTTCATCTCCAAACCTTTTAATTTTCATCTGGCTGTAGCTCAAATGAATTATGATGATTTGCTTTCTTAACTGACATTTTCCATCCCACTCTCTCCAGAGCACTTCTGCATCTTCTTCCTGAAAATTTTAAACATTTCTACTCATTCAGAGCCTTGATCTGGCCCAGATTCTGATGTGGATTTGTCTAAATCATCTACAATGATGACTTTAGGAAGGAGGAACACAGGAGATCTGGTTTTCCCAAATAAAGGCACCAGCTGGGTGATGCTGGTCCAGCCCTCATGAGATTTCCCACACTGTGGAGAAAGGAAAGAGTGGTGAGGAGAGGCCTCTGCTCTGCCACAAAAATCCCTCTGGTTTTACCTGGAACACCTGGAAAACAGCTTCTGCCAAACTGCAGGAATTCCCTCTGGCCTGCACAGTCTCTGCTGAGGATTAGAATTTTGGGGTATTTAAATTACATCAGTAACTGTTATCCTTTCTTGCTTGTCACAGTAAATCAAAGTTAAAAAGAGGGAGATTTTTCTGTGGAGAAATTATCATCTTTAAAAATTACGTTTAATGTTGTGCCCTGAATTGTCCTGGTGGATCCTTGGGCTTTGGAGGGGACCTGACAGGGAATGGTGCCTTGGTCACCTCCACCCACAGGGGATGCTGCTGGACTCACCTTCAAATTCAAATCAGATCCATTTTTCAAATCACCTGGGAACTCTGTCAGACTCCCTGGCTACATCAAAGGCAAGGCAAACCTTTCTTTTCACTGCTGCTGAACATCATCTGAAAAAACTTCAGTGGGTAAATGTGAAAAAAATTATCCCTTTATGCTCTCGGGTCGTTTCAAGAAATTTAAATTTCTCCTTGCATCAGTGCATTTGTTTCCTATTGGGGGTTAACTTTTCCCCAGTGAATTCACAGGAGCAGCTCTGGAAAGTGGAGTTCTCCCTGACACTTGATTTTACAAACAAGTCAAACAAACTGGCTCTGCTCAGACCCATCCTCCGCCTGTGACCCCACACGGGGATGAAAAAGGGATGAGAATTAACCCCTCGTACACTGCACCTCATTTCCAGACCAAAAGAAGAATTGGAGGTACAGCCTGAGAAAAGATTTTTTAGCGTATTTTCAATTTATTAAAAGAACCCCTAAACTCCATCAACATGACATGAAAATTTGTCTGAGCTTTTGGCAGACTTAGAAATAATAATTAAACTTTCTCTTGGAGCTGAACAGAATGTTCCTTTCAAACCCAAAATTAAACACCCTTTTCTACTTGTAAGCTTGCAAAAATATCTACAAACGAGATGAAAATACATTTAGGAAGTAAACATTGAATTAAAAATTATGTTGATTTATGGTAAGAAGATTGGACATACCTGGGGTTTGGGGTTTACTCTTTGGGGGATTCTTTCCCCCACAGTTTTGTTTTTTTTTTTGACTGAATAAACCTGGTAAAAATGAGTAGTTCAATAAAAGTTTCAGATTCTAAGATATTCTGCAATGGCCCATAAGAAAGGTTACACTGATCTTTGATGCTCAGAGTAGAGAAGTTAACGCAAAAAACTGATTTTTGAGAATGCTCTTAAAAATATAAACTGGTCAATAAGAAACTGTATTTGTGGAAGACCTGCACTGAGTCCTTCATCAGTGATATGATATCCCAAATTTTCTGTGAAATGGGGTCCTGTTCTGCCTCTTAGGGCCAGAAATCCTAAACCCCCCAATATCCCCAGGAGCCACTGGGATGTTGGGAACAGGGAAACTCCCGGCAGGAGGTGCAAGCACCTGAATTTCTGAGGGAGGAGCTGAACGTGGCCAGGGAGGGAAGATCCCAGCACTCATGGTTTTCATCTTTTCATGAGAATTGAGGGGTTCTGAAGAGACCCTGAAGCCAGGGGAATCCCCAGGGAGGGGTGGCAGGTTTTGTGGCATTAGGAAAAGCAGTGAGTCACAGAGGGATTGCAAAGGAAACTGCAAACTGTGATGCCTTAGGTTTTAGCTTTTATATTTTTCACATTCTGGGCTGGTTCAGTGGGCAGTTCTGGGTTTTATATTAAGTGTTGCTAAGCTTTCTTCACAGAGCAGGGACACAAAACAATTCCTGCTCCAGCTCAGCACCAAGGACAACTTTCAGCCCAAGATCAAAACCAAGGGTGAAGGGAGAAGGAAAACCAAGGAGGATGGAGCTGCATCAGCTGGAGCTGGAATTGCACAATTAACTCCAATGTGCAAATGGAGCAGAACTTATCAAAGTGTGAGCCCTCGTGATCAGGTGTCCATTCTGTGCCCATTTTGGGTTCCTTGGGTGTGCCCAGCTGGGCTCTGGCACTGCCCAGGTGTGCCCAGTGAGGAATTTTAATAAATCCCCAATTTATCCTTTTGCCCTCTGGTCTCTGTCCCAGGTCAGCCTCTAGAAGGCAGTAACTGCACCAGAAAATCATGCTGAAATTTAAAAAATAAACAAAACCCAAAACAACCCAAACCTGTCCCTTCACCTGGAGCTTGGAAAAGCCACTTTTGCCTGCAAGGAAATTCCTGCCAAGTGACAGCATTGATCGTGTGGATGCCGAGCTGCCTGATGCAGCTAAGCCCTGGGAATTTGAACAGTTAACAGCTGGACTAATTAGAGAGCCCAGTATTATTGGGATAACTGATAACCAGGGCTAAGCAAGGTTATTTTGCAAGTAATAGATTTGACTTTGCAAAGAACAGTGGATATTTGCAGAGCTAATGAAAACTGCGCTTCCCAAATTAAAGTGCGAGCAAGCAGGGAAGGAACTGGAGTGCACCTAATTAAAAATGCATGCCGAGGCAGGGTGGCAGAGTCCAAGGGTAAACAAATGGCAGAAAGCAGATTTCTCTGCAATAAATGCAGGAGGAGGGATGAGGTGGCTCGGGGTGCCCGGTCCCAGGGATGTAGGGCTGGAATTGCCATCCCTGGTGATGTCTGAGGATTTCAGCTTTTCTATTTTCCATCTATTTGTAACCCTGCAGTTCTTTAGTGTGTAACTCCAAACTCCACACTCAGTGTGAGCTGCTGCTTCCCCATTTTGGGCAGACACAACAATTCCTCTCCAGGCCTGGCAATCAAGGACACCTCACTGCCTCAGGCCCAGAGATGGAAACAAAAGTGACTTGGGGGGAGCAAACTTGGGGTGAATGACTTCATTATCTGAAGCTGTAATTGGGAGATGAACCCCCAATATGCAAATGGACCAAACTTATCAAAGTGTGAAAACTCAGGGTTCATTTTGGGCCCAGCACCTATGGGGGCTTTGTCTGCCCTAAATTTTTCTGAAATACCTTCCATAAATATAATTGCTTTTATTCCCTTAATTCTGTCTGGCCTCTGTTTTTAGGTAGCCCCACAAGGCATCACTGGGAGCAGATGTGGCCCTGCACAGCCTGGGGAAAGGGGAATGGGGCTGTGCTGCAAAAGTGATCTCGGAGGGCTTTTCCAGCCTGGGTGATTCCTGGGTGATTCCGTGGTCCTTGGGGCTCTGGGGCTGACCCCAAACACAGCCCAGGGCATCACACACCTTACAGAGCTGCTCCTTAAAGACTCTGCCTCTTCACATGCAAATGAGCTTTGATTTAAACTCATTAGCATTTCCCTGTCTAAGCTCTTGGTTGAGTTATTCTTGGACTTCTTTCTCTGGGAGGAATTATCATTTATTTATCTGACAGAGCAATGACCATCTCCTACCTCATCTTGGTGATCCAAGGTACCCTTCACAGCTCTCCTCAGCTTTGTTGGACAAGGACTGTGTCACAGGCACAGCTGTGTGGCATCTGCCTTTCCCAGCCTGGAGTCTGGATAAACTTCACTTTGTTTCGGTGCTCTGGGTTGGTGCAGCAGGATCCCAAATCTGGGAGAAACTCCCAAGGATTTGGCAGCTCCAGCTGCTCACACTTGGGCTTAGGGTGGTTTTCCTGTCCCCTCGTGTCAGAGTTCAAAGCAAAATTCTCCTTTCATCTGCCTGAGGTTTCATGGTTTCATTACTATCATTATAACTGTTATTAATAATAATTTTTATTTTCTTTTCAATCCCCATCTCTCCAACAGGATATTTATTTGGACTCATGTATGAGGCTGATATATAGGATAAGGCACGGCATGAATTCTCAATATGTCATAAATTGGCTGGAAAACTAATCCAGCAACTCTGTGGAATAAAGGTTTGCTGAGCACTTGCTGGTATTTCTGGTTTAGTTATGGAAACAGCTTTGGCGTGATGATGGCAATTTGGAATTTGAAAAAGCAAAGCTGTTCACTTTGGATACAGAAAACGTAGGGGCATTATATCAAATAATGAATGGCTGAGAGAGATTCTCACCACCTCAGCTTGTGCAAATGAGGGATCATTGAACATTATCCACTTTAACCCAAGTGGATAAAAAGGAGCTGTTTTCATGGAGTGCCTGATTAGTTAGAGAAGTTAATTGATGCAAAAAATGGAGATGGATTCTAAAAGCTGGTCATTGCTAGGGATGGCAGAAGCAGCCAGTCTCTAATGATACCATTTTATCTTTTTGTGCTTTAACAGAAAGACATGCATCTATTTAGAGCATATTTAGCTCAAAATTTTAAAAGAGACACATCTGGGTTTAGAGCCACCTCGTTAATGATTATGAATGAAGATGGAGTGCCTAACAGCCCAAATTGGCATGTTCCAGACATCTACCCACTTCTATCCTAAGCATCCTGTGCCAGCTCCTTGTCAAAGAGCAAACGTGGAAGTAAAAGCTCATGGATGTGAGGGAAATTAATTCCTGCACCTCCAAAGGGAAAAGTTGGCAATGTCCCCTCAGCAAACTCGTGGCCCATAACACAGGACATTTGTCAGGTGTGGGAAACGCCAGCAGAAACTGCCTCTTAATACCCTGACATGATTGCACTGGCTCCTGGCTGAAAAAAGTTTCCACATTTCAAGGAAAACTCAGATCTTGAGTTTCTGACTCAGGTCTTGTTCAGACCTCAGGGGATAATTTATCTTCTTAAGGGATTCATCCCAGCTCAAAGGGGATGTGCTGAAGGTCCAGGGCTGTCCAGGGAGGGATTTCCAGCTCCATGTGCCACCTTCCCATCCTCATCATCCTGGGGCTGGGGCAGCTCCCATCCTGCTCCTCACCTGAGCACATCACTTTTACTGGGTTTGCACTGAAACCCTCAATGCTGCTGCACTGAAATGGCTGGAAAATCATCAAGCATCTCTTGTTTTCCTCAACCTAAAGTCGTTTAAATCACAAAGCTCCTGGAGAGTGTTACTGGGACTGGAATTCCCAGATGTGATCGTGATTTAATGCAAAATGAAGTCTTATCATATTAAGCATAATTTTTATCGTATCAGTGACTTACTTAACAGATTAGTAAATGTTGTTTTTCTAAAATCACCAGACAGCTCCTGAGATGTAATTGGATTATGGCAGTTCATTTTCTCCATCAGCTTTGCAACACTGCAAAAAGCAAGGATTTGCCATTAGGGTATGGAAATCACTCAAATTTCTCTTGTAATTAGACTTAGCCTGTCTTTGCTGTTGGCATATAAATATTGGGTTGTGTCTGTGCAGAAATCCCCTTTTAGACATACACAGAATAAAACCCATGTGAACTAAGGAAAGCTAAAAAGGGATGAATTTCTAAACTCTATAACAGAAGAGTTCACAGTTCATTAAATATTTTCAGGAGCATTTCAAAAGGGTTTCAGGAATTGTCTTTATAGAAAATGGAATTAGAAATGTTGAGATCTTTGGGATTGTTACTTCTTCAATATATATATATATATTTTTTTTTACTAGGCTCAGTTCAAGCTTACCAAGTTTTGATGTTTGGTGACTTCAGAACAATTTCTGCTGCTTTCCCTTTCCAAAGCCACTGGGCCATGAATTTGTTGGCCACTGGAAAGGTGGCTGTGGTTCACAGAGTGAAAATAAGGGCTGAAGATTATGTACACTCTCAAGGTCAAGTCTGAAATAGTATAAATCCATCTCTATAGAGCTGCTTTAAAGTTACATTAAAGTTGCAGCTGCTCCTCGTAGTGAAAATGATTTTTCCATACCCTGATCTGAAGTTTTTAGGGTCACCCTTGCAAGGTGCTTTGCTGGTACTTAAAGACTGATCCAGTCCCATAAAATGAGGATGAAGACTTTTTCCCTCTCTCCCCGCTCCAGCAGAACTCATAAAATTCACCCTTTATTGACCAAGTGGATGTTATGTGTCAAATCTGAGCACCTGGAATATGTGGGGTTTATTACTGCTCTGCTATCAGCAAGAGGAATGTAATTCCTGCAAAATCTCCTGGATGGAATTACAGTTTATCCAGCAATATCGAGCACTATGAATTCATGTGCATGGAAATCTCTGAGAGCTCCACTTGTACAACACAAAATTTAGACATCTGAGCCACATTTTCATTTTCATATCATTTACTCTCGCCTACTAATAGCAATATTTGGAATAATTAGTTACAATTCAGCCTGAAGGTCTCAATTTCCATTTAACTGCCAAACTTTTACAAGCAGCACACATTAGCAGTTTGAAATGTCACAGCAAAGTTTAATCAGGCAAGACAATGCATGGAAATGCTTTAAAAATATTTTTAATTGGCAGTGCAATTATTTAATTTATTGTCTAAACTGTGGTGCCTTCGGACACTTTGTCCAAGGCTTTCAATGGACACTTCCCAAAATGAAAATTGCAAATCCAAGAAAAACGTAAATCCACGGCCAGGTTAGATGGGATTCAGAGCAACCTTGGGTGATGGAAAGTGTCCCTGCCTGAGGGTGGAATGAGAGGGGCTTTAAGGTCCCTTGAAATCTAAATCATCCTGGGATTCTGTAATCAGCCCGGCAATACCCTCAAGGCAACTCCTTTGTTATGGAGCAAATCCTTCCGCCAGAATGAGCCCCGCTGGTGCAGACGGTGAGGTGTGAAGGGCTGCAGGTGAGGGTGTTGCATCTTTTGGGACAGAGTTGGAGCCCAGAGGTCCTGCCCTGGCTAAGGAGATGCACTTTGGAGCAGCTCCAAGCACAGAACCCACCCCACTCATTTATGGATTGTTTGAGCCTTGACAATTCCCTCATCAGCCAGGCCACAGGACACCTTTCCCTGTGGTGAACCCCTTGGCTTTATCTGGTTCTGTTTCTCTGGGTCAGGATTAAAAGTGTGACAGACAGAATTCTTGTTGGGATTTGGGTGTTTATTATTTCTTATCTCAGTCACAGCCTCACTGACCATGGGCACTTCTCCATGCTGAGTAGAAATGGAGCCCAGAGTTACGTCTGCAAGGCCTTTTTAAGCCAAAACTATCCATTCATGGGATGCCAACTCATTTATCTTACTTTTAACCCAATAACTAACCACCTGTGTTCCTCACTTTCTGAAGAAAAAGAAGAAAAGATGAAGAAGATGATGAAGAGAAGAAGGAGAAGGAGAAGGAGAAGGAGAAGGAGAAGGAGAAGGAGAAGGAGAAGGAGAAGGAGAAGGAGAAGGAGAAGGAGAAGGAGAAGGAGAAGGAGAAGGAGGACAAGAATCCATCTTGTTACATATATATTACTATATCCCAAAACCCCAAACTCTCAATCTCTCACCCTGTGAGCTCACACACTTCTGTTCCACTCCACACTCACACTCTCAGGGCTGTCACTCAGTTTTGGAAGCCTTTCCCATGGCCTCAGGTCAAATGCAGTGTGTCTTTGAGAACCAGTCCTTGTCAGCACAGAAATCCCCTGTGTCCAGAGTTCTGACATTTCCCGAAGGCACTGCCCTTGGAGTAACAGCTTCCCAAGCACATTTTCCCCAGATCTGTTCCCTAAATGCCCTGCAGTGCTCTCTCCCCGCAGCGGGACCATCCCAGACCCGCTTGCACCTCGGGGATTCCCCAGGTGTTCAGGATCCATCTGGATACAGGGAGAAATGAGGGAGCTGGGAATTCTCCCAGCTCCTCAGATGAGCTGTGTCTGCGTGGTTTTTAAAGGCAGCTCCCCGGGGACCAGCAGCTGCTCTGTGTGTGTCCCTCTCCCTGCCCTCGCCGCCAGTGGAGGAGCCAGCCTCTCACCGAGGAGAATAATTAAGTGAAATAATCTTTCTTTACTGTGCCTTTCAATTCCCCACTCCCTGCTCTGGCTTTACTCTTCCCCAGAGAGCTGCTTTTTACTGCTAACACTGCTTTGGCCAGAAGGCTCCATAAATCACCTGCTGAAGAGCCCAGGTCTCACCTGTAGCTCTTCCCAGTCATACCCTAACTCATCATTCCACAGGGATGGCTCAGGTACGAACTAGAGAGCAAAATTCAAACAGTTAAAGCAGTTTACAAGCTCATCCCACGGCCTGTTCTAAAGCCAGGGTTTCAAATTAACCAGGGTTCAAGCAGAGGAGAAATATCCTGTTTCTGGTGCTGCCACTCTCAAGGAATATAGAGAATGTAAGAACAGCACAGCTGGCCAGGCTAAGGATGTATTGAGCAAAATCCTGCACTGTGCCAGTGATGATTATGGAAGGATTTAATAACCTGACAGGTAAAGAATAATCCTTCCCCCTCTTGGAAATCATCCCTGGCAAATTTAGTCCATTTGGAGCTGTCACAGGGAAAGAATCCAGACTCTGACCCAGGAGAGTGGAGTTGATCTGTGCTGCTCCCACCTTTCCCTCTCTTCTCCCTGCACTCATTTCTGTGGCTCTGCCTGGAGAAAGGTGATAACAACACTTCTTATATTCCACGTGTTTGTTTTTTTTTATTCCCAAATCCTATTCTCAGGATACAGACGGTGCACATAAATGGAGAGCACCTCACTCAGCTGCTTGAGCATCATGGCAGGATGCTGCTCTTGTAACAACGCAGTAAAATAATAGCAATAATAATAATAACAACACAAAAGTGTAATAAGAATACCTCTTTAAAAAGAAAAAATAATTTAGCACCTATAAAATGGAGTACAGTAACGTACAGTTTTGAAAAACCTGCTTTTCCTCCCTTCTCATCACTGCTCCCTTTCCCTGTTCCCTCATTCTTCTCCTCCCTGCCAGCCCTGCAGAACATGAAATGGATTTCCCCCCCCAGCTGGGAGCCCCTGCCAGTGGATATTGCTGCTGTGGAATGCTCTTATTTCAAGGTGCTGGCAGGGATTGTTAAGACAGAGTTGAGCAAGTGAGTGAATTCCAAACTCACAAAATTACATGCCTACAGCACATCATATGGTTAATAAAATGGAAAAATCGAAGCTGTGGTCCCACAAGTTCTCTCTTTTAAAGCTCAGACACCTTTAGTTTATGAATTAGTAAGCCTTTTTCATTTCATAGTCCAGAGGGAATTGCTGTTTGCTGCCCTGCTCCTCCCGGTCCTGCTGTGCTGTGCTCTCTTACAACTTTTATTTTAACCTTCTACTACTTTTAATTGCATTTGAGGAAGAATTCTGCCTGAGAAAAAGCTCCCTTCCTGCCTGCCTGGCAGTAGTTGGCTTTAGAATAGTCAGAAACATCTTTAAAAATTGGAATTATTTTCAGTTCTCCCATTGATCATTTATAATGTTCCAACCTTACTTTGTGTAAATAGGGTGAAGGCAAATGCAGCGCCTCTCCTGCATTTCCATGGAGAAATTCAGGAAGAATTTCTTCATGGAGAGGTGGTCAGGCCTTGTCAGGGGCTGCCCAGGGAGGTTTGAAATCCCCATCCCTGGAGGGGTCACTCAGAGCTCTGGGCTGGGGACAAGGGGGGGACAACTTGGACTTGATGGTCTTGGAGATCTTCTCCAGCCTCAGTGATCCTGGGATTCCTGAATGTCCCAAATGGAACAGCCATACCTGGGGTGGCTCTGCATGCATTAAACACATTGGGAATATATTAAATCATATATTAAATCATATATTAAATCATATATTAAATCCAAAGCTGCTTGCAGAATAATTTTGTGGAACAGTAAAGGCTTTCCTGAGCAGAGCAGCACGAATCCTGCTCCACCCCTCAATCCCACGGAGAGGAAACGCCTGGATAAGGAAAATCTCTGATCATTCTGATGAGAGGCTCTGTCAATACTTTCAGAATGACTAATGGCATTTAACTCCCAGATTCTGTTTGTAAATGGACTCCACTTAACTCCTGGGATGGCTGATTTAATAAGTGCTTGTGGAAAGCTCGTGGAGCACAAACACGCTGCTGAGGCTGGGATGAAATGGTTCTCCAAGGAATACTTAGGAATACTTGCAACAACGAGTGGTTTGGCTAATGACAGCAAACATCCTTCTGTGAAGGCTTTATTTACACAGCCTCTGATTTATCCTGGAGCTGGGAAAAGGCTTCTTCCCAAACAGGCAAGCCCTGGGGAGATGGGGATTGAACCTGCATTTTTTTGGGGGCCATTATTGAAGGGCATTCCTGACTGGGAGTGTTTTACAAACAAATCATATCCACAGCTCTTGGCTAAGCAAATGAGGCTTAATCTCAGTGCTCTGATCTGGCTGAGCTGGGGCAGGTAAAGGTGTTTAACATGTTCTGAGTGCCAGAGCTGCATCCACCTCCCTGCCTGACATTTGCTGCTTATCTCTGACAATTAGCTGTGCCCAAATCACCTTGTTTGTTCCATTATCAGGGAAGGAAGACAGCTCTGCACTCCCAGCTCTGCCTGCAATCTTGTTTTTTTCACTCTACAGTGCAGTGGAATTTATTAACCCTTCACTCCTGCAGGTCTTTTACTTTCGGAAATTTCTGTTTTAAGGCTTTTTAATGGAAAGGCAGGGATTTATTTTTTTCCTAAGATGTGATTGGTGCTACTCCAGGGATATGTAATTTGTATAGGATTCATTTTTATATGCCTTGTAAAGTTGATGAATCTCTTGAGAATCTTTACAGAGACTACATAGATGGAAGATATATAATATCTGTTATTACTACAGACTGGGGTATCCTGAAAATTGAGATTACTTAAGAGAGAATAAGAAGAACCCACCTTAAAATGCGCATAAAAATGTAATATTTTGATTAAATTAGTGATAACAATTTTCCTAACAAACCCTGGTCATTTTTCATTTTGATTACAGTTTTTTTTTTCTCCCTTTCACACCTGCTTTTCATGATGAATTGTGGCTGTTGCTCTGCCTGCTCAAGCTCTACTGGAACCACGTGTACTTGGGATTTGCAGTGGTTCATTTTTAAAAGAGATGTGTGAAAATGATCTTTATGCGTTTGGAGTCGAGATTAACCTTGAAAGAAAAGTCAAAACAACACAATCTACATAGCTCTGATAAGTCATAAATCATGGGATCAGGGAATGGGCTGGAAGGATCCCAAAGTTTATCCCATCCCACCCCTGCCATGGCAGGGACACCTCCCACTGTCCCAGGCTGCTCCAGCCTGGCCTTGGGCATTTTCAGGGATCCAGGGGCAGCCACAGCTGCTCTGGGAATTCCATCCCAGGGCCTGCCCACGATTCCTGCCCCAAATCCCATCCCAGCCCTCTGGCAGTAGGAGCCATTCCCCCTTGTCCTGTCACCCCAGGCTCTCCCCATCTTCCCTCAAATCATTCTCTCCTTCAGATCCTGTTTGGAGTTTCCCTCACAAAAAGTGAATCCCTCGATTCATGAACAAATTCAGCGGAATTGTGACATCCAGCACTCGGGATCCCTCCTGGTTTCTGAATTGTTTAAATCTGTTCAGCTTTCTGTGCTGGGTTTATTCTCCCCCACACGGGCTGCAGCTCCACATACAGCCAAAACTGAAGGTTTTTCACTCTGTTTAGATTATTTCTGAAGCAGTTCTTGAGAGAACAGGTCAGGCTTTAGCTGTTGCTCATTAGCACCTGCCCATTAAAGTGTAAATTTCAGACTGTAACACACAGGCACTGCAGAGCTCACTCTCAATTTTTTTCTAAGAAGGTTTTCTGGGGGTGAATTTGCTTACAGCTTTATGCTTTCAGCTCCATTCTGCTGTCCTGTAATAAATGCAGCCCTGGAGGACTCCTCTGAAGAGAAACTTCTTTCCTTCCCTCTTGACAGGACTGTGAAGAGTCCAGCATTGAGCCATAGTGATTTTTAGCCATAATGTTATTTAAAAATATGTATTCATTTACATCATTCAGAGCTGCTAAACTTGATGGTCCTCATTCCAACGACCTTTACTTGTAATTTTGTAAAACTTGGCTGAAGGAGAGATGAAAATTCCCCTGATGCACTCAGTGTATCACAGGCAGCAGTGATGGAAATCCTGCTCTTCCTTCCACCCTTTCAGCTCCACAGATTTCAGCCCCGTTGATTTGAAATGAGAATATTATTCATATTATTAGTACAAGGGCTATAATATCTTTCTATTTTGCTAATTAAACCTCTCCCAATTAATACATCTCTCTTTATAAGCCCCCTCTAGTGGGTAGGAGGGTTTCATAGGAAGAAGAAAACTCAGCAAGGGAGGGAGGAAAACTCACTGAGGGTCAGCCTGGCAGGAGGATGGGACAGGAAACAATCCCCAGCATTTCCAGGGATGACTGTGACCCCTTTCCCTTCACATGGAGAGACGCTCCTCTGACACCAACAGAAATTTTTCTACCTGACACAATTTTTTCATGCGCCTGACACAAGCTTTGGATCAGTCCCGGAGTGAAAAGGAGAAATCCGAAGGTAAATAATGTGTGCAAACAAATTCACTGTGAAGTGACGTTGGATGAGAAGAGCCCAGAGACAGCGACTCTGATCTGAGCCTTCCCAGAGCTCTTCAAACACCAGCTCCTGCATTTGCATGAAAGTTGCATCTCAGGGAAGCTTCTGAGACAACACCACAGCAACAAAGTGACTGCCACAGCCCCGACATCACTTTGAAAACACTCAGCCTAATTCTCTCAAAATTTGACAATTAATTGAAATTTGGTTGCTTGCAATCACTGGAATGAAAGCAAAAGGGGGGAAGTGTAACAAGGCAAAGCTGATGATAAATTGCAAATCCTCTGTTTTAATTGCTTCAGAGTTGATGAGCCCTTTGGTGGCACCCAGGAGGGAAATGTCCATGGAAATACAGAAATCCCCAACTGAGCCAAATGTCCAGGAGAGGGGACTCCAGCTGGCTGAGGCAGGAAAGGGCCATCCCCAGAAGCTGGATAAAGCTGGATAAATCCCTCCCAACACCACGTGCTGAATTTCCATACACTGAGCTCTGCTCAGCCCCTGCAAAGGGAGAAAAATGAGATTTCCATAAAGGAGAGCCTGGATGGATCAATCCCAGGAGCAGGGAGAGGGATGGGGCTTTGCTGAGCAAATTCCACACCTGGGGGTACAGAAGACAGCTGAAGTTTTTGAAATGTAGAGAAGAAATAAATGTCTAGGAGGTGAAAGAGTTTTAAATGACTTCTAAGGCTGAAGTTTTGCTCTCAAGGTCAAAAGGCCTCTGCTCTTGCCTTGCAGAAGGATGGCAGAAATTTTAATTGCTGGCTAGAAAAATAAAAAAAGCCACGGTGGGAAAATAATTCTTTGTCTCCTTTAGATAAATCAGGGCAAATTCTGGAGAGCTGTGTGTGAATACAGCCAGGAGAATTTAAATTAGAAACAAAAAGGGAGGTTAAAGCCCCAAAACAAATCTCTAAGTGGGAGGGAATGGTGTCACTCACTCTTGAGGCAAACTGCAGTGCCTAGGACAGCAAAGAATTTGGGGTTTGTTTCTCTGGGCTCAGCTCATTCCCAGCTTAGGAGCAGCTTGCAGGCAGACTCGAGATGAAATCCTCAGGGACAATGGAATATCAGGTTAAAAACCTGCTGGGCTGTGCCTCAGTGCCAGGGGAGCTGCAGCAGCCCAGCTCAGGCTCCCCATCAGGCTCTAATGAGAGAAATGGCATTTGCAAAATTCCTGGCTTTTCCTTAATAAATTGGGCCATTAGCTGCTGAAATACAACACAACACGTGAAAAAGAAAACATTACTCCCTGAGCAAAGCAAACACACTCTGATTAATTTACTTTCTTTCTGAGTTGACAGCAGAGGTCAGCAAGGAAGACAAGAGAAAATCCCATTTTCTCAGCTTGGTTTCAGGTTGTTTAGGGAGGTCACTGCGAGCAATCACCCACCTGGGCACTGAAACATTACCTCAAATTACCTGCAAGTCCTGGCCACTTTTTATCCAGCTGGTTTGTTGTCACATCATGGAAACCGTTGGCACGTTTTCACCTTTGGAAATCTTTTTCCTCAGGCTCTGGATTTTTTCTGTTCTTTTTCCTCCACAAGCTTTTGTTTCTATTATAATTATAATAAATTCTGTGAAGCTGGGGTTTCCTCATTTCTGGCAGTGCCCAAGGCCAGCTTGGAAGGTTTCTCTGCCCATGGAAGAAGTTTGGAACTGGATGAAATTTAAGGTCCCTTCCAACCCAAACCTCTCATTCTATGAAGTGGGAAGAAAAGCCACAAAAATAAAATGCCATTTATTTTAAACAGTTTCCCCTAATAATTTATTCTTCTTCACACTCATTATTACATTTTTCTTTAAATATTGTATTTTCTGAGGAACTCATCCCTACAACATTCCCACAATAATTAAAGTGAAGCACTGGCTGGCTCAGCATTAAGTTTGCTCTTCAACTTTTATCTCCCACCTCTGCCTTCAAAGTTTCCTGTTCTCCACACTCCATAAACCCTGAACACTAGAAATAAAATTCAGACCACAATTAGCTTTTTCCAGAAAAAATAACTTTAAATGTAATATAGGGATGGGATCTTATAATTGTGGTTTTAATAGAGGCAATGAATTAAAAAAAAAAAATTGAAAAAACACAAGATATTACCATTAATTTTATAATAAAATTTGTGTTTTCATGGAAAGACTTACAAGAATATAGATATTGCTGGTTAGATTTTTCTCCAGCGAAGAATTGCTCAATTTAGACATATTTAACATGCTCTTTTTTCTGACTTTATTTTTTTTTTTTTTTTTGGCAAGTCAATAAAGAAATACCAGGGAAAAAAATATTTATTTCATCATTATAAACTATGGAACTGGGTGGATTATTTTTGTCACTTCTGCAGTGCAGCAGAGAGGTCTATTTGTAGAGAACCAGAGCCCTCCTTTGATGTGGGTGCTCTTAAACAGCTTAATTGCCAGGCAGATGGTAAGAAACAACACAGGGGAAAAAAAAAAAAAAATCAACCTGATGGAACAAAACCCTGCATAAAGGTGGAAAATTTGCTTGAGGAATGCTCTGGTCTCACAGGGAGAAATCTTTCTGTTTGTAGCTGGTAACTGCAAGCTCCAAGGCTGTGATTAGGCTTTAATGCAGAAGAGGTAACACGATGTAGCTGATGAAAACATGCCAGCACAGCATGAGGGGGAGAACAAGGAGGCCACTTTTGCCTCAAAAGAAAAGTTTCAGATCTTCAAACACACCCTGACTTCAGTAGCAACAAGTGGGGGGGGGAAGAAAAAGCTCCAGAGCGAAACACCCGAAGAATTTTGTCAAACTTCTCCAGGCTTGTTAATGTTATGGGCTGCAGAAAATCCAGGATTCTTCCTTGGGTTGCCAGGTTTAGGTGCAAGATGATCGTGGGGGAATTTGGAGAAAGGCTGAGAAGGCTGGGAATGTCCAGCCTGGGGAAGGGAAGGTTCTGTGGAGACCTCATGGAAACCCTGCAGTGTCTGGATGTACCCCAAGGAAGCCAAAGAGGGACTCTGCACCAGAACTGGAGTGGCACGACAGGGGGGAAAGGGCTCAAACCAAAAGAGGTTTGAAAAATGCAAGAAATTCTCCCCTGTGAGGGTGGTGAGGGGTTGGAATGGAATTCCCAGAGCAGCTGTGGCTGCCCCATCCCTGGAAATGTCCAAAGCCAGATTGGACACTGGGACTTGGAACAACCTGGGACAGTGGGAGGTGTCCCTGCCATGGCAGGGGATTGGATTAGATGATCTTTAATGTCCTTTCCAACCCAAACCATTCTGGGATTTTGGGATATTGGTGATGTTGGTGGACCCCCCAAGGTAGAGCATGGCCCCAGAGGTGGAATATTTATGGGCAACACTGAAAGTTGCCAAAAAGGGCCTCAACTCCAGCTGGATTCCCTGCTTTAACCATATTAATGATAATTATAGGACAGGTATGGATACAGAGAGGCTTCAAGCCAAACAGTGCAATAGAGAACACAGAAAAACACGAGGAAAGCAACATCAACCATTCCTAATTCCAAAGCTAGGACTGAAATTCCAGCTGAATTAACAACTCCCTACAGACAACACGAACGTTTAGAGGGAAAAAATTATAAATTATGCTCCATTGCAGTCGGGAGCCACAACCTTGATAGTCCCCAAGGGATTTCACCTGAGCCCAGGCAGGGCATTAGGAGTGAATTACCCATGGATTGAATTGATAATCAATGGAAAAGACAAGGTGGTTAGAGAATAGCCCATAATAATCATGCTAAGAAAAGTAGTGGAGTTTTCTTGTTTCTGTGGAATGATTGTAAGAGAAAAAAAGAAAGAAAATCTGGCCTGAAAGTGAAAATTTAAATGCAGGCTCATAAATCCTTCAGGTGACTTCAAAGTTTTTAAAGTTTCTAAACTGTGGGGAGAGCAGGTATTCTGTTCCTGAGGCATCACAATTGTCATTTTAAGGACTTTTTTCTGCCATTGCTATTTCATAGACTCATATGAAGGGTTGGAAGGAAGCTAAAGTCCATCTTATCCCAAATCCCTGCCATGGACCTTCCACTACACCACCAGATCATGGCTGAATATAAGGAAATGGCAAAAAAAA
>VZTB01013332.1:620478-662801 GCA_013397245.1 Thryothorus ludovicianus
AAAAAAAAAGAATGCAATAATGATATCTCCAGATAGGGGCTCTGTGATTAAAATGTTGCTGTTTCAGGAAAGGGAAATAATTTCACATTTTAGGAGGAAGGAATAAAGGTAAAACCCGGACTTAGATGCGAAAATTCTTGAAGATCCTCAAGTAAACATATTTACAGCATTATTGAGATTATCACATGGCAGATTTTGACCACTGGCAGTGGAATTAAGAGCTCTTTGAAGAGTTCTCCATCTAAATTTCACAACTGCCAGATCCTAATCTCAGGTCCATGTCATGCCTTGTTTGTTCCACGGAAAACGCCGCTGCGATGCTCCCTGAATATCCATCAGCCACACTTTGCCCCCCCTCTTTCTCCTGAGATTCTCCCAGATATATTTCCCTCCTGAGATTAAAATCTAGACCTAAATCATCGAAGCAATTACAGAGACAAAAAGCAGCAATCTCCTCCTGCTCGGGGAGCAGAAATGGCGGGATCGGAAAGCGATGGGAGACTCTCGAGGCGGGGAAAAGGCTCCACGTCCTGCAGGAGGGATCAATACCTGGACAAATATTCCTACCCTGATCTCGCTGCTCTATAAAGCTGTAGGAGTTTGTTGCAGATTTTAATGGAAAGACAATTGGACAATATGGATTTTTCTTTCCCCTTGGGAAAGGGTGCGTTTAAAGAGCCAAAGCAAAACAAACGAGGGGTGGAAACAGCAGCCTGGGTTTGTTTTCTGCCTTTGTTTGAAATAAAATGCTACTGATTTTTTTTTTTTTTTGGTGTCTTTGAATGCTTTCTTTGGTGTCTTTGAATACCTTTTTCTGGTCTCTCTGAATACTTTTTTTGGCAGGTTTTCTGAATAAAAATGAGTAAACATAGGAAAAGAAGCTGCTTTGGAGGTTCTCAAGAATTGGATTTTTGGATTTTATTATGCCTGTTTATGTTCTAATGACTGGGAATGACATAAAAATGAATCCACCATAGTTTTTTACAAATAAAGTTTTACAGTGAATCAATCCTAAATCACTTTATACTGGATTTGTTCCTACGTATACTTAAACAAGTCATGGGGCCTGGGATCACTACATTGGCATTTATTACTTATCTTAAAAGGCAGGAGGCAAGATTTTGAAAACATTTCATGTTATTATGATCCCACAACCATTAATAAGTGAGGAAGGCTTTTTCCCACCACAAAGAGACAATTTCAACTTAAATATGCACAGCGAGAGGCTTTGCCTGCAGTGTCACCAGAGCTGGGATTTCGCTGAGGCCACTCAGTGAACTCCTCATTTTCCAAGGTGGATGATCAGTTGTGAGGGCAGAAATCAGCTTCCCTCAGGCCTAATTCATGCCTAGAGTTGTCCAATGAATTTGGGTATTTTTAAATCATAACTGCACATGGCAAGTGATGGGAAAACTCTGGTTTATGTAAAGCCTTGCCTGTAATCCAACACAAACCAGGCTGGATCTTCAAACATTCCAATATTTCCAACATGAGCAGAATCAGAAACAGGAGTACCTGGGAGATTATGGATAAAAATCACTGCAATTTGCAGATTTTACTGCATTACAGAAGAAGAAACAGAGGAAACTTTTTCTTTTGGGTGCAGTTACCAAAGATTACAGAAGATAAGAAGGTCAGAAAAGGATTAAAATAGAAGAATATAAATCTTATCATTAGCCACACTTCTTTTATGCTATTAAAAGCAAATCCACCGAGGTTAACATTAAAAAATGCTGTCTATGAAGTTTGTTTGATTTCAAATAGAAATTATCAAATACTGTTGTGGTTGTCTCAAGAAACAAATCCTTCTCAAGATCAAATATCTTCTTTAAGGTATAGAGGGGATTAAGTGCTATTGCAAAAATATTCATGTAATTCTATTTAGAGCCATGAATTATGCAGGTAGGAAAAGACCTATAGAAGAAATTAAATAATAGTAAAAAAAACCCCAAATATAGGTGGCATTTATAATGTCAAATACAGAATAATTCAGCCCCTGGTGCATCCCACAGCTCTCAGCTGCAAGTGACAAAGTTATATGAACCTGCAACACTAAAAAGGGAAATTTAGATTTGCAATAAAAGAATTGAAATGGGTTTTTGCCTACCAGGGCCCTCCAAATCAGCACTGTGCACCATTTGCACTAACAAATGGTTATTCCACGAGGCAACAGACATTTTGATGTGCTGATCCATTATTTGACATCATTGAGAGGGAAGCGATGCTTTGCTAGAGTGAAAACTGGATTTAGCCAAATTAAATAATAGGATTTTATTTATTGGTAGCCTCCTTTAACTTTCACTCTGAGTTCTGGTCAATATTTTGGGGTACTCCTGGTGTTTAGAGGAGGAAATGATCAATGGGCAGACATGAAAATTCACATTTTTACTGTGGCTCTGCCAAACCACCATGGGAAAACATTCCACGGGTAGCAGAATGTTTGTGCTTCATTGCCTGGTTACACTTTGCCCTTTTTATTTTGGGAAAAAAATCCTCCTAAAGATCCATATCCCAAGTGTTTCACCTGGAAGGGGCAGGTTTTGCCTGTAAAACTGGAAGATTCCTATTTCATGGGTACATTGTGGAGGTAAATAACATTTACAAGGTGTTTTGATGTACTCGTGGATAAAGTCTGTGGATTGCTCTCAGTAATTTCATTGGGATTCAAACTGGAGCTTGATTTCCTTTTCTAAAATTTATATCTCTTCCAGCTCTTTTTAAGGCTTCCAGAGGGGGGAAAAAAGAATTGAAGATTGTAAACCAAGAAGAAAGAGTCTTAAATCCTTTGATTCTACTTTTGTTCTAATGGTGAGCACTATCCCCTGAAAGGGAGGTTTTATGGCTAAAATATCATTAGCTGCTATGAATGAGGTGCTTAGGACGTGCTATAAATTTCTCCTAATTGCTGCTGATCCTTAAATATAATCCACATCTAAACCTCACATCTAATCAGCCAGCTAATCAACTTTTTAATCAACATTTCACAAGTAGTCTTGACCTCCCTAAGACCACAGCTTCATCAATGATCCCGAAAGGCGCTGCTTGGAAAATCCTGCGCAGCGTATGAGGCTCAGAGTTGGGATTTTTATTCAGTATTTTGACCTTGAAACCTCTGAATTCATCAGATTTGTCAGTGACAAAAGTAAGATCAAGTCCTGGGCACTGGGGGATCCTGTGGCAGTCTTGTTTCGTTGTCATAAAAGTCACCAAGGACAGAGCTGGCAGCTCTCCAGCAGCGGGATGATCCCAAGGGATGATCCCAACAGGGCTTCTCTGGCTGCCTCCACATCCTGTTCTTTTCTTCCCAACAGCTTCAAAAAGAATGAGGATCATGGCCAATGTCCCTTTTTCATCTTTAATAGTTCTATTTTGCACAGAAAGCAGATCTAGGGGCTCAAATATTCTGCTGTCCATTCAATGGTTGGACTCGATCTCAGAGGCCTTTTCCAACATTAGTGATTCCATGATCCCTGAGGGCCAAGGGGTTTCCCAGGGCTGACACCACCACCCAACACCCCTGGCACTGCTGCCCTTGAATCTGGCCCCACATCTGGATTACTGCAGAGCCCGCAGCTGCAGAGGGGGATGTTCTACCCTGGGGGTGATCCCAGTGAGAACCGGGGATCCGGAGCCCAGGAAAAGGGAAAAGTCACCCCTGAGAGCCCCGTGGCAGCCATCCCTCAGCTGCTTGGAGCTCCAGCCAGACCAAGTGCATGTCAAAGAGCAGCTTTTCAGCAGACACTTTTGGGTTCTCTCTGCCCTGTGGGATTGGGAGTGATAAAACCCATTCACGGCGAGCACTTGAGGAACAACGAGGCTCCATCTGGGACCGGCCTCTGGGTGCAGCTGCAGCTGCAGGGCTGTCACACACAGCACTCACAAAGGCTCCAGCTCCCATCCTCAGAGGGATATTTCCCAGGATTTAGTCCTGCCTGGTGCTGATGGCTGACCTGGGCACAGGTCTGATGTTAAACAGATTTATTCCTCAGAAACCGGTGGTGGATAATGAATTTAATTCCATGAACACAGCAATAACACAGCCATACATTTCCTGCCTCCTGTCCCTTCTTTTTCCAGGTTGGACCCAAAATCTTCCATACCAGTATCACCAGTTTAATTGCTCCCCAGCCCACCATTACTGCCTGTCAAACTGGGGTTTCAACTTTGTCTTTATTACCACCAACACAAAACAGCTGAAACACCATTTTTTCCCCCCCTCAGCAGCACTGAGAACAAAGAATTTAACTCCACTTTAAATATTTAATTCTAATTTAATTTTCTACCAGTGCAAGAGGAATTCTGAGCATCCAAGAGATCTCCTTCCTGCAAATGAAAGGATGAGGTGCTTTGGTCAAAATCTGTGGAAAATTTCTTGAATTTATCAAGAAGATAGAGAACCTAGTGATCAATATCAGCTAAAGGCTCAGGGCCAGGGCAGTCCCACTTTGTGGTGACAATTACGACCTCCATAACATTGACCTTTTTGTGAATGAGGCTTCAACCACAGGTCCAAATTACAGCCATTTATTACTGGAGATAAAGGAGTAAATCCATTACTGGGGGTAATAATGGACAGTTTATCTTTTATGCACACGAGTCTCTGTAAGGGAACCCAGAAAATCCTTCAGCAGTGGCTCCCAGGAGTGCTGCTGGATGAGGCAGTCACTGCTGGGATCTGTGACCTCCAAGGGCTTTTCCCACCAAAATATTGGGATTTCTTTGATTCTCCTTCAGCTGCTGACTTTTCTTTGCCCTTCCCACACCATACCCCAACCCACGCCATTGGGCTCTGTGCTTAAAGAGTGTTTGGCTGCTGAAAGGGCACAATAAAAACTCTCTTTCCTGAGATAGGAAATCACTTACATTACTTGATTTCACTCTAGACATCACAAAGTGCAAATAAAGGGTTTAAGTAAGGGGATGTACCCAATGAGTGATCATTTCCCCTGAGCTAATTACAGATATCTGGGGTGTTCTTAATGAGGGATTTTGAGGGATTTTGGCACAGGGGATGTAAAGTGACTCCTCTTGTTCTACCTCCACTTGGTACCCCCATCCCTGGAAGTGTCCAAGGCCTGGCTGGACAGGGCTTGGAGCACCCTGGGATAGTGGAAGGTGTGGAACAAGATGGACTTTAAGGTCTTTTCCAACCCAAACCATTCCCGCACTTTCAACAGGGGTGATATGAATAAATTAATAATTAGATGAATACAAAGATCCTAAGGATCGAGTGCCAGCTATTACCAGAGATACACAGAGGATAAAATATGCTGTTTACCAGCTGAAATAACAATCAGGCTGATTTAGGTTATCAGCTCTCTCGTAGCACAAGACAAAATTAAAATGAGCTACTGTGGAGTTAATTTGAGATGTTTGTTTTTTTCACCACACTTTATGCACCAAGGGGAGAAAAATTGGTAGAACAATTTTCGTAAGCAAGTCAAAATAACTGGTGTTCAGGAGATAACAGGATAACTGGGTGGAAAAGGATCTGGTAAATCATTCCTGCCTTCTCTTGCACAAGTAGGTTGAGGAGATTTCACCCAGGATTAATGCAGTGATAGAAGTTAAATCAATGTTTTTGGGATTTAAGTGTGGGTAATAACTCCTTGTGCCATTTCACAGTGATTGAATGGGAATTGGGTTGGAAGAGACCTTAAAGACCCCCTCAGTTCCAACTCTCCACATGGGCAGGGACATCTTCCACCATCCCAGGGTGCTCCAAATCCCAAATCCCATCAAGGAGCTCTTCAACATTTCAGGTAGAAGATGCAATTATTTTTTTGCTAGACCAGATGCAGATCTGACTTCCCCAAAATGTAAGATTTCATTAAATCAGGCAGAAATGTGGGGAACAACTTTTCAGAAAAGAGCTGGCATAGGCTGAAGGCAGATTATTCGAGGACATGGATTCCTTTGGATTTCAGTGCTCAGAGCTGGAGCCAAAAGGAAAGGTCTAAGTCTCAGGAATAAAAAACAATTTATAAAATGTCCCTCATTTAATACAACCATTAAGGTCTGAAAAGACCAAGATCGTCAAGTCCAGCCTCTCCTCACACATTCTGCCCAAGAGTTAAAACTGCAAATTTATGGCAGAAGCGCCACAATTTCCAAGGGAATGTTTCACATAATTGTTTTATCCTGTACATTTCCGTTCAGGAAAATGCTCAGCAGCCAAGCTTTCATTTTATGCAGGAAACACAACCAAGCTCTGACCTGGCTGACATTTAGGGGGTTTGATCACTGCCACTAAATGCTTAACAAGCAGAGATTTGATTGTGTGGCACAAAGCCTGCATAATTTATTTTTAATAGTCTGATAAATTCCCTTGCATGGGTGAAAGATGCACAAAGATTTGGATAGTGGAGAGGACTCTCCCTGGAAAGATTTATAGGATGACTCTGTTATGGGGAGAGAGATGGGGTGTTAAACTGCTGGGAACTGTTTGAGTGAGATCTAAATAGAATTTGCTAAATACTCCCATTTTAAGGAGAACATGAAAACCAGATTCTGAAATATTCCCTCTAAAAGTGGGGTCTAAAGCTGTGTAATAAAAATACTCCTGGTGTTATGGTTTAGTGGGGATGGTGGTGTTTGGGTAAAGGTTGGACTTGGTGATCCCAGAGGTCTTTTCCAGCCTTAATGGTCCTGTGAAAAATATGAAAGCACCTGACTCCAGTAAAGCTGCTCTTTGTCAGGTCTGCTCTCTATTGATATCAGCCCCATAAACATCTCCTAACAGGATAAGGAGCACCCAGAGCAAACCCCCAGCAGCTTTCCCCAACACTTTGGGAAGATTCTGAGCAAACAAAACCCTTCCTGAGCCAAGTTTTGCCTCTCACTGAGCTCCTTTGCAAGGTTCATCCCTGTAGGCTTTTATGCACCCCTGAAATATATTGGGTATTAAAACACAAAGCCAGGCTGATCCTCGGGTACAGCCCCGGTTATTAAATTTCTACAAGGCAACAGCAATACAAAATCATCCTGTGAGATACAAAAACTGACCTGCATTAGTTAATTTTCATTAGTTTTCATTCAGCTTCATTATAATCATAAGCAATGCTCTGTTTTAAGAGAGTGGAGTTTTAATTAAGCTGATCTTTGAGGAGGAAGTTGATGGGATTACATAAAGAGAGCTCTTTTTCAGCGTAATGGAAGTTGGTATAACTTTACCAAATTCAATTATTTCTTCCCAATGCAGCATGAAAAATATTTGGGAAAGGACTGAAACAATTCTTAGAGCAAATTATAGGCCTGTCAGAGAACAAGAAATCAGTGTGTCAAAACACGAGGATATTTCTGTACAAAGCATCCAGCAAGTGACTTCATACAGATGATCCTTGTCTGAATATTATATTCCTCATTAAATCTATCTACAGCTGGAAAGAAGAATATTTTCTGTTTGCCACTGGAAATTAAAAAAAAAAAAAAAAAAAAAAATAACCCAAATGAAAAATGTCCTCAAACATAATCCAAAGGAGCATGCAGGAAAATGTTAAGTTTTAATTCATCTAAGCTCACTCGGTGCTGTAAAAACCTAGGTGCAGCTTTACAACTTTTGTGAGCTCCAAATAACTCCATTTTCTGCAGTAAAACCAGATCTATAAAATCCCACTCACTCTTCTCATGTATACATTTTTAATAAGTGGATTTTATAGACTGGTTCCCTGAAAGAAGGGCAGATATTACAGCCACTGTTAGACCAGGGACACTGCTCCTGTTTTCAACCAGACCAAATTGTGATGGGGCAGAGATGATTCAAGATCATCCTGGTGAGCCCAGGGCAGACTGGCTGGAGACAGAGCTGGGGAAATTCCCTCTCCCATGGATCTGATCCCACTGGCATTAACACCTGGAAATCAAGGAACCAGAGGAACCAGGAGGGAGCAGCAGCTCTTGGAGAGGTTTTGTATCATTTTCTAAAACCATTATCACAAAATCCCAGAGCAGTGTGGGTTGGGAGGGACCTTAAATCCCATCCAGTGCCCCCCCTGCCATGGCAGGGACACCTCCCACTGTTCCAGGGTTCTCCAAACCCCATCCAGCCTGGCCTTGGGCACTGCCAGGGATCCAGGGGCAGCCCCAGCTGCTCTGGGAAATCCATTCCAGGGCCTCATCACCCCCATATGGAGCAATTTCCTCCCAATATCCCATCTAAACCTACTCTCTCTCAGTCTGAAGCCTTTCTCCTTGTCCTGTCCCTACAGTTCCTGATTAAATCCCCATATTTTTTCTTTCCTGCTTTCAGATCAAGACAGATTTTTTTATTGTTTACACCCAGCATTTTCTTGCAGGGCTGAAATGTACTGAGGAGTGAGACACAAGTCTTTAAAGGATGCAAAAATCACAGAGAAAACTGAACATATTTGCTGGGCTTTATCCACTTCTTATCCATCTCTGTGAGATCTGTGCCTATTATGCCACATTTATGGATTTTAATTCCTAATGCCTTGCCATTAACTATAACACTTAGACATTTACCTGGTCAAGTGTAGCTACAGAATGCCAGGATCACTGAGCTTGGAAAAGCCCTCCAGGATCACCGAGTCCCAGCTGTGCCCCATCCCCACCCTGTCCCCAGCCCAGAGCTCCGAGTGCCACCTCCAGGGATGGGCACTCCAACCCTCCCCGGGCAGTTCCTGACCTGTATTTAGTTGTATGCTAAGGGTTTTTTCAAAACTCTGTGTCAAATGTATTTGCATTTCAGAGAGAATGGGCAGATGTGGGGGGTGAATCAGATGGGGTGGGTGGTGACCTGGCCCAGGCTCTGTGTCTGGACAGTATAAACAGGAGAATTGGGATCCTGAGAGAAGGTGACCCAGGGGTGGGTCAGGTCTCAAGTTCTCCCCCTCTGTTAGTTCAAGATGGCCTGGCCCCTGTCCTGAGTGCAGGATTGGACACCTGCCCTCAGGTAACCCAGTGTTTTGCTGAGTTCTCCACACCCCTGGGTCTTTGCAAGGAAGTCCCTGAGCCACAGGGTCACTGAAGGCTGTTCCCAGGCCTTGTGGCCCTGGGTGCTGCCTTCTGACCACGTGGCAGGAGAGATCCATTAAAATCTGCTTTTGCTCCTGCATGGGACTCATGCCATCTTTCAGCCACGCTTCCCAGCCAAAGCAGGTTGGATGTGGCAGGGAAAATCCCCCTCTGGACTGCAAATCCTGTCCCCAGCCCAGAGCTCCGAGTGCCACCTCCAGGTGACATCTCCAGGGATGGGCACTCCAAACCCCCCCGGGCAGTTCCAATGCCTGACCCCCCCTTTCCATGGGGTGGAATTCCATCTTTTCCTGCTGCTGCCCACCCTGAGCCTCCCCAGCCCAGCCTGAGGCCGTTCCCTCTCCCCCTGTCCCCTCTGCCAAGTGTCAGATCAAAGAAAGCCACTCCTGAAAGGAGTAACTTGGTTTGTGGCTACACCAGTTTCTGCAAACAGAGAGGGTTTTTGTGCATTTTTCTGTTCCAGTCTGGGTTTCTGGGCCCTCCCTCTCACAGCTGAGTGGCTCCTGGCAGCTGACACCCATGAGGTGACATCTGGTGCCCTGCACTTGTGGGCAGTGATGCCTTTGTGATGTCCCCCTCCACAGGGCACAGGTGGTGGACATTGATCCAGTGACCATTTAGCACAACTGGGAGGGGAAGTAATGAAAGGGCACTGCAGTTCCCAGAGTCTCTGCTCCAAGTTTTCTCTCCCTTGAGGAGAATCAATGCAAAATGAGAGCCTCTTATGAGATATTTCACATCCAGGAAGGTACAAGCACAAACACAACCCTGGAAAGCTGGAAACACACAGCTGGTGTTTTCTCAGATGGCTTTTTTCTTTAAAAAGTAAATATAAAAAAATAGCAAAAGAAACACAGGCGTAAAAATAAAAGCAAAAAACCACATCTCACGCAAAACCCCTGAAGAAACAAAGAGATAAGCAAGCTCCCCACATTTTATGAGTAGAAGATCATGGCAGGATTAGCCACAAAGCCATTAGAAAGTCTCACTAAGGTCACTGTGATTGTCTGGAGAGCAAAGGTTGTTCAACAGTGATTGCGCTTCAAAACACAAACCACATCCAATAACACCACCAGCTGCAGCAAAAACAACTCCAGCAAAAGCCTTCCTACTTCTTTTTGCCTTTACTTTTTAAATTTCCTTGTCCAATCATTTCCAATGGGGCTGTCCTGGTGTTAAAGAGCTTCCAGTTCCATTACAGATAAACCTCCAGCTATTGATCAGAGCATTTCCCACCCCAAGCACCCAGATTTGAAACCTGCTTGTCTGTGGCAGCTGGAAGCAGAGGAGCTGCTCAGGCTCCTCTCAGAGCATCATTCCTGGCTCCAGAGGTCACCTTTGCTGGGGGGATCATTAATAAGCTGCACATTTTGCAAGGATTAACACCCACTAAACCTTGGCATTCATTCCAGAGACGGAGATCAATGGGGCACTTTAGCACAGGACTAACAACATCCCTGAGCTGCCTCTTTCCCTCTTTAATCATCTTTGGAGGGGGGACAGAGGCAGCAGTTCAGAGGGTTTGTTTTCTGGTTTATTTGTGGTGCTGGGAACTAATTAATCCCCTTGTTATCAAAGCAGAGCCTCTGATTGGGGTTGTCCATAACTCTAAACTGGAGCCCTGAACAAACCACGTGGAGACAAAGCCTGAGGTTCAGGCAGAGGAAGGAGCTCTGTGGAATACAAACAAGGGATAAAGTAGCCTGATTCTGGCTCTTTCTAGGATCTAGTGTGAAAAAGAAGACCAATAAGCTTTATACTTTGAATTGTGCCTTTTTACACTCAGCAGAAAGTCTGTTTGAACATTTATCTGTCAAACCTGCTGATCTCCTTTCTTCAGTGTCATGTCTCCATCACATGTGTGTCCCAAAATAAAATCTACAAAACTACAGAAGAAACAGCTATTCTATATAAAAGTATTTCCCATAATTGGCATTATTTTTTCTGTATTAATATTCACTATAACTCACAGAGAAGGCACTTAGTTCTCTCTCCAACTACAGGGTAAGAACATAGTAAGGATAAAATCTAAATATTTAAAAATAATATTTAAAAAAAATATTTACACACAAAGGTAAAAATTGTGAACATTGCTTCCAGAGCCAATTCCTTTCCTTTTTCTGGAAGGCTGCAGAAATCAGGAGCTGGAGTGGTTGTACCACTTCCCTTCCTCATGGTGGTCCCTTGCCCAAAGTTATCAATAATTCAGTTTGGTTTGGTTGAGTTTTCTTGGTTTCTCTGCTCCAGCAGCAAACTTTTTGGGGAACTCAAAGTGCAAGAATCCATTTGTGTGGGTTTTTAAGGGCTCTTTTATGCAAGAGCAGATCATTCCCCAATGTCTGTGCTGTTCAACTACTCAGCCTGTCCAGCAGCTCAATTTACTTCACAGTACATTTTAATTTTTAGAATGCAAGTGAATTATGATGGATTTTTGCTCTTGGGTTTCCAATATCTGTCTCTGACAAGACTTCAAGGAATATTCACAAGCCAAAGGTGGTGTAACTCCATGAATCTGAAATTACATCACCTCTGTATTGAAAAACAATTGCAAGGTTACATTCATGAAAATTATGTTGAAATTTACTTTAGAATGTGTCTAACAGGACTGAGGGGAAACTAAGCTGATAATTTGGGAAATGTTTAGTGATTAGCACTGAAAATTAATTGATTCAATCTTACCTGAGCAGTGCCCTGCATTCATAGGGAGCAGCAGCCTGGGATAAGGGAAGGTGTCCCTGCCCTTGGCAGGAGGCTGGAATGAGACGATCTTTTAGGTCCCCTCCAGGCCAAACCATTCTGCAATTCTGTGATTTAGAATTTTAGAGCAACCAACAGCCTCTGCATGGAGTCAACACCAAACAGCAGCTGGGGTGGGTTAATGGATGAATAAAGGGTATGAAGAATAAATGAGTAGGAGGTGGCACCCCAAGGGATGAGACAATATCCCTTTGTTAAAAAAAACCTCATCTCAGGCCTTAAATTTTGCCTTTGTGGTCACAAGTATTTGCCCTTGAGCAAGTTGACTCAATTGGAGAGTTCAGATCATGTTAGTCCTTGATCTAATTCAGTTCAAAAGTGGATAAAGACACCCTGGGTTTATCTGCTGTGTCTAAAGGACAGATAGAAAAGCTGGCAGAGCCACGGGGAAAGCTGCAGCTCCTGAAGGCAGAGTGACAAAATCACCCCAAGGCATCTCCAATTTCCAGCCAGAGGAGAAAGTGTCTCCCAGGCTGAGCTCTTGCAAGAGACACCTTGGCTCAACTCCTGATGCTCCCCTGTCTGCTTCACAGGCCTGATCCTATCTCCCAGGTATTTTTAGCCTACGACAGCATCCTGAAAGCCACACAAGGACATCTGCACCGAATCCTGAGACAGGGAAGCTTCTGTCACTCCAGAGCCAACTTTTGAGCTGACTGGACCATCCCAGGCTGCCCCAGTTTGCAGGAGCTGTCTGTGCTCTGACATTGTCAGAGCTCCAAGAGGAGCAGCCCTTCCTTAATGGTGGAAAGGTTTTGTTTAAAGGGTTTCTGTCAGCTGGAAACACAACAGAGGTTCATTTGTTTGGTTTTTTTTTTAATTTTGTTTTTTTTTATCATCATTGTTTGCTTTTGTTTTGTTCCTAAGTTTTTATTTAAATGTGCTGCTTTTTAATTTTTTTCTGATAGAATATCAGAGCTCTTCAAAAGCAAAATATTTGACAAAGAAATGTTGATCTCAATGAATTTTTGTTTTGACAGGGTACCAGGCAAAGCCACAACATTTGGGTAACACGTAAACGTTTTATCCTGACCTCTAGAAAAGATTTGTTTAATATTCAAATTTATAATCACTTTCTGTGTCACTTCTCAAAGATACGGGAGGAATCTTTAATAGGGTATAAGATAGCCAGGAAAATCTAAATCAGAACTTTACAAGTTCTAATAAAGGGAAAATTCAGATGTTCATAAGTTCAGAATTCAGACTTTGAAGAATTACAGTTTTTGCTGAATGAAAAAGAAATATCAGACCACAGAAAGATTTGGGTTGGAAGGGACCATGAAGGGACACCTCCCACTGTCCCAGGCTGCTCCAGCCCCAGTGTCCAACCTGGCCTGGGACACTGCCAGGGATCCAGGGGCAGCCACAGCTGCTCTGGGAATTCCATTCCAGACCATCCCCACCCTCATTCCTCCCCTCAATCTGAAGCCATTCCCTGTGTCCTGTGTCTCCCTCCCTTGTCCCCAGCCCCTCTCCAGCTCTCCTGGAGCCCCTTCAGGCCCTGGAAGGGCTCTGAGCTCTCCCTGGAGCTTCTCCTCCCCAGGTGAGCCCCCCCAGCTCTCCCAGGCTGGCTCCACAGAAATCTTGAAGTGAACAATTAATATTTTGAAGAGTAATTTCCAATTTTATTTTTTTTTTTTTACATTCTCAGTTTGAAATTGAAAAGTTTTAACAGCATTAATTTCCTCAGCAAAGGAAAAATTCTGTTCCCAGTCTTGTTCAATAAGAAATGCATAAGGAAATTCTTTTATTTTGACATAGAAAAGGCTAAATTTTTAATAAACTTTTAAAATTGGCTGCAAGAAGCTTGGGTTAATCTGTTGCAAGCAACTTGTAGTCTATTTACTCTTGATACCACTTAGAAAAAGCCCCGTAATTATTTAAAAGAAAATTTTAATGAGGAAATACCTAAAATTCCATTTTAAATTTTATTCCTAATTAAAAATGGAGCTGCTAATTATAATGCCTATCTCCTTTAGAAGGTGCTGCGAGGCTTAATTAATTGTCAGTAAAGCTCATTTGAGAAACTCACAGGATGGAAGTGCAAAATTGTTTGTGTTAATGGGGAGGAGGCTCTGGATGGGGCTGGCTGGGCACCTGTGGGCACATTCCAGGAGCTGTCACATCCTGGTGTCCCCATTCCCCAGCCCAAGAGCAGCCCAGGGCAGCTGAGCTGCACCCAACATCATCAGAGAAGTGTCCAGGAGGGATGGAGAGGGAGGGACAGGACACAGGGAATGGCTTCACACTGGCAGAGGGCAGGGCTGGATGGGATTTTGGGAAGGAATGAGGGTGGGGATGGACTGGAATGGAATTCCCAGAGCAGCTGTGGCTGCCCCTGGATCCCTGGCAGTGTCCCAGGCCAGGCTGGACATTGGGGCTGGAGCAGCCTGGGACAGTGGGAGGTGTCCCTGCCATGGCAGGGGTGGCATTGGTGGGATTTAAGGTCCTTCCAACCCAAACCAGTCTGGGATTCAGTGATGAATCCAAGTAATTTTCTCCCTAAGAGAAGGACACTCCCCTGCCTCACTCTGCTGAAGCAGCCTCAAGGGGGCAAATGGAAATCCAGGAAGGTTTGAAGTTCAATCAGAATTTATGTCTGTGCTACTTAAGACAAGCAAGTCTCCGTTTTTTAAAAATTCAGTTTAATATGTGACAAAAAGGGGCAGCTGAGTGTTGGAAGAAGTTGTGGTTCCAGGGACAGCTCCCACCCCACGAGCTGCACCTTACAGAGCTCAGGGCGCGATCGTGGGGGGACCAGGACTAAACAAAACTATCCCCACTCCTGTTCTAAAGCTAAGCCCGTGCAGTGACCCAGTTTTTGAGGAGAGAGGTTTGTGATTACCTGACAGGAGCTCATATTTGTACGAGAGGAGCAGCAAGAGCACATTTAATCTTTCATGCTCCGCTCTGACAGCTGCGCTTTCGCTCGCTCAGCTCTCTTGAAGGATGAGCCAGGCAGAGCCGGTTTTTACACATCCCAAATTTCCAGACAGGGATACGCACAAACTGTAGGAGCTGATTATCTGATTGAGGCACTAATTGTGTGGGTCCTGGCTGGAGCAGCGCGGGGAAGGCAGCGCATTTCACGCTCAGCACCAGGGAAGAGACACGCAACGCTCAGCGGATAAAAGGCTCGTGGTCCCAGCTGGGAAAACAGTTCCATTATCTCCCAGCTGCATAGCCCTTCCATACGGCTCCGTTCTGCCTCGCTGAACACCCTGCCTGCCTGAGAGCTCCAAAGAGTCCTGCAGGAAATTGTGGAGATCCTGAGACATCTCCCTGCTGTAAGTACGGAACCGCGCTGGCTGCTGCGGCGCCGATGGTGCCGGGCTGGGTTTTTATCCTTCCTCGCTCGTTTTCATTTGCATAAGGGGGAGAGAAGGGGGAAAATTCGCTCTGCTTTATTTCTCCTGCCTGCCTGGAAATGGCTGGTGCTCGGAACGTGTGCAGGATGAGGAATTTGTATGCGTGTGAGGGCTGAGGCAAGCAGAGCCCGGGCTGTGCTGGCCACAGGCACCACAGGTACATCACTGAGGCGACCACAGCTCCGTGCTGCAGTGAGACAGGCACACACAGCATGACTGTGCTGATTCTGGCACTTCCAGGTGACTTTCTCCAGCAGATTAAAAGCTGAAGTGGGTAACGAGAGCCTAGCCTCATTTCTGACAGCTGAAGGTGGGAAAGCAATAAATGTAAATCTGTGGGAAAATGTAGGTAAGTCCTAAAAAGAAAGTTTTTTCCCTCTTGCTCATTTGGATCATCAGAGGATAACATAAAGCAAGTTCACAGTTGGTATTGAACTTTGGCTCTGCATCCAAAGACCTTGCAGGAGTGTTAGTTTAGATATTGTTATTTATTTACACTGCATGACACAGCTTTAAAGGATATTTTACTTTATCAGAAGTTTGGGAAGCCTGTGCTTCCAGAAGCAAGTGGCTGACTAGTACTTTCTGTTAAATCAGATATTCCCGTGGTGTTTTGGGGTGAATCCTGGGATTCAGACAGTTGTTGCTTGTGGAAAGGGGCTCCTCCAGCAGCTTTTGCACCAGCAGGATGCTCCAAGCTGACAATTTCCTGCAGCACTTATGGAGCTGAATGATCAAGCAAGATGCAAACACACTGTAAATAACAGTTACTTGTGCTTTTATCAGCACTGCAACCCTTTGCAGATAAATATTGCGAGTTAAAATCCAAATATTTACTCCTCTGAAGCAGCGTTTCCACCACCCCTTTTATTTTTCTCCCCCAAAGAGAGGAGACTTGTGACTTCCACACAAAGTTCTGAAAGTTCAGGGAATTTTCCTGTGTGTGCCACTAAGCCCTGCAGTGTTTGTAATTCCAGGCACCACATCCCCACAAATAACCCGTCTCCATCAGCCAGCTTTGCCTGTGGTGCTCCAGAGGCACTGTGTCAGTGTTTCACATTCCAGAAGTCTCTGCTTCACAGGTTTTATGACACTAAAAAGTCCCAAATCAGTACCTCCATGAAGTTAGCAACACCCATAGATCACATTTTATCGTGTAAAAACAGAAAAATAAAACCCCCCAATGCTGGCAGCTGTGGGTTTCAGACACTGGTGAGGAACTGCTGGCCATGGATTACAAGTTTTACCTTCCGTGCTGAGGATAAAATTATAAATAATCCATAACAACTTAAGTGCTTTAAATCAAGCAGGAGCCACGTCTCTTTCCTTTGCTTCCAGCTTTATGGCCACTATTAAACAGGTTTGTGGTGCATAATAAGCTACCCTAAAATTAATTTCTTGCCATTGAAGCAAATATTTCCCTCACAGAACAAGGTGCCAGTGTGCCCAAGGGGCCTTAAAACACAAAGTTGGGGGGCTCAAAGCACTATTTGTGTTTGAACTGAGAATTTTCATTAGAAAATATTTTGTGAGTATGTGGGAATAGATCAGCTCTAGGAAACAGCAAAATTTGTATTTCACCCCCCAAAACTGTGTTAGCTGCATGTTGGTACAACATTCCTTCTATTAAAAACTGATTTTATTGCACAAGATTGCCACAGATTGGCCTCTGCTCATCTTCCTTGGGGACTAAAAGACACAAAAACCATGTTAATGTCCCTCTGCTTGTCCCCAGCCTCTCAACCTGTCTCTGGAGCAGGGGAGGCTCTTGCAGAGGAGGAAAACCAGCAGGTCTGGCCCAAAAAAATATCATTTACTCCTTTTTCCCAAAGGCTGCACTCAGAGCTGGTCATAACTCTGTGCTTGGGCAAGTTTGTAGCCTCATCTGTGCAGCAGGGAATCTCCCCAGAAGTGGAGACACAAAGAAATTCAGGCCCAGTTTTACAGCTACAACTCCCTGAGTGGTAAAAACCATCCCTGAGACAAAAAAAACCCGAAAAAAAACCCAAAACCCAACCCCAGACACAGCAGAGTTTAGGTGATTAGGTAACCTTATTTGCATCCAAAAATGATCAGGCTCCACAAATCTCTTATTTACACAAAGGTTTTCCACAAGAAAAATGAGGAAAAATACAAGGAGAAAAATACACACCTTAAAAAGAGAACAAAGCATCTTCAAGTGCCCTAATCACAGCAAACAAGAACAACCCCAATCAAAACAGATCAGGGCACTGCACTTGAGAGTTCTCCACCTTTTAGAGGAAAAATCTGCACAAAAGTGTGAGACAGAGTGTCAGAGGTATGGAGACCCTACCTGGAGCTAGGGAAGTGCTAAACACACCAGGCCAGCACAGAGCAAAGAGCCAGCAAGGTATTTTTGCACAAAAATCCCTCATGGGGACTTGAACTCATCAGTTTCAGAGGCTGGAGGAGAAGCAGTGAGAAAAAACTGGAATTTTTCCATACCTCTTTGCTCTCAGCTCTATCTCCTCTCCTCCAAGAAATTCCTGGTGCAGAACTCCAGCTGTGGCTTTCCCTGGTGGATGAGGAGCAGCTGGGCAGCATTTCCTGCTGCTTTTGTCCTTAAAGGCACAGGGAATCCTTCCCAAATCTTTTGGGACCGCAGAAATGATTGATCTGTCTTATTGCAACCTTCCAGTGCCTGAAGAGGCTCCAGGAGAGCTGGAGAGGGGTTTGGGACAAGAAATGGAGGGACAGGACACAGGGAATGGTTTCCCACTGTCCCAGGGCAGGGATGGGTGGGATATTGGGAAGGAATTGTCCCCTGGGAGGGTAGGGAGGGGCTGGGATGGAATTCCCAGATAAGCTGTAGCCACTTCCCTGGAAGTGTCCAAGGCCAGGCTGGACACTGGGGCTGGAGCAGCCTGGGACAGTGGAAAGTGTCCCTGGCCAGGGGATGAAATGAGATTTAAGGTTCTTTCCATGACAAGAAATTTCATTATTCTATGATCTCATGTCTTTATTAATTTTGGAAGTCTTTGTGTTTTGGGTTTCTCCAAGAGTTAAAACTCCAGTGCTCAGGGGGACTGAGAGAGAGGGAAGGGGAGGAAGGAGCTGGGAGAAGAGATTTCCCTCACCCAGACCCTCAGATGTATTTTTAGCCTACAAAGACCAGAAGGAACGGACTAAGTGAGTCAGAAAGGCAGTTTGTTTTATTAAAATTCCTGACAGCATCTGCTGTAATGTTCTTGTTAAAAGAGATGGAAAACATCAGAAAGATGAGAGAAGCCGTGTCCTGTCCTTGCTCTTTACACAGCACAATAATGGGGAGTGTAATTGGTTTCCCTGTAACTGCTTTTCTTGGCTGTATCCAAACACAAGTGACCCAGGTGGACAAAAAACCTCCCCAGGGTTCTGATCCCAGCTCCCACCAGAGGCAGCTCAAACAAATAAAAACATTTTGCCTACTTTTTCTACAATAAATCCTTACTTCTCTCCAACACACCCTGATGTAATCACCAATAAGATCTATTTTTTTTTTTTATTCATTAGAATAAAATATAATTGCTTTATATTTGGTAATGATTTCAGCTCTCCCATGGCTGCAGCCAAAGCCTGAGGATCCCAAATCCCTCTTTGTGGTGATGCCTGCAAGGAATCTTTTATTAAAATTCTCTTATTAAACTTGTCTCTTATTAAGTGGGGGATGACTGGCTGGAAAACAAGGATCCTCTGCTGTAAAAAGTAGTGTAAATATCAAGAGTGTACCTGTGAGCAGCACCTGATTTTAATTCCCATCCCTGTCATTCACACTGGGAATGTAGAACCTGGCTGGGATGAAGTCCTGCACTAAGTTTCTCACTGAACTGAATGAATTTTCTGGCATTTAGTGATTATTTCTGCTTCAAACACAACTTTTCCTTGTGTGTGTATTTGAGTTTTCACCACATCCCACTGCCTGGTCCATCGTAGGGTGAGGACATCAGGAATGGGCCTGGATCACAAAATGCTTGGCACTGTTTCTGAAACCCTGGTGCACTCCAGCCATTTAAATCCATTTCCCCCAGACATCCCCTCACCGAGTTTGGTGTGTGCAGAACACGAGTGGTGCCTTTGGTGAGAGAAATGGGGATTAAAAGCACAGAACTTTCTGCAACTTCATCTCTTCGAGCAGTTCCTGATAATCCTACCATGAAATTACAAAACCAGCGGGACCAGAGCAAACCTCCCTGGAAATTGTACTCCCTCCATTTGTAAAGGAAGCCAGATAAGGTGTAGATTTTTATCAGCTAAATGAGAGAGCTGTGTCACATGGACTGCCCAGAGTCCCATCCCTCAGCAGCAAACCCTGCCAGGTCAGAACTGGGGCTGGTGTGCAGCAGATCCGTGGATCCCTGCCTTTCCCAGGGTGCTGCAGCTTCCAAGGAGTTTGTCCTTGAACCAAAGAAAGAAAGACAAACCCAAAATTCTGCACAGAGGCACGCTGAGCACCCACACCATGACCTCCAGCAGAGCTGCTGCTTCTCCCTCGTGCCTCAGTTTCCCTTCTCTGACCTGTCAGCCAGCAGCTGCTGTTCCAGCTGTTCCTGATGCTTTGGAGTGGGATAACCCTGGCTGGTGACAGCTGGGAGCTGCTTTACCCTTGGCACTGTCACTTGTCCCTGGTTCTGCGGCATCCAGACTCTGCTCACACTGATGCCATTCTGCTAATTTCCTTAATTTGCCCACTTAGCCCCAGATGGGTTTGTTTTCCTCTGGTTGATAATAGCAGGGGAGCTGTGCAGCCCCCAGCGAGGGAATTTCTCTCCCAGAAATTGTTTTGTCTGCTGGTTTAGCCGGAGCACAGCGGGTTAGAGGTTTTACCCCTGTTAAAGTCACTTAAACTGCCACCTTTCCCTCAACACTGATATCATTAGTGGTGACACATTGCTGCAGCCTCTCCACAGAGGTCACCCAGCCCTTTCTGCAGCTATCACGCAAAGCTAAAAGCCATAAATATTATATTTAACCCTCTCCTTTCCTGTGTGACTCCAAAACCACTGGAGGTGCAGGTCTGATTTCTTCCCTGAACAAACTCTGGTCCCTCTGCTCCACCAAATCCATGAGTTTGGTTTGTATTTTCAGTCCTGGATTGATTTTCCCACCCCAAAATCCAAATGAATAGCAATATTTGGTATAAAACTCTAAAGCCTGGGCAGCTGCATTCCCATCTGTCTGTGAGGGCTGAGCCACAGGGGAAAGACTTGTCAGAGGGATCTTCTACTTACAAGGAAAATCTTCATTTCCTACATCATTGAAGAAGGAGCAACAGCTCTTGATGAATGTCTTTGCAAAAGCCAGGGCTAGTGGAAGGTGTCCCTGACCATGGCAGGAGGTGGGACAAGATCATCTTGATTTTTTTTCCAATCCAGAGCTTAATGTGATTCTCTGAAAAACTTTACACAAAAATAAACAGACCCCTTTTATTAGGAGAGAGTTCTTGTAGAGCTGAATGTACTCTCAAGATTTGTTGTTGCTGTTTGAGTATTCAGCAGCCTTTGAGCAGGCTAAAGTCAGGCTGTACCTGTGCTAACATTCCCAGGGAAAACACCTGTCCCAGGCCAGAGGTGTCAGGTGTGGTGAGGAAGGGTGAGGAGGTGGAGCCCCCAGCCCTGGAGGTGTCCAAGGAAGGGCTGGAGGTGACACTCAGGGTGGTGCCTTGGAGGCTGAGCTGGAGCAGAGCCCAGCCAGGGCAAAAGGATAAATTGGGGATTTATTAAAAGGCCTCACTGGGCACAACTGGGCAGTGCCAGAGCCCGGCTGGGCACACCCAAGGTGAACCCAAAATGGGCACAGAATGGACACCTGATCACGAGGGCTCACACTTTGATAGGTTCTGCTCCATTTGCACATTGGAGTTAATTGTGAAATTCCAGCTCCAGGTTATGCAGCTCCATCCTTCTTGGTTTTCCTTCTCCCTTCACCCTTGGTTTTGTTCTTGGGCTGAAAGTTGTCCTTGGTGCTGAGCTGGAGCAGGAATTGTTTTGTGTCCCTGCTCTGTGCAGAGAGCTCAGTAGCTCTGAATATGAAACCCAGAACTACCCACTAAACCAGCACAGAATCTGAAAAATATAAAAGGTAAAACCTGAGGCATTTAGTGCTCTGGGCTGGGGACAAGGTGGGGATTGGGCACAGTTCAGACTTGATGATCTCAGAGGGCTTTTCCAAGCTCAGTGATCCTGGGAAATGCTCCTTGCTCAGGTGGGGCTCTTGGAACTGAGTCCAGGACAAGTCCTCAGCTCAGTCCTGCTCAGATCTCACAGCAATTCCTGCTCCCTGTGTGCTGAACACAGAGCTGCAGGTTTCATGCACCATTTGGCCAATTTTCCATATTTTTCCCTGCCTGTTAATAGGATTATCCACCCCCTGTGCTGCTGCCATGCCCCAAACACGGCTCAGTGCTGCAGGTCTGTCCTTGCCATGGTGCCAGTGCTGCTCCATCCCCCTCTGCCACCCCTCTCCAGGTCTGATTCCAGCTGAGACATCACCTCAGCCTTTACTCAACTGCCTGAAGCAAAGGAGAATCCTGGCTTATGAACCTGCTCACAATTGCTGCAGTTCTAGCCAGGAATAAACTGTTCTTAACCTAAATACTCCTCTGAGGATGCTGAGCTTGAGGGAAGAAGCAAAACTGTGCTGGATCCAGTGCAAGCAGGGATAAGTGAGCCTGGGCACGCTGGATAACTTGGGAAAGCAGCTGGAAAAGGAGGGGAGGGGAAGGAGAACAGTGGTGAACACAGCTGAACAATAATGACCACTTTTAGCTTGTAGTAAATGCAATGTTTCCAAATAAAACACAGGCTGTTGAAGCTGCAAAGAAGGAAAAGGCTGCCAAAGTGAGAGATTTGCCCAAAGGCAGCCCAAAAAATTCCTCAAGGAGAAGGGAAACTCCAGCCCCTCCACAGTGAGAGTGAGGTGAGGCTGTGGTTGGTGCTGGGCACCACAGGGAGCAGCACCCATGGAATAATTGATATGGCAAATTAAAAGAGATAAAAATGATAGGGCAAAGTGGGCAAAGCTCAGTGGATGTGGAGTTAAATTTGCAGGAAAGAGATCTTTTTGCTTTAATGCAAAATGCCCACTCAGGTGAGCCAGGATCTACCACTCAATCTTAAAGAAATCTTGATAACAAGAGACTTGAGAGGCATTTTGGGATGCTCTGAGGAAAGCTGTGGGGTGTGCTATTTGGAATCATTCTGTACTTGAGGTATTTCAGCATTAATTGCACAGCTTTACTCAGAGATTACTCATTTTCAAGTTAGTCTAACCAAAGGTGTTGAATAATGGATGATATTAAACTTTGGGTTAGGGATTCGGGGGATTGATTTGGAAGACATAGGTGAGACAAACCCAAAATCAAACTACTGTCAAAAATTAGCAGAATAAAAGTTATGTTTGAAGTGCAGGAACTGAGAAAAAAATAAAATCACCTTTCTCACTGATTCAGGCAAAATAAAAATGACTAAGCCTGTCACGATTTTACCTCTTTGTCTGGCTGACTTTCTCAGCAAGATTGATTCCAAATCCAGCTAAGCCCTGAAAAGAATTAGCAGGAAACTGCTTTGTTGGAGGATGCTGAGGGGGTGGCTTGAGCAGCCAGGGAAGCAGCAGCAGTACCCAAAAATAGAGCCCCAGCCCTGACTAACCAGGGGGCCCTGTTGGGTTCACTGAAGCAAGAGCAAGACATAAAACCCCTCACTTGAATCCACAGAGGAAAAAGCAATACCTTGAGAGAATAAAAGCAGGTGAGAAAGTGTTTGTGAGATCATAAAATCAGAGAACAGGGAGTGGGAGGGACCTTAGGGATCACCCAGTGCCACCCCTGCCATGGCAGGGACACCTCCCACTGTCCCAGACTGCTCCAGCCCCAATGTCCAGCCTGGCCTGGGACACTGCCAGGGATCCAGGGGCAGCCACAGCTGCTCTGGGCACCCTGTGCCAGCCTCCCAGGGAGGAATTCCTCCCCAAAATCCCATCTAACCCTGGCCTCCTTCAGCTTAAGCCATTTCCCCTTGTCCTGACATTCCAGGCCCTTGCACAAAGTCCCACTGACCCTTCTCATAGCCAGGAGCAGGAAAGCTTCATCCCCAGAAAGGCCCTGGCTTGGATTCACGGGGAGATTCAGAGTTTTGCATTTGACTGAATTTATACAAATGTATGTGTATAAATATTGGAAACAGAAGAACTTTATAAAGTAGAAGTTCTGCAGTCGGGTTTATTCTGTACAGAGACCTGCAATAAAAACTCCTGGCCCTTAGAGCAAGGAGCTGAGGCACAAACAATCTGTTATTACTGGTGTTAATTGCCATTATTCCACCCAGAAGTGCCCAAAGCCAGGTTGGACAGGGCTTGGAGCACCCTGGGATTATGGAAGGTGTCTCTGCCCATGGCAGGGGTGGAGCGGGAGGAAATTGAAGGTCCCTTCCCACTGAAACCATTCCAGGGTCCTGTGACTGCTGGGCAGTTTGGGGCAGCATCCTTTGCACACTTGTTGGTGCTGGCAGGTGAGGCTGAGGCAGCAATTTTTAACCCTCTGTGCCCTGGTGATGGGTGGAGCATGGCAGAACGTGACCTGGGAGCAGCAAAGCTTCTCTGCAATCCCAAAATTTGTGTTTGAGCCCAACCCAGGCCTTGCCCGAGGTTGATCCCCAGGCCACAGCCTGTGCAATTACCCACTCCAATAATCAGTGGCTGGCTCTGATGAATTACAGCCCAGGCTGGGGGTGGTTCAGAATAAATGAGCTGGGATGAAGGCTGTGACAGGTAGCAAAGCATTTGTAATGGGTTATCCAGCTATTAAATGCAAAATAAAAAGGGGCACTTAAATATGTGTAAAAATAATCAGAAATAAAGCTAAAATCTATTCAGGCCGTGGCTGTTGACCTGGCTTGAGAGACTGAAAATTAACCTCGCTCTGCATAAATTCAGGAGGGTGTCAGGGAGGTTCTCAGGTCACTTGTAGTGCTGCCACACTCAAGTTTTGGGCCATTTCTGGGAGTTGTTTCTCCTATCACGGTGTAAATTTGGGTTTCTCCCCAGCTGCTGTACCCAAGCCTGCCTGGGCTGGCCACGGACAGTCAACAAAAGGTGTGAGAGATGCCTCCAGGAAGGTCTCAGAAGGTGCTGCTGCACCAATCAGCCCCAGAGGTTTGGGTTAAAATCCTGCTTTCCTCTGAAGCTCAGCTTAATTCTGCACTTACACCCGGGCTGGGCAGGGCTGGGGGTGATGCCTTAAGTTTCAGCTTTCATATTTTAGATTCTGTGCTGCCCTAATGTGTGACTCTGAACCAAACTCTGAAGTTTGGTGAAATCAAGTGCTTTTGTAGAGACTCCAAAAGTTCTCCTCACAGCTCAGTCACACAGAACAATCCTCTGCCAGCCCAAAAAGTGCAAACAGCAGAGAACTGAGGGGAGCAGCCTGGGAGGGTGGGACTGCAGAACCTGGAGCTGCAATGGGACAATGAACCCAATGTGGGAATGAACCAAAACTTATAAAAGTGTGAGAATTTGTGACTCAGGGTCCATCCTGGGTGTAGCTCTGGCATTACCCAAGGTGCATCCTTTGAAGGCCTTTTAATAAATCCCTGCTTTATTCCTTGAACTCTGCCCAGTTCCTGTTCCAGGCAGCCTCTCCAGGCATGAGAAATAAAAGTTGGAAGAGCTGATCTCTTCTGAGTCACACACAGGGGACAAGGGGATCTCCAGGCTGCTCCCAGGAATTTACATTCTTCAGAGCTGTTCCTTGTGGCTACGCTGTTAAAAAACCCTGTAATGGATGTTTCTGTTTTGTTTTTATTTCAGTGTTTTGGAGGAGCAGTAATGCTTTGGGTAAAATTCAAATCAATGCAAACCTCATAAGCCAATAAAATTTTATAGATGGTTATCCAATATGTAATTTGTTACACAATTTCTCTGTGGCTTCTGTTTATTGAGACATAAAGAGTTTGCTTTTTTTAAGGGAGATTTTATGTGAGGAGGGCATAAGAAGGAATAACCTTTCATACCTATTGTGCCATAAACTAAATTACTCTTAACCCAAACCATTTATCTTGTGGTGGCAGCCTAATGAGACCAAAGGAAGCAGAAACAAACTGCCTGGAATTTTCTTGAAGGGACAACTTTTATTTCCATCGAGCCTGTAGCTCCCCAGATTGGCCACATGGATGTCATAGTTGATAATATCAGAGAATATAATAAAAAATAAGCCAAGAAAATGATGAGGATATAAAGCTTGGGATAAGGAATGAGTGCAGAAGAGATGCTCAGGCATAGTCACACACTCTGTTTATTCCCTGGCTGGAATTTCCTGCTGGATGTGAGTAATGGAGGGAAGGGAAGGGAGCCTGAGCAGCAGCCTGGCGGATGCTCACGTAGAGATCAGCCAGGCTTTGGTGATTTGGCTCAGGAGGGCTGGAAAAGCTCTCAGGAAGAAGAATCCCCTCCCTAGTGAGGAAATTCACTGCAGTGCCTGGTGCTTCTGACTAAGATGTTCTTTCTCTAAGAGCTTCTCTCTTTGCAATATCCTTTGGCCTCTACACAACATCATTTTTCCTGGTGTAATTTCAAAGCAAAGGAGCAAAATTTCAGAGGAAATGCGACTTTTCTTTTTTATGTTTTATTTTTTTGGAGCCAGGCACACAAACATAAAAGGAGCTTTTACTCAGTAGGTCCTGCTTGAAGTACGAGTGCACTGACCTGGAGATACACCCAGAGTAAAAGCCTGTTTGAGGCTGTCTCATAAGTAAAGGGAAGCTCCAATCTTTGGAATGCTGCTCTAAATCTTGCTGAGATCAGTGGGGTGTGTTTCCCTTTCCCAGGACTGGATCAGCCTTTGCATGCTGCTTATTATCTCCAATAATTCCTGGGTGATTTCCCCTCCACACAATGCAGCTGTGGCTGAGGGATTTGCCTGGGTACAGGGATTGAAATGCCTGGTGATGAACTCACACTCTGATGAAGGCTGATTTTACTTTTAAAGGAAGAAAAGATGAAGGCAGTGAATCCCTCCAGACCCCAAACTTGCTATTTCCCTTAAAGGATGACAGATTTTTGTGAGAGGAGCAGACCAAGAGAGGAATAGAAACAATCTGTGTGTTGCTCTTAGCATGGAACTGGTGAAAAAAAATGGATTTGTGTCACTATGAAGTAACAACATTGTTTTATGTGTCAAGGGAAAAAGAGAAATAGTCCATTATTTAGATCAGCAGCAGTAAATGGATGTTTTTAAGGCTGAAAAGTGGGGCCATCTCCTTCTTATCATCTCCATTCAATCTCCTAAACTCTTGCTGAACCTGTAACAGAGCCTGGGCTGCGGGAGGGAGCGAGCCAAGGCTCCGAGTGACACAGAGTGACACCAGCAGGAGTTATTAGAGGAATTTACGAGCACAATCACACACGGGGATGACAAGAAGTTGGGGAAGAGCTGCAGTATCCCAGGAAACAATCTGCATTATTAAGAGCAGAACTCCAGGGAAGGTGTGATGAGCTTGACAAAGTGCAGACACTTCACTTCGGGATCCGGCTCAAAGCCTCCTCCTCACAACCAGGGGCACTTTTAAGCCCATTAAAGACCAATCTCTATTTCGGGGTTTTACCACTGCAGTTCCAAGGAAATGTGTGGAAACTCATTGACAGAGCAGCTTTGCAGGGATGTGAGGCTGAAAATGAGGCTCTTACAGTGTTTTTTCTGCAGTTGATGGGATGGGTTTGGCAGTCCTGGGCAAGCACCAGGCTGGGGCTGGCCAAGGCTCCAGGGGTGGCTCTGAACTGGTGACAGTGTTGGTATGACACTGGTCTGAACCTCCCTGAAATGGGCACAACCAGCACAGCTCAGCTTCCTGAGTGTTTCAGGGAAGACTCGAAAAGGAAACTTCGTTATTAAATATTTNAGAAATTTCTGCTGTGGAGCAGCCATTCCACAAACCTGGCATTAGACAGATCCTGAAACAGGGAGCTTAAATGCCAAAGACCCCTTAAATTCAATGTTTTCCTTGAATAAATCCTTATTTTTCTCTGGAATATTAGCAGTATTAAGTCACCAGCCTCCTATTTTGAAAAGAAATTTATCTTGGACACCTTTAAAAATGAAGGGGAAATTTGGGATGTTGATTTGTTTTGATTTTATTGATGTGGAGAACGAAAGTGTTATTCCTTGATAATGAATGCACTCATGGATTTCTTGGGACAGAACCTTTTTTTTCATATTCTAAATGGTTTTTAAGCCAAAAAGTGATTTTGGCTTAAAACAAAGTACAACCTGTGTAAGAAGTTTGGTGAAATCATGTGCTTTTGTAGACTCCAAAAGGTAAAAGTTGCTTTTGATAAGGGATAAAGGAATGATAAGAGGATGAGGAAAGATCTCCTTTTCTATGGAAAGACAGATTTTGATATTCTGAAATTCTGCTGAACCAACATCTGTAAAAGCTTGCAACAGTTTGATGCAGGAATGAAACCAGAGAAATTTCACTTTTTGTGCCACCACAAAAACACATCCAGGGCTGGATTAGGGATGCAGGAACTCCTTGGGAAGTGCAGAGAAACGGGATATAACCAAGGGATGGAAAATACAGAGCAGGGGATGGGAAGGGGAGGAGAAGCAGCTGAACGTGGAGGTGAATTTTCCAAATGGCTCAATATTCAAACCCTCAGGATTTTTCACTCTGGAGATTCTTCTGGCTAATTGTGAGTTTCTCCTTCACTTTTCCTGGGTGCTCAGCACCGTGGTGGTGAGGGATGGGAATAATTCCCCAGCACCCCGTTGGAATTTGGGCACTTAATCAGCAAAATCATTTGCATCAGGACTTTGCCAAGTGCCTGCTCCTCAGAACCTTGGGTGGGACAGCCGTGGTTAATTCACTTTTTTCTTTTCTCTATTGTAACAGATCATTTGGCATTGTCTCCTCTCAATTATTCTCTGAGATTCCAACAACACATTTTGGTGCACAAAGAGAGGAAATAAAAGTTGTTAAAAGTAGAGTAGAAGGGGATAAAAATGCCACAGGTGAAAGTCCTGCTAGATTTCAATGTCCAGTTTAATGGATGAGGAAACAAAGCAGAAATGAAAAGGAAGTTCTGCCTCTGGAAAAAAAAAAATGCCAGGAAAAATCTCTTGCTAAATATTTATATCCAGTCCTGGCCTTTCACAGCCTTTCACGTTTTTGAATTTTAGAATTGATTTATTTTAAATGACTGCATACATAAATAAGTACATCTTAAATATATCTCTCTGTGTATTAGGAGATTCTAAGTGAAATTATTATTCTTATCATAAAACAGATAAATTAAAGGACTTCTTCTTCCAAATATATTTGGTCCTGATTCCCAACTGGTGCAAATTTACATTTTTCCATGAAGGTCAAAGTTTCCCTACTCTCACCCTGGAGTAGCCAACTCTGTTTACCTGTTAAAAACCCAGAACAGCTCCAGAATAGCAAGTTCAAGTTCTTTAGTGTACCCAGGAAGGGAAAATATTCCTAAATCCTGATTACTATTCCAGCTAACATTTTGCTTTCCTAACCTGTTCTGAGTTTGTAGGAATTGTCTGCTGCATATCCAGCAGATGCAAATGCATCAATCCCTGCATGTGTGACTTGTTTGGAGTGCAGGGCAATTATCCAGGAATAAAATCAATTTCTAACAAATCATCTGCCATGTGCAAAGCAGGACTCTAATAGTAATTAAACTCATAAAATGGATTAATGTTTCTCTCTATTTCTTTCTTTTACCCACCGGTAAAAACAGCTCACACATGAGTTTTGGGAAAGAGCATGAACTGCAGAAGGAATTAATTAATAGACAACAAATAACCACAATTCAATTCATTTTAGGCCTAGGATGACATCATGATTTTTGATACAATTGATCTATGTCATGTCAACTGACTTTGAAGTGACTTTGAGGGAATTTAGATGCACACATGGAACTTGTATCAAAAATAGAAACATATTTAATATGTAAAAAGGGAAAGAGAGATAAGTCTTGTTTTACATGCACCAAAACATCCTCTGTAACAAAATGAATCTCTAAAGCTGTGCTTGTATTTAGCTCACATTGACATGTGCTTCACATTGACATGTGCTTAGCTTGACATCAGAAAAATCATCTGAATTCCAGTTACAATGGCTTTTAGAAATTTCTTATCCAATCAACTCTTTCCACAAAGTTCTCTAGCATCTTCAATAGCCAATCATTAATTGCTACATTTTCTACATTTCTACCCCAATGTATCTCTTTTAGCCAATCATATCATTCTACAAAAACTTATTGCTCTGCCTTCTACTTTTAACAACTCCATAACAGGTTCTATTACCAAACTTTAATATTTTCTATGATCTCGTTTAACAAATTTATTTGCTCACTTGAGGCATATTTCTACTTGCTTAAAACATATTTGTAATTAAACTACAAATGCCAGTTTTGCTGTTCTAAACCCCCAAGCCTTCCCAGGGCCCCAGGTCAGCCACTGTGTCCATCTCTGAGCTGGAATGCTCCAGGCCTCGGGAGCTCTCTGGGCTGCATTTCCCACATTTTATCACCCAAACCCTCCTGGATTTCCCACAGGGGAGCCTTTAGAGGCTCCAGCTTTTCTCCTCAGCTGCTGTTTAAAGGATTTCCTCCTCTTCCTCTCCTTCTGCATTCCACCAGCAGAAGAGGAAAATCATTTGTATTCCCCTTCCCATCTCCAGACCATCTTGAAACCTGTCTAGACATTAAAGTGATCTGTTTGCTGCACTGATTATCCCACTTGGCTGTATCCCCTATCTTAAAATGCACAGATTATGCTGAATTAAGTCCAATTTCATCCAGAAACCAACTGATTATTTTCTTCCTTTTCCTCATTATGCAAGAGATTCTAAATGATGGCAATAAAGAGCAACAGCATCACCAAGGAGGAAGGGGCTGGGCAGGATCCTCATTTCACACTGAATCATTTACTGTTAAACAATAAGCCTTGAAATTAACTTTCCCTCCTGACACCCCTGCACGCACAAATGCAAATAAAATGATTACAGGCTTCATCTCGGGCAGAAATAATGGTCATGGATGGTTCAGCTAATCTTAAAGTCACCCTGGAACTGCAGCCCTGTTTGCTCCTGTTTATATTGGTTAGAATTCCACCCAATCGTGGTTTAAATCCGTGGCCACCTGGGCCAGCCCAGAACTGGTCCTGCCCACTTTTATTTATTGCTGCACTGCAGTAGATGGCTGTTAAAAAATCCAAATATTTCCTGGCAGCTCTCGGGGGAAATCTACAGTTCATAATTTCCTTTCATGGTCCTATTAATACTTCCTGACAGGCTGAAAGCCAGTTGTTAATAATCTGGCAGATTTCCAGGCTCTTGTCTAAAATTAGCTTCAGTTTCATTACTTTTTTTTTTTTTTTTGGCAAATCTTAACCCCTGATCCAGAAATTTCTGAGGCAGGTGGATGCTCTGGTCCCCTTCTGCAGGAGTTTATCCAAGCCTTGAACCTCCTTGTTCAAAAGAACATTTGCTCCAACTCCAAAACTCCAGGGATGTTTTCCTCAACTCCACATTCCCTTTGGGAAGAAATTTTGTTGGATTTTTGGGTTCTCTGTGTCCAGTGGCCAAAGAAATTGCCTCTTTTTTTTATTTTTAAGGTGCTTTGAAGGCTGCCAGCTGGAGGACTAGATGTGTAAGAAATGCAGCAGCAAAAATAATAAACACTAAAGATATTGTTTAATTTGAAAGGAGAGCCCCATAAAGATATCACAATGCCTTTAATATGGACTTTAATAAAAAAAATATCTGCAATATTGAATGTGAAGAAGCAGAGATTAAACTGCAAACACCCAATAAGAGACTTTAGGGTGGCACAAATGAAAGCATTGCTGGGATATCAGGCTCAGAGAAACAACTGCTGCATGAGATCTTGAAAGAGATGAAGTCTTCAAGATATCATTGTAAAAGTTTATCAACAACTCCTTTATTAACCTCCATATCTTTGAAGAAGTCTGCACACTGCCTTTTGATGATATTCTAATTTTGATCCTCTTTTTACTGAAGAAATGGGAATTTGGCTGCTGACTTCAGTTGAAATAGAATAATTTTTTTTTTAACCATTATTACACTGATAATATTTGGACGGAGGTTTCCTTAATCTTTTACTCATAGATATGAAGTAGATATCAAACTTTTCACCTGTGTGCTCTTCATTCCCAGTGTTTGGGTGCCATCAAGATCTGCAGCTTTATTTTTTGTGAACATGTTAAGAGAGATGTGATAATTGGTTTAAAATTATATTGTTAGATTTGGTAAATTTAACACTTTCAGGTCTCTCCAAAAACTATATTTCATAATGTATTGAATTGAAAATTGATCCACACATTTCAGCCAAGCTTTGGAAGTCTTTTTATCAAACATTTTCCGTCTCAATATTTGCTCAGTAATTGCTGCTGACTGCATTAAATGATTAGGAGAGAATCTTGTTGTTGGAAATTATGATGGAAACTTCTAAATTCTAATTCACATGGAAAACATTCCCTTCTGCAGCTCCCACAAACCTCTGAGAACTGACCTGGTGTTTTCATCCCACCAACCCTTCCAGGACAGATTTCACACAGGTGTTGGAGGCCCATTCCCATATTTAGGGATTAAAATGAGAGCAGCAGTGTTTTACCCAAAGAATGAGCAAGCAGCTCTTTCAGGCTGATTACTGGCATTGCACAGTGTATAAATTATAAAAAAGAGTCTCAAAATACAGCTCCAAATGTGCACCTGGGTTCAGCACAGGGCTGGGGTTGGGTTATACTCTGTTAAATTCATTTTCACTTGAGCACTTTGCTGTTGAAAGACAGAAAAAGAAAATTTTAATGCTGATTTGTCAACAGCCCAGCTCACTGGGGTTTCCATCTTTCAGTCTTTGTATTTGGGTTAAATACCCAAAATCTCTCCTTGGCTCTTGCCTGCAGAGTCAGGGTTATTTACAGCTGGGAATCCCCACACAACCTTTGGTTACTGCACTGAACCAGTTCAGACCCTCAGGAAAGAATGAATGGAAGAGTGGCACTCCCAGAGACTTTCCAGCAATTCCAGTGGGATCCTAAAGCCCATGGACACGTTCTGCAGGGCACTGATGGCAGAGGAATGCTTCTCTTTTTTCACCATCCTGCTTTAAGCTCCCCAATTGCTGCTGTGAAAATAAAAACATGGGCAAAAAAACCAAAATTATTTAAAAGTAATTAAATTATCTTTTTTAAATCCTACTGTGCCTTGTACATGACTGTTAAAGAAGGTGTGAGTCCTTACAAGGATGTTTAGAATCATGGAATGGTTTGGGTTGGGAGGGACCTTAAAGCCCACCCAGTGTCACCTCTGCCATGGGGGCACCTTCCACTGACCCAGGCTGCTCCAAACCCTGTCCAGCCTAATTTTGGACACTTTCAGGGATGGGCATCCAAAAATTCCCTGTGCCAGGGATGTTTCAATGCTGATGAATCCATTTGGGAAGGTGAGTGAGGCCTCATCAGACACCAGAGCAAAGTCCAGCCCATTTCTCCTCAAATGTTTTAATCTGGGGAGTGTAAGACAGCAAAAGTTGTGGTGTCCCACCATGTGGGATCTCAATGTCACCTGAAACACAAGGAGCTGTTTGCTTGGATTTAGGAAAATGTTTTGAAAACACAAGATTTAAACCCTCCCCGAAGGCTTTATGTGCTGAATTTGAATTGCAAATGAGCCACAAGATTTTCAGTTTCCCTAGGAAAAGTAAGCAATAGCAGTCAGGAGTGAAAACCAAATGGAAATCCAAGTCCTTTTGTGCAAGAGGAAAAATAGGAGCGATCAGTATCGGAAACCTTTGTTAAATAGCACGGGGCACTTTTCTCCCTCAAAATATGGTTCAATAATTCTAAATAAGCAGTCAGCACTCCAACAGCATACGTAAATCTTGCTGGAGCCTGGCAAGCTGGTGGCTTCTGCTCCTGCTCTGGAGGTTGTGAGTGTTTGCTATTCACTCTGTTATGGATATCTGGAAAATAGTTTGAGTGCAGAAAGAGCCTCAGGGACAAAAAGTTTGAAAGGAAAAATGTAGCTGTATATCATTGGCATTCATGAGAAAATCCACACGAGGTGCCTCGGAATCAGGGGCTCAGGAGACAATGGAGAGATCAGGAGCAGGGGTGTGCCAGGAATTCCAGCCTGGCTGGGACAGCCCCGTTTGTCTCCTGGCACATGAGGAATGCAGGAGTGGGGAAGGCCAAATTCAAAAGATAATATAGATGTGTGGGAGCTGGTGGGAGAGAAAGCTGCAGAATAAAAAGGTTGTGCACTCCCTGGATTAGAGCCTTTCTCTCCACGTTTCCTTTTTCCTGCAGCAGATCTCCTTCTCCAGGTGCTTGCACCAATAAACCCCTCCTGGAGTGAAGCTCCTCCACCAGCACCCCTGTGGAATTTGCCCCCAAATCCCTGCTGTTAAACTTTTTTTCTTTTTTTTTTTTCCTTCCACCAGGTCAAAAAGTTGCTCTTTCTGCAAACACAACTACATTTTGCCACGGGTAAAAATGTCAATTTGCCAGGATTTAGCTGAGAGCAAAATCTCATCATTCCCAGGGCCTGACAGGTTTTACTCCAGTTCAATGTCACATCATCACCTGAACCAACTTTTGAGTTCAGAAAACTTAACAGAAAATTGTGGCAGAGGTGGGAAATGGGGCCTATTTTCATGAAAATTCAGATGACACCAGAAGAGAGTTTTGTCTTTTGTCACAGATTTGGTCTTGAAAATATTTTGTTACTCAAAAAATAAATGGTTGAAGAAATTAAGAGTCTTGAAAACCAAAGCCTCAGCACCAGGTTGAGCTTGGTAAAAAACAAGACATTGGCACTTAAATTAATGTGTCAAATATATGTCAGATTATTTTAATTAATAAATGAATCCACCATTTATCCCTTTCTAAATTCCAAACAAAACATCTGTACAACTGGAACCTTCCCCCACACAACAAGACAGCCTTTCCCTCCGTGTGCAAAGTGCCAAGGCAACACTCAAATCCCACTTTTAGACTGAATTTTTCAATATCCCAGAGTTCCAGGAGGGAATGTTTGATGACAGCAATAGTTTTGTGTCCTTTCTTCCCAATGACATTACCCAGAGTGTCTGCAAGGAGAAGCAGGAGCTGCACAACTCCTCCACACGGAGCATGGCTGGGTTTTTTATCCACCTTTTCCCGTTTATTCACCTCCTGCAATATCCCTGTGTGTGTCCCACACGTTTGGATGTCTCAGGAGCAGATCTCTCTCCTTCCCCCACAGATAAGAAGTGAAAATGACAGATATGAAGGATCTGAGGACTGAGTTCTTTCCTATGGACTTGTTTTCTCTAATGGGAAAACAACAAAAAATGATGTTGCCTGTTTCTGTAACAAACATATTTGTATAAATTACACCCTGCTGACAAATGGACACGCAATCAGGATTTTTAGGGGAAATGTAATGTTTCCCCCATGATCATATTTAACATATTTTGTTTTCCATCCATCTCTCTGCTCAAACTGTGGCATAACAATTAGAATAAGTGATAGCAGCACATCCAGAAAACAAAGGGTATGATGGCAGAATTTATCTTGTTACATTTCTTGATTTAACGCCAGTCTGGGGTTTCTGGTCTGAACCAGATTTTTCTTATGCTATAAATATTTCAGTTTTTTCATTTATTCTTGATTTAGTTTGACAGTAAATAATCCCATGGAAGCTGCTGTTGGAAAGATGTTGTAAAAATTATTAAGTGCCTGTTCACCAGTTCAGTCCTTGTGTTTGTCAAAGGGAAGGGAGTAAAACAGTTGGGTAACTTAAAGGAAATACGTGTGTGTGTGTGTATTTATAGTAATGCCCCATAATTTGCAGTCCTAGGAGCAGAAGAATTACAGTTCTGAGGATTGATCAATACCTTGTATGAATACAAAGAGTTTGGGTTGTTTATTCTGGATATTGGCAGCTGCAGGTTCTTGTTTCAGGGCTCCAAAAGACTCATCCATAACCCAACAAGAGGAAAATAGAAAGCAGGGAAGGTTTCAAAAGGATATTTCCTTGGCAAAAAAAAAAAAAAAAAAGGATCTGTCCTCTTGGAAAAGGCAGGGTCTGGTCAGTCACTTGGCTTTTATTGATTGTTTTTTGTTGGGAATACTTTTAGTTTGCAATATTTTTTATTTGGAATATCAGGAAGCACGTGAGTAACTCTGGATGGTCTAAGTGCATTCCCAATTCTCTTTGGGAACTGTTGCACCTTCAGAAGGGATTTCTGCACTAAAAAATTCACACAGCCAGTGTGGAAGGACCAGAATCTGGATGTATTTGAGACATCTTGAGGCAAAGGAGTTGGGTGGGAAGTGTCCAAGAAAACAGCCACAGAAAAAAACCCAGCACGGGAGGAGAATCCAGATAGAAATGCCAAGGAAAACACGTGGGAATGTGCAAAATTCGTGGCAATAACTGCAGCAGAAGGGGATAAATTGCAGACAAATGCTGGTTGTTATCTGCTGGCATCCTGCAGGACGAGTCCTCAGCAAATGGGCAATTTGAGCCTCCCCACCCTCACCTGCACACACAGGTCCTGGGGAATCTTCTGCCTCCTCCAGGGAAAAAAAGCTAAAACTGGGACACAGGTAAAGTCACAAAATTAATACAGGAGGAATTAGATGACATCTAAGCAATTAATGAAAATCCTAACTTACATTTTTTGATCTGAAGGGATACATTCTGTTCAGGAAGGACAAGGGAAAACAAATTCAAAGTGGTTTTTTTTTTGTCTCAGATATCACAGATACTTACACGAGCTTCGAGACAAATATTGACAAGCAGGAGAAAGGGTGTGAAATAAATATCATGGGATTCAATAAGGAAAAGCACCAGGTTTTCCACTGAAGCAGAAATAATCAATGCCTGCCATCAGTATCGACAGGTGGGTTAAAGGAGGGGTTGGAGTGGAACCTGAACTGAAGGCAAGGGCTCTGCAAAAGCACCCAAAAGTATTAAAAAAGAAAGGAAATATTGATTGAGGGTATTTAGGTGCAGTTGCTGCTGCTTGGGGCAGGGTTGATATGAAAAGGTAAAACTCAGCTCATCCTTCTCTGCTTCTACTTCACCAGAATTATAATTTAGTACTTTTTAATCCTTCTCCTTTCAAACACTTATAAATTTTGCAAATGTTCTTTAGTAGATCACAGCTGTGTGCGAAGTAGGACATCATGAAAGGCTAAAAGAAACTCATGGGTTTTTCCATCCTTTTTTTCCAAAACTTAGAAGCTTGTCAAGTTTTGATCATTTCCTCGGGTTTTTAAGTGTCTCCCCTGAGACCACCTGCAATTTTTAGGTGAAGTTTATAGAAAATATTAACAAAATTAAGTCTCTTAGAGAAGTGGGATGGCTTCCAGAAGATTTGGATTTCTCAATTTTCTAAAAAAACATCCCTCTCACTCCTATCAGCAATAAGTTCCAGGGCTACCCTGGATTAGATCTTTTCACACTGCTGTGAAAAATGAGACAAGTGAGAAGAGAATATGGATCCATAAGTGTGGCTCATAATTGTAATTTCTCAGTGGAAAATTTTCAGCACTTAAAAGGTTTGGAATGATTTTACAATTTTGTAAACTCATTTTATTAAGTGATTTCTGGTTTCAGCTGCTTTATGAACTGATCCCCAGCAGTAAATCACTCGTTTGCCCTTTGGGAGTATAGGCCAAACAGATACTTTTTCCTGGCTTAATTCATCATCTGCTGACTGAAATGTCAAAGGAAATTAGAGGAAATTGTTATGTAAATCCACACGGGCGGGTGGTTCATTTCTGAAGGATAAAACTTCACACAGAAAAGACACAGAAAAGGTTTTTTATTTTTCTTTTTGCATGTGTGACACTGCGATCCCTTCTCCTCCCGTGGGAGATCAATCATTTTGCATCAGGATCTGCTCATGTTATAAATCGTTCACCAAAGGGATCAGAGCCACTTTGGAATCATGGAGTGCCAGCCTGGTTTGGGCTGGGAGGGACCTTAAATCCCACCCAGTGCCACCCCTGCCATGGCAGGGACACCTCCCACTGTCCCAGGCTGCTCCCAGCCCTGTCCAGTTGGCTTTGGACATTTCCAGGGGTGAGGCAGCCACAGCTGCTCTGGGAATTCCATCCCAGCCCCTCCCCACCCTCAGAGGAAGGAATTTATTCCCAAAATCCCAATATCCATCTCAGCCCTCTGGCACTGGGAGCCATTACCTGTGTCCTGTCCCTCCATCCCCTGTCCCCAGTCCCTCTCCAGCTCTCCTGGAGCCCCTTCAGGCCCTGGAAGGACTCTGAGCTCTCCCTGGAGCTTCTCCTCCCCAGGTGAGCACCCCCAGCTCTCCCAGCCTGGCTCCCTGTGATGGAACAAGAAATATCTTANNNCCTATGATGGAACAAGAAATATCTTAACATTTGATGAACATTTAGGAGTTGGGAAAAGCCCATTTCTCCAAACACCTTTTCTTCCATCCCAGCACTGTCTGGGGACCACAGGCAGTTTTTTCTTTCCTACTCAGAGAAACTCCCTCCCTTCCAAGAGATCTCTGTGCCACATGGACTGGATGGGAGGAACCCAAACACCGCCTGTGATTTTCATTCCAAATTTGTGCCATTTTGGAATTATTTTTATGCCAGGATGACCCTATTGCATTTGTAGTGTGTGAGTCTCCAAAGGGGGCAGCAGGATGTGGTTTTTTGCCTGGGGATAATTTGGGGGATTTATTTGGAGTCTGTGCTTTAATTGCCCAATATCTCTTCCTGTTTTTGCAGAATACCCAGGTAGTCACAGGAAGACACACTTTACTTTCTTCCACTGATTGGATGGGAGGAATTTTTGACCTTGGAAAGTGGAGATGGTGTTGCTATGGAAACTAATAAGTCTGCTGCCATTCATGAGCTGCAGCACAGGTAAAATGTTCCACTATTAGTGTTTGTGATTGATAAATCTCTATCAGTGTCATAATTCTTGGAGGAAGGTGAAGCAATTACCAAAATTAAAAGCCCTTCTTTGTATGAACAAGTGACTAAGGAGCTTTTCATTAGGACACGCTTTAATTTTAAACAACTCCAGGTGCTGCCTTTGAACCAGGAAAATACTTTTCGAAGATCATAAGAGAGCTGGAATCCAGGTAATAGCTTTAAAAAATAGGCTAAGCTGTAACAGTGAGAAAGAAAAACAATTGTTACTTGGGTGACAACATCATGAAAACATTTCTTGGCCACAATGTCAGCAAATGAAGCTGGATTGAAAGCCAGACCAGTTTGGGAGTGCTGAATTAAAGATTTTGATTCTACATTTCACATCACAACCTTCAAACACTTCCATATGAGTGAAGTGTCTCTAAATCAGTTAACTGAAAGGCAAATTATTTATTTATGAAGTCCAAAAATGGGTGAGGATCATAAGGACTATCAATATAAATACACAAAAAGGAAATAAAATCTTGCTTAAAGCCCAAAGCAAATGCAAATATTCCTTCTTTGCCTCCTCCTCCCACCCTGGGCATCCTGACACTGCTCAGGCTGGGATCAGAGGACAAAGTGTGGCTGGAGGAAGCAGGAATGCATCTTCCCTTTCTCCTTCTGGAGCGTCCCTTGTGCTTAATTAAAATATCAACATATTGTGAGGTAAAATGTTCTTTTCTGCCTGGCTGGGCATTGCTCGGTGAGGGTTTGGTATTTTCTGAGTTTATTCCTTCTCTGAACCTTTCTTCTAATTAAAAGCATATAACTTGACAATCCTGCTTCGTAAAGGCATAAAAATGGGATTAACTCATGTGGCTCATTACAGCCTCATCTCCACACTGGCACTGAACAGGGACTGAGCTCTCTGAGGCTGTGATGAATTTGGGGACGGGCTGACCCCTCACACTTGGCTGTGATAGAAACCATGACAACTGCCTTTTGTCTCCAATTAATGGATTGAACTCCAAATAGCCAGGATATTACTCATGTACTTACAAGGAAATTGTATTAAAGTAACCTCAAATGATGCTTAAATTAATTATCTAGTGCATGAGTCAGCAGCTGTTTGAAGTGAAGAAACAGAGCAGAGGGCAGACTTCAGTAGCATTTAAAAATACAATTTACATGAAACTCGGTGCTGTTTTATCTAAACGTGAAGTGTAAACTTCGGGATAAAAAAAAAAAATGTAAATCTTAGGATCAGACTTTCTGTTAAATCAATACAAAGTTGCTATTTCAGTAACAAACAGCCAGCATGTTAAGGACTAAAAATCTCGGAATACGTAAAATATTGTGATATATAAAATATTTCCAGTGAGCAGTTGCTCATTAAAGCCCAGTTTTGCTGAACTAATCTCAACAACCACGTGTTTGGGACCCAAATATTCCCTTTAATTCCCCAGTGCCCCTCTCAGCCCTCTTGGGTACCTCTCCCAGATCATTCCCTTCTTTACTACTCTGAGTAAAGCACTTGTACCAGTCTTCCAGAGCACAGGAATTCCTTCATTTATTGGGAAATTGTTGGTGGGCCTGGAATCTGAATCACTGGAGGAGCAGGACAGCTGAGTGAGGGACAAGATATTCTTACACTATGATTTCTATCTCCAAAAATAATCTTTTCCTTCCCCTTTTTTTCTTTTTTTTTTTTTTCTATTTTTCTTTTTTTTTTCTTTTTTTCCCCCTCAGGTTTTCATTTTTGAAACTTTTAGTCACCTTCATCATTCTTGCCAGAGGATCATCTTTAACAAGCCCAGTCCTGGGCTTTAAAGCTGAGTTAAAAGGTACAGGGAGCTCACTTTTAGATGAACATGTTCAGTTTTTAGAGACTTAAAAATAACTAAAAATGTAAATATTCCACATTCCCAGGCATCAAGAGCAGCTCACAATGGCACTTCTGTGCTGTTCCTGCTCTCAATTAAAGGAGCAGCAAAAGCTCCCAGTGATTTCACTGGATAAATTAATTTATACCTGGGTATAAATGAACTCCATTGATTTCAGCAGAACTCAGCTGATTTCCACTCCCAGACATTCTGAAATATTCCTGATGGCTACAGTCAAACTGCACTTACGGCCAAAGTTCTCTGATTTATCACAGGCAAGGCTCCCATCAATTCAGGAACAGCAGGAATGAGAGGAAGATGAGGAGGCAGAGCAGTTTTGAGGGCTGGGGATGGGGAGGTAATTCAGGGTGTTGGGTGGCATTGGTCACTCATTTCCTCCTTGTTTCTACCTCAATCTTACCTGACACATCAAATGAAAATGATTTTGACCTCTAAATTAATTTTAAATCTCAGGATTAAATGTGCTGTGCAGAAGAGCTGGACATTATTACCCCCCAAAATGGCAATTGAATTACTCAAAAATCAAACTGCTCTCTATATTCTCTTTATAGGCAAAAATCATGGAAAGAAAAATGTTCCCTCCAACTCTTATTTTCCAGCAGAGCTTTTTTATGTGTCTCAACAAGGGTCTTTAGGGTTTTCTTGCAGTGCCTTAGGGGACAAAATAAAATAAAGTAATGCATGCACAGTGACACAGCGAGGGAACAGATTAGATTTTTTTTTTCCATAACCCATTGCTATTTAAATGAGATAATCTGATCTAAGCAGAGCACCAGAGGCAAGAAGGGTGATGAAGATAAACTCAGAGATCATTACTTTAAATTCTGTGTACTTGCTACGGGGATGTACAACAACCATCTCCTGACATGGTTGAAATTTAAACATTATTTGATATGGATATGTTAAAAAAGAGCCTTCACTTTCTGGATTAAAGATGCAGACAGGATTTTAGGAAGTTGAAATGAACAGACCTGTCCAACGTGCTCAATAAAATAAAATAATTGTCTCTTCACACCGAATCTCTCTCATGTTTTTCTCCTATGGCTGCTCCTGGGCTGTGCTGCTTCCTCTGGAGTTGTGCAAGGCAGGCTGCCAGGAATATCTTAATGAGAGAAAACTTTATTTTCATTGTTGATATCATATTTCTGTCCTAAGCATCCACCAGAAGCACCTGAGGCTGTTCCTTGGGGGTGGGTGCCAGGTCAGGTTCTCCATCAGGTGGGAGGAAATTTCCTCATCTCCTTGTCTCTGCTCCCTCCATTCTCTCCTCTGTCAATGAGGAATTACCTTCAGATTATTTCCAGTGCCTTTCTTCCTCCTGGACAGCTGATCCAAATTTTCCGTGTCCCTCCTGTTCCTGAAGGGGAATGGCACCTCTTTGACCTGATTCCTGGTGGCTCCTTCCCTTCAAATAAATCCCTCCATGGAGAGGTGGCTTTTGTGATGCCCTTTGTTCTGCTGATGGTCTTGGTCCCACCCTGGAAGCAAAAGGGATTTCCAGGATTAGAAACAAAGAAAAAGCAGAATGTCAGTGAATTCTGTGGATAACAGAAATATTCCAAGCCAGTCTGACCTGCATTTTGGAAAGGAGGCATCAACTGTATTTTTACAGAACCCTTTGGCTTCTTGCCTCCAAATCAATTGAAACACAACCACAACCTCCCGGGCTGGACTTTTGGCCCATCATTTTGAAACTGTTAAATTAGAGAGAGACATTTCCTGATGTAAAGTGTCCTGATCCTCCTCTGGGTCACAGCAGGATGAATATTGAATGCATCACATCCCACACTCTGCCCGCAGTGCCTCGCAGATTTATTGTTGGCATAACAGCACCTTTAGGGATGGAACAGCACACCATATATTCTGAGACAAGTGACATCTTTGCTATTTCTAACAGCAAAATGTGGAGATGAACTAGTCCAGCCCGGAAATGTTCAGGTTTCCCTGAACAACCAGAGGCATTTGGAGACCTGCTGATGAGTCAGACAATGAGAATAATTCGGTGTCCCTTAGACAGCATGGAGGTTTTCATGGCTTTGGGAAATAAAAAGCTGCATTTCTGAAAATGGCTTGCAAGGCTGTGGCAGGACACGGCTGACACTGCAAGGACATTCCCAGTGATGTTTGAAGAACTTTTGTTTCCATGCTGTGGGGTGCCAAGAGGTTCAGCTCATTCCCCAACATCAGTGAGCAGCAGCCATCCCCTGGTGCAGCCAAGCCTGATTAAATGGGAACCTCATGCTGAAACAAATTTGCAATATGGATAAAAACTCTCTAACTAATTAAAGTTAGAAAGGGTGTGTTTTATTGGCAGTGCTGGAGCACAGGGGACTCATGTCCCAGACGTGTTAAATTCACAAAGTTTTGGTTCTCCATTTATTGCCAAAAACT
>VZTB01013333.1:0-108308 GCA_013397245.1 Thryothorus ludovicianus
TATATAGGATATATATTTTTCCTAGAGAAACTGATGCTGTGAAGTTACTATTCACATTTGGCAAAGAACTCAATGGGTACTGCTAGCCTTTCACTGATGTTTGCTTCACCATTTCTAGTTGTTTATTCTGAAATACTGATTGTTTTTAGGAATTAAAGGAATGAAGAGAGGCAAATTTCTTTGGAATAAACTTTTAGCAACCAGATGCAGTGCTGCTTTAAGGGCCCTGTGGCAAGTTGCCCATGAGCCAGCAGTGCCCTGGCAGCCAGGAGGGCCAGCCCTGTCCTGGGGGGCATCAGGCACAGCATCACAGCCGGGCAAGGGAGGGGATTGTCCTGCTCTGCTCTGCTCTGGGGCAGCCTCACCTCCAGTGCTGGGGGCAGGTTTGGGTACCACAGTATAAAAAAGACCTTAAACTACCAGAGAGTGTCCAAAGGAGGGTCATGAGGATGGAGAAAGGCCTTGAGGGGAAACTGCATGAGGAGTGACTGAGGTCACTTGGTCTCTGTTCAGTCTGGAGGAGACTGACAGGAGACCTCATTGTAGGAGAAGTAGAAGGGCAGACACTGATCTTTTCACTCTCATGACCAGTGACAGGACTCGAGGAAATGACATGAAGCTGAGTCAGGGCAGGTTTATGATGGATATCAGGAGAAAGTTTTTTACCCAGAGGGTGTTTGTGCACTGGAGCAGGCTCCCCAGGGGAGTGGTCACAAGCTGTCAGAGTTCCAGAAGCCTTTGGACAATGCTCTCCTGCACGTGGTGTGACTCTTGGGGTGTCCTGCATAGCGCCAGGGGCTGGCCTCAATGATCCTTGTAGGCGTCTTTCACCTCGGCATATTCTGTGATTATGTAAATCTACAGACTGCAAATCCTTGATAAACTTTTTATCTCTAGGAAGCAAACTAGGGAAAACATGTAAGACACGTAGTAAAAAGTGGTTGTTTCTGTAGCTAGCTGTCAGCCCCAGACCTGTTTGTCAGATGGTAGCATTTCATAATTCGCATCCTGTTCCTTCATCATCCATAAATGATGAAGTTGGTCCCAGAGTTTTGACATAAAGATTTATACACTGTTTTGAAAACTATATTGGGTTCTTTCTTATTACAACAATGTTGGACAAAGGCTAGAGAAAAAAGAAGTCAAAATTAAGTTGAAAAATACTATTGTAATATTTCATTATAGTGTACATTTTGAAAGCACTTTGGTAACTTCTGTTACTGTACAAATGTCTAACATAAAGCTGCTTAGTGTTTCAAAACACTTAGTGTTTCAAAAGGTATTTAGTAGTTAAATGGTAAATATCATAAAAGGAATTAATAGTTCACCATTTAAAAAGTAATTTTAAGAACGAATACTACTAAATATAAATTTTAAATGGGTGTATTGTGTATATCTCTATCTCTACAAGCCATGTTTCAGCCTCAGAAGCTCAAAACCTGTAGCTATGTCGTGGGAATCCACTGAATAACCTTCTGGCTGCATAAAAAAAGAAGATAAATAGTAATCAATTTGCATTGTTTATTTGAGTTAATATTTAATGTGCATTATGAGTTTCTAAAATAAACTGCTTGCAATAATTAATTTTGGAAAGATAATTGGTTTATAATTTTATTGTGTCCTGTATGTTCATGCTGGCACTAATCAAAGAAAAAAATCATAATAGGAATTTTGCCCTAGTTTAAAAAAAAAATTTCATGTTGTTATTTTTTTCCCCTCAAACATAATAAACACAGGTTGTCCAATTAATACTTCAGAATTTAAATACTCCTGATGAAAGACTTAATTATCTTATACATCTTTTTTTCCTTCCTATTTATGTGAGAATAGGCAAGTATTATTCACTGCTGAAATCTTCTTTTAGAAGGTGAGAGAATCCTTAATAGAGGAGTACTTGTTAGGGCATAAAAATTTTTAAACTAATTTATGTTTTCATTTGCCCCTCTAATCCCTTTGAACAGGTCACTTGAGGGGTATGAGTAGTTGCAGTTACACAGTATCTGAGTAGCTTTATGGTTTAAGTTGGTTGGATTGTTAAAATAATTTTTAGTAAGAAAAAATGGTTTGCATTGCTTAGACTGTAGCTTAACTATAAAAGGGAAATTCAAATTAAGCCTTTTCCTGTTCAGTTATTGTATAAAGACACAATAAATATACTTTTTGAGGTATAATATTTGAGATGGGAAGTATTTGGTGTTCTTTTCTCATGTGAATAATCCTTTCTTACACAACTAATCGTTATCAGTTCAAGAAATTTGCTTCTGCTAAGGCTCCTGAATAATGATTTTGGAATTGGTACACATACTTCTCTGAAATTAAAGGTAAATGAAATGCAATTGATGAGTTTCATTTCTGTATCAGTGCTGGCCAAGAAACTAGAAGTATACATATGGCTACATTGTGATATGGCTGCACAGACCATCTAAGAAAATCTTCTGTTATCTCACACAAAAAAACCAAAACATTGTTTTGTAGCTGTCTTATTGAGCAGAAAAAATGGCATTATTCCCACTGTGTTTACATCTAAAAAGGTGAAGAGCTGAATTTGCTACTTGCATGTTGCTGTAGAAATTATGCACCATCATAGGAAGAAGTAAATGTTTTCTATCTCATGAAGTAAACATTATTAAATTCTTGAATCATTAAAGTGGAAACAACTTAGTACTGTTTTGAAAAATTTGCAATGCATGAACACTAAGACTGTAAATACAGTGTTAACTCTGACTAACTAGGAAAGCATTATATAAGCCAAATTGAAGGTGGCTATGCCGCAGTTGGTGATTTTTATTGTGGTTTGGTTTAGATTGGTTTGCTTTGCTTTGCTTTGCTTTGCTTTGTGGGGGGAGTGGGGTGTTTTTTCTTTGTTTTTAGTTGCCAGGTTAGTGCTTTCCTGAAGAGAGCTAGTTACAGAAACTCTTAACCCTGGAACCTCTTGGGAAGTTCTGATCCAGTGTACAAAGATGCAGTATTAAGTCAACACTGAAGTTAGACCAGATTGCTGAAGGCTTTGTGTAGGTGTTCCTTGAGAATCCCCGAGAACAGAGATTATGCTGCCTCCCTAGGCAATATTTTATAGTGCTTAATTCTCCTGATTTTGAAGATTCCTTTCTTTATGCCAAGTCTGAGCCTTCCTCATTTTAATTTTTGACTGTGGTCTTCTATGCTTCAGCCATGGATCTTAGTAAAGAGCTTAGGTCAACATTCAAAATAACCTTCTCCTAAAGAAAGGAAGATTGCTGTTAGGTCCTACTCTCCAGACTGTTATTTCCCATCTAGGAATAAACATTGCAGATGTTTATTCCTAGAAGCAGAGCTTTGTTTTTGTCTGTATGTCATGAGGTTCCTGCTGGTCTGTTCCTTCAGTCTGACCTCAGGTTTGTCCATGCAGCTTTCAAAGTTGCTCCCAGATAGCAGACATTAGTTAGAATAGAGGAATTTCAGATTAAGTACCAAGATTTATGTTTCTGATCCATGTACCCAGAAGTGGCTTTTAAGACAACTTCCTCTATGATTTTTCCAGGTGCCAAAGGAAGACTTATCCTATCACCTTGCCATTTTTAAATACCAATGTGGTTTCGTTTTTTTTCTCTATAATGGAGGACCTTAGCCAATCTCCATGCCATGCCAAATGGCTGACTTTGAGTGTCACCAGCAGGCTCTCAGCACCATGACATGCATCAGATTTGTCAAATCTTTCACTATTTGCAAACTATTAGCTGCCTGTGTCTCTCCTCCTGGAACTCTTCAGACATAAAACCCTGGGAGACTTTGTTGGAGAAGACTAACACGTAAGGTGTCAGGAACCTTGATCTTGTCCATGCCTGTGATTACTGATTTAGTAACGGATTTGTGGTTTCATTGTTCATCTTCTGTTGCTAATGTAGCAGTAGAAGCTGTTTTCATTGCCTTTGACTTTGATTGCACATCTCAATTCAAGCTCGTTTTCAGCTTTTTTAACAGCATCCATTCATGTTCAGGCAGTATTTCTGCTTTCCTCCTTCCACATCCTCTCCTCATTTCCATCCCATGTACCTGTCCTTGCTGCAGTGGAGCTTGGTGGTAAGTTCCTCAGATTTTTGCTTGGTACATTAACATAAACTTGACTTGTGGTCTGTTCAGTATTAAAATTTGATTACTTTTTTTTTCTGATTGATGCAACCTTTGTCCTGTGGCAAAAGCTGAGGATAAAATGCTAAAAATAAATCAGTTAATTAGCCTTAATTTTCTTCATTTGACTTAGTTTTACAAATAAATATTTACAACATATGTCTGGAGTTTTCTGGGAAGCTTCAGCTAGGTTTCCAGTGATAACTGAATCTCATCCATGCTTTGTGTAAAGTTATGCAAGTAACATTCATTTACTGTGAAATTGAAGACTTTCAATGTAGCCTTTAATCCTGAGAAAAATTAGAAAAATATGACCTATCTGGAAGGAATTAGATAGAGGAGATGTAGCCTTTGTGTGTCTGTGTAACAGTTGATAGTGCCTGTCATGAATTCAGAGCAGCTGAAGTAAAAGCTGGATCTCATAAGGAAAAATAAGCTAAACACTGTTTGGAAGATAAGACAGCAATCTACGAATAGACAGCAAAACATATGGTGCCAGGAGCATGATGCTGGGAACAGTCCCACTCTCTATCTTCCTTATTAATTTGGAAAGAATGCAAGCATATGTTAAGTTTTATTTTATATTTTTCTTTGCATAAATGGAACCTTATGATTTGAAGAATCTTGTACTTTACTGGTTAGGACAGAGCACAATGTGATTTGGCACAATTTTTTTTTTAGTTGGAAAAAAAAAAGGCAGAACAGTATTTGACTTGGAAATGACAAACTAATGTAATTAAGGGGAAATGAGGCCAATTTATTTAAAGACAGAGACACTCATGGGAAATTATAGTACTACAAGAGACCCTCATCATTCCTTCTCCCTGGCAGCAGGATAGGAGTGCAGAAAGCTTTATTCCAAAGACCTCCACTCATGGATTATGGGAGAGGGAGCTGCCCTTTCCTGCAGAGGTGTGTTGATGTTTGGTAGAGAGGGGGGGAAAAACAGGTCAGATTGGGATTTAAGGAAAACAGCTACAATTGTGACAGTATTAAGCAAGTGTAGACTTTTTGCTTTTAGTCATTTGTAATCAATAAATTGAATAATCAGTTCTGCATTTAAACAAATCACAGGTTGAGAGCTGAGTTATAACTTCACAGGGAAAAAAGGAAAACTGGCATGTGGCTTAATCTGTCACTAGGATGTTCTGGAAAGATTGAGAGCATGTTTAAAGTATTATGGATTCTTAGGCAGAACAGAGGTACAGGCAGCCAGTGAATTTGACCATTTTGCAGTGTGAAAATGCCATCTGAATACATTCAAAAACATGAACAGCTATCAGGAAAACAGAAAGATCTGTCATGCAGCAGTTCATCAGCACAGGCATAACTGGAGTTGTTTTACAGCAGCTCAGCATGCCAAGTGTGTTTCCTGCACTGATAGTCCTTCAGGCAGCAAGTACTTGCCTGCCAGCACTGTGCTGAATGGATCTGGGGGATAGAAAAGAAACCAGCATTTCTCCCGTGTCTACTATCTGGGAGGGGCTGTATTTCAGCAACAGGTGCCTTTGTGCCTAATAGTATGACTTTCTTCCTAGTTCCTTACATTCTATTTGGAACAGTGGTTTGGATTTTATCTTTAAATAACAATAAAAAAGTAGAATAATTTCAGAGCTGGAACATTGAGATTTGCTTTTTTCTTACCTATATTTTTATGTATTTCTTTTAAAATTTCTGTTCAAACAGTCTCGAAAAAGTAGAGAATATTTAAATAATGTCCTCTGCTGCATATGGGATTATGCTTGACATTTGCTTGATATTTGCTAGTATATCTTGCTGGGTTTAGTCTCAACAGCATCTTAAAGCTTTGCTTCTACAATACTTATTGAAAAAGTACTTCTTAGCATTAGGTAGCTTTATATTTTATAAATACAAATTCACTAAATATTAAATCAATGGTAATAAACACAAATTCAGAAAATGAAGATATAATCCCATTGTTTATACCAAATTGCTTTTATTATTTTTAGTGAATCCTGCAGGAAAATTCCACAGTCATTACAATTGTTTCTTCTGAAGATTTGTTTTTTCAAGAAGCAGTGACAGCATAGTAAGCTGGACAGATGTTTACATAGTATGTGTAACATAGCATTTGTGTGAGTCACTTCATAGGGGGATTGCTCTGGAATAATAACCATTCACTTAAGAAACTAATTCACAATATATGCAGTTACATGTTCAGGAGTGTATGTCTAGGAAAACACATTCAAATTATGGATTTAACAATAAATTTCTGACGTGATTTCATTTTCACTACATACAACCCTGCATTGCTTGAAATCATGAAGCTGCTCTTTGAGGAGCTCTTGCTTGGCATCTTAAAACATCTTGCTGTGTTTATATCTAAGTGGGGGTAGTCCATGAACAAGTTGGAAAATGTAACTAAAAAAACTAGCACTTTAGTACATAAGTGAAAGAAATTGATCAGCTGCAATAACTATCGACAAATAATTATTGGAAAGACAAGCTTCATATGCATTGATTAATGAAGAGAATCATATTTATGTTAAAACATTATCCAGATAATCTTGAGATTTCTCTTTGTTAGTCTTACAGTTTTTGAGGTTAACTTTAAAAAACTCTTTTTCTCCAGTTCAGTTAAGAAACTTGCTTGATACAATGCTTGTTTTCAGTCTCTTTATTTTGACTTTTTCTATAATCGCTTTGGTTGTCTTTCAAAGTGCCTCAAGCCAGTACTGCTCAGTCAATATGAAAATGTTAAAGTATCAGTAAGATTTTTACCTTCCCATATTTGTCCCTTTCTTCTTGTTTGTTTTTTTTTCACAGCAGTACTTTTTTCCAAAGGTTTCATAATATTCAGCTTTTGTAAATCATTTGTTTGTAAAGTTCTGACAATTGCTGCTTTGGTAGAAAATAGCAAGTGTTCATTAATCACTGCCTGGAGGGTTGTTCTCTATGTATCCTTATGCAAGAAAGATTAAAAGATAATGATTAGTTCAGCAAAGAGTTCTTAACGTGTCTCTCACCTTAACTTGTAGTATGTAACTCCTCCTTCCCTCAGCCTGAGCTTCCATCTCTTCAGATTTTATCACTTTTGCAGGTGTGTGCCAGAAGCACATTCTGATACAGCCTTAGAATGATGCTGGGAAGGCAGCAGGTGAGGGTAGCTTTGCCTTTTGGGTCAGCTTCAGAGCCCAGAGTGATGACAGGGGAGTGCCAGCAAAGAGAGAGAATATTCAAAGGCCTGACTCTTCATTGGCAGGGTCTAGTTTATTTGCTCCTTCAGTCAGATAATTAGCTGGCTCCTGTTCTAGCCTTACCCTGAAATAATGATATGCTCTTTCTGAGCATTTGGAAACTGTGTTAGGAAACTGTTAAGTCTCAGTTCAGATGTGAGTTCTTTATTACACCAGAAATTTTATTCATCTCAATAAATTGATTTTTATTTTCAGCTCTTGGGATTAAATTAGAACAGCACAAAAATTGTTCAGGTTCTCCATTCATAGGTTTTTTTTGACTTTGCAAGTTGCAAAACAGTTTAAATAGTTTTAAATTGCTGTTATCCTTGACCTCTCTGCAAATGCTTCTTCCATTACTGATACATCTCATGAGTGTGATGCAGTCAATGTAGATAGAATAATAATTTCACAATGCCTGTAGTGAGCTGAAGAGCTAAGCCTGCTCTTGATTCATCTTCAACTTCACTGGCTTTTGTTTTCAAAGATCTCAGAAGCACATCTTCAGAATTAACTTACCTCATCTTTGTTGCTCATTTTTCTCTTCCATCAGGCTCCTTTTGATAGGTGATTCATGCTACTATTGTCCTTTCCTTAGGGTGCTGTAAAGGGAGCATTGATCCTGCATTAAGTATCTTCACTGCCACTTTTATGAAGACAGTCTTTCTTCTGTAGCTCCTTTCTCTGGAGTTCAGTGAGACTGGAGGGTATTGTGGCCTTCATGTTTCACTTTGGGATGTTGAACCAAGGAATGTTCTACTCACTTGTGGAATGTCTCTTCAGTTGCAAGGGCTTAAACAAGAGGTATCACCTATCAAGAAGCAAGAGTTGCACTTTCTATTTTGGACTCCTTCAGCAGGAGTTGACTGATTGTCTTTGTCAGTAGAAGACCTGCCCTAGACCATGTGCTATTCTGATTTCAGATTTTCAGCTGCATCTTCCTTCCTTTTCCTTCTTTCTGCCACAACTCAGTGCATTACTGAGAAAATATCTGTTCTTGACCTTACTCATAAAAATTTGATTGTTTTCTTATTAATGCAAGGACAAAGCAAAAACATGTAAATATTTTCGCATAACATATAAATATATTCACATAACATATTTTACATTACCAGAGAAAAACCGAGATTCTGTCTTTGAAAAGTAGGAAGAACATTAAACAATATGCCATGGTCAAAACAGAATTTCTGACAGTTTTTATTTCTATTTAAACAAGCAGTTTACTGTGGGAATTGTATTAGGGACTTGTCTTTGAGCATCAATTATAAAATATGCAAAATAGTAAAATAAAGAAAATTTTCCATAGGTATCTATCTTTTATAGGAAAACAAATCATGACATTCCTAGTTTAGGGAAATTCGACCAAAACTAGCTACATCCTCTGATCAGGAATCCATCACACTCAGGGGGGAGTCAGGTCACAGCTTGAGGTTCCCTTGCCACCCGTATCCATAACATGTCTATTGCCACATGGTCACCCCATTTTTTGAGGGCTTTCTTGGACTTGCCAAGGCTTGGGTGTGTCCACCTTCTTTGGGCTATCTCCAGATTTGATCCCTAGCCATTTCCCATAATTTTATCTGAACTGACATCAGGATTCTTAAGTAAGATCATCGTGTTATTGACTGGACCCATGCCAACAAAAATCCAAACAAAATGTCCCTGTATTAGCTCTGTGTGTGGACAGTGCATTGATCCAGAAATAGTGAGTCTCACTGGGCTGAATGGCTTTAACAACTTAGGACCTCTGGAGCAGTTCATCATCCTCAACAAAAATAAGCAAAGTGAACCCACACTCCATTATTCCAAGAAATTCCCAGTTTAATTCAGGGCAGCTCTGTGAGTTCATTCTGCAATTGGCTTGAAGCATCCTAGTCTGTGAGTAGCTGTTGTGGTCCTTCAGGTGTTTCACAGAAACTGTTCCTGGTCTTATATTGTCATATTCTCTTTCCCATTACTGTGGCTACATATCTGTGTTTGGTTGTAATATAGAAATACATTATTCTGTTTTCCTGTTTGTGCAGGATAGATGACTTGTGTTTTCAGAGATACTTTGTGTCAGAATGAGTTTTCCATAAGGGAGGATGCATAGATGCTGAACACTGAATGATTCAGCAGTGTTCCAAGGGAACAGACTTTGACATATAGATGTGTAAATGACATGAGCTTTTCCAGTATATGAGACTTACAGCATTGATTCATTTACTTATCCCTATTTTCTCTTGCTATATTTATTCTTTTGTAGCCTGGATGTTTTCCTAAAGGACTGCTTCAGACTTCAATTCTAAATTTCCAGCAGTCATAAATCTTCTATCACCGTTGTTTCATTACAATTGTCCTGTTGTTTGTTTGTACCACAAAAAACTGAATAGACATCTGTAATTTTGGTGTTTCTTATTGCAATTTTAATTAGTATTTTGAAGAGTTTATATGAAATCTATTAGGATTTAGGTTTGCATTTTATACTGTGTCACATGAAATATGTCTCAAATTAATTCACATATTTTCATTTTGAATGTTGTCATCTATTCCAAGAGCTTGTTAAAGGCTTTAGATTAGTCATGATTATTAAAGGTTGTGACTTAGGTTGTGGAAAAATGTATATTTTTTTAAATAGTATCTGTCTGAGCGTTCTAAATGAGATGTCTATATTAAAAAAGCCAAAGCATAATAATAAAAGCCATAAGCAGTTCTTCTTTGGAAACCTGCCTTACAGTACCTCAGAAGAACAGGGAAACATGAAAGACCTAGAAAAGTCAGTAAGTAAAATCCTTGTATTTACATTCAGACTGATAATGTGTTTGAAAAAGATTGTGAAGAAAAAATTATGAAGGATGACAGCAGTTAGCAAATCAGATATTTTAGAGGTATGATGTTTGAGATACAGTAATTTACAAGACTCTTCTATGGTCAAGTGCAAAAAAATTTATGACTTGAAAGCTAACCAGGATAACATGAAAGAAGGTATTGTTCAGAATTAGTCAGAAGATGGACAGGCACCTGTGTTAAATTTAACACAGGAAAGCAAAAGCTAATTAAAATTTTCTGTATGGGTTGCTGTTTTCAAGAATTTTGCTGTTCCTTTGGGTATGCAGACTGTAATTGTTTTCTAGTTCATCTGAGAAGCATTTGCTAAAAAATGTAAGTAATTGTGTTTATCTAAATCAAATTTTTACTCTTCATTGAAGAAGCAAATTGCAAAATCTGAAGATAATGGAGAAGCAGATCACATAATGTTTATTGCTGTGAAAAAGAAATTTATGAAGTTTCTCATTAACTTAAAATTAATATTAAAATATGTAATTGGAATTACTTTTATAATTTGCCTTGTCACAATCCAGTTTATGGCATCATCTTTTCAATGAAACAACAAAAGCAGAAAAAGCAAAGCCAAAGTTCAATAAAGTGAAGTCAACTTCTAAATAGAGAGGATCAATACATTTGAAGGGAACTTCATTCCAGAAGTGCCACATGCTTGCACCACTCAATACTTAGGCTGTAGCTCCTCTGAAAATCAGATACTTTTTATTTTTCTTTTAATATGTTGTTCCAGAAACTATCCTAATCTTTAGTCTTGTACTTATGTTCTTTTAGTTAGGTTTTTTTTTTTAATCTTGTGGTTAATCCAAATTATACCTGCTGTCAGGAAAGAATCTGCTTCTTATAATACAGCAAAGTTTGCCAAGACTTACATGCTGAATTTGATCTGTGTCTACATAATTCTTTGAGGAGACAGACGAATGTGGAAAGCTGAGAGTGCCTCAACCCAACTTGCACGGTTTTTTTCTCCTCCCTGTAATTATTATTGCAAATTTTATGTGAAGTAGCACAAGAAGTAAGAAGGTTAGTATGCAGTTCTGGCTTAGTAACAAGTTCTGATTCATAGTGTTCAGAATTTAAAGTTTCACTATCTAGCCATTAACCTTAAATTTTGTTCTAAATTTTTCATTTAAAATGTTGATAAATTGCATTTTTGAAACACTCCATTAAATTTGATCTTCTTTTCTCTGATATGCACTGTGCTATGAATGAAGTTGTTCTTAAATCAGGGATTGTTAAAACATAATGTGCTAAACCTGCTGTATCCAGTGAGTCTGGTGTGGGGTTTTCCATCCTCCCATCCCTAATGCAGTGTAAAAGTTTCCAAGCCTTCTCACATCATCTGCCAATCTCTTGTTTTACTCCTTCTCGTGACAAAGACTGACAGGGTTATCTTGATCTGTAAGACTTCCAGGTTTCCCCTTCTCTCACACTGTGGTTTGCCAAGACAATTTCCAGATTTCCTCTGCTGCATGGGATGATGAGACGTTTGGTCATGTAACTTTGAGACAGGTCTTCAAGGGCCACCTGTGACCTACTCACTCCCTCAGCCCGTGCTGCCTCCGATTCGATTCTCACAACTCTTAAGGGCATGGATGTATAAACCCATTGCCTATCGATAGGCAGCTTTTAACCTGGAAAACTACCCTTGTCATCATGGAAAATGATGTCCTGTTCTGGAGTCAGACATTCTGAAGTCCAGGTAGGCAAAGTGTAGAAATTATAAGAGCTTGCATGGGATCAAGAGGAACGTAATGAAACAGTTCAGTGAAAATACCCGCGGTGTCAGATTGCTTGTGCAGACTTTGCCAATAGTTAGTTCAGCCTGTGAATCACAGTGTTTGTTACACTAGAGGAACATTTATTTCTTCCTGAATTTCCCTGCCAGCAATTGCTCACTGAAGAGCAAGTGAAAAGCTTTTGCTTTCTCTCCTTCTGAGAAACATTTTGAGAGAAGAGAAAAAGAACTTATCATAGGAAGTATCTCAAAATGTATCAGTGGCAAAATTGGGGAACAAATACTAAATTAGGAATAACAGATTGCCAGGACTAGATAATGTTCATCCAAGAGTAGCAAGAACACTCAGAAACAAAAGAGCCAAAACTGAAGGTTATAGTGTTTCTCTTTTAGCCCCCACAAAATGTTTCATAGGATGCTTATGTTCCAGATGGGCTTCCAAATAGGTCTAGGGAGCTCAGATCTGTATCACATTTGCATCAGACTAAGAGAAAAGGCAGTCAAGAACAGAAATTATTAGCTCCCATATTAACACAATGTGGTATGAGAGAAAAAACATGGAGTTTTTAAGAAGGAAGTTGTGATGCCACTCTGACATCAGTTAAAATTGATTTTGGATAAGTATGAAGTGATGTATATGGAAATGTCATGACTTCACATAGACATGTGATGCACTGTAAGCCAGAATGAGGCATGAAGAGGCTCTTGTGGTGGTAACAGGACCATTCCATTAAAATGTTTGTTTAGTGGTCAGTAACAAGATGCTGAGAGGATGGAAAAGGATGGCTTCACATCATGCATTGAGGGTCAGAGAGAGCCCATTCTGCTTCTATAGTTGTTGTCAGAACTGCTATAAACCTTAATTTCTGGTAGAGTATTAGTCCACGTGTAATTCTTCACATCTTCTTAAAATCTACCCCACTAGTGAGATACATTTTTTAACTAAAATGTCTTTCCTCCAACTCATGAAATTAGACCTTTTTTATTAAGTGTAATTATCCAGATTTACCACATGCTGTCCTTTCTTCTGTGGAAGTGCTAGCACTACATCTGTCATCTTTTGCTTTGTGAATAGTAAATGATGTTGAGAAGTGTGTCCCAAATAGACTTTTAGATCACGTCTGTGGATCTCCATCACCAGCTGCCATTTTCTGTACTGTCCCAAAAGTGCCAGTCTAATTTAAAACATACCATTTATTAACAAATACAGTGACTCAATTACATGATCCAAAGCACAGTTCAAAAACTAAAACTGTGGAGAAAACTGAAGATTTTAGAAAAGCACAATTTCTTAGAAAAAAATGTACATTTGTACACTACCCCGTGCCCCCCCAAACAGCAAAACAAAAAAAAGCACCAACAAAAACTAACAAACCTACTAGAAAATCTAAATACTCATTCATGCTCTCTGTGGTAGAGATATATTTTAATGTCTTCACACTCCAGAGCAGCAAAAAAATCCATTAGCACACAGATTCTCACAGTCATTGACTGTGTGGGAAGATACAGATGGGTTTTTTTTTCTTCATTGCAACAATATCACTAACAGCAGGAGCTGAAACATACTATGTCATGTCAACCTGAAACAAATTAGGATTTAAGAATCTAATAACGTTGGGATTGCTCAGTGGTGCAGTTTGCTGACAGAATGTCATCGTGCGCGAATGGCATGTGCTCAGAGTTGAGTCTCTCTGGCAGTTAAAATACCCTTGCTTCCCTATTAAGCCAGAATGCCAGCAGCTACCCCACTGGGGGCTTCTGTGAAATGTAATATGCTCATCCCAAATTTTCTGTGGCACTGGGTGGTCAGAGCGCTGTATGGCCAAGCAACTGACCTGAAGAAAATGAAGAAAAATACCTGGTAACCTGTCAGAAGCATAAAATCTGCCAAGTACAGTGGTTGCCTCACTGTGGCCAATTGATGCTATCTCACAATTCAAATAAATATGTTGATCTGTTCTGTACTATGCTTAATGACAGTGTTTTAAAACCTTAATTTTTTTTTTTTTTTGCTAAAGAACTAAAGAATTGTATCAACTTTCTATATTGTTTCTGTTAGAGTGAGAAGGAAAGCGAAAGTTTCATGGGGAAGCTTTTCATTTTATTACCAAAAGCTGCAATTGTTTGCAGGTTTTTGCTTCATGTATAGCCAGGGCTAAGAAACATTTTAGAGCTAAATAGCTCCTTGTGCAAGCTTCTTAAGCTGAACTTGAATTCATGGTCACAGCAATGTGTGTACAATCTAAAATAAAAGTTTACATGTAGAGATGTCAATTGCATGCACTGTCCATCTTGTTCTACCCATGATAAAAAAAGTCACATGAGCACATGTTGTATCAACAACAGGCCGTTGATATGTTCCAAATTCGGAATACTCTCTAATAGATAGTGCAGATACAAGGCTGTGCTATCCTTCTAAAAATTGGCTGTTCTTAGCTCACTTGTTTTGTGAAGCAGGACACAGCTCACTTGTTCCCAAATGTCAACAGCTCTTGTTAGAAGGCTTTGTGTGGACATGGCTCTTCAGTGCAGTGGTAGTGTCAGCTTGACCTTCTTCCTGTCCCAAAGATATTTTTTAAATGGCCATGTTTGAAAATGTAAAGATTGTTGTGTGTATTAGCTGCCAGTTTTTCACCCACTTCATAGAATTTTCTGTTCTTGAATTAGCTTAAAAATATGTGAAGTATTTGAACATCAGTAACATATATAAGCTAAATTAAATGTTTGAATTTTTTTTTTCTCTAAAATAGAAAAGGTATGTTAAATATATGTTAGAAGAACTTAGGATTTTAAGGGTCCAGTTGAATGGTGCAGAAGACATGTTCTGGTTTTGTACTTTTTTGCTTAACCCCCAGTGTACATATTTGTGCTTTTTTGAAGCTAATTGATGGTAAAGCTGGTGATCCCGTATTTTTTCCCCTATTTCTCTGTCTGGCTAGACAGCTGGACCTCATTATCTTCTAGCGCATTCCACAAGATTTAGCACTATTAATTGTCAGTTTCAATGTGCATGGAGAAATTTTAGAAAGGGAAAAGTGTCTGTAACTTGTAAGGATTTCTGTTTCTGTAACTAGGATCACTATTTAAAAGAGGAGAAAACTCATCCCTGCTACTTTCACATCTTTTACTGAAATAGTAGCAGATCTTCTATTTGGAAAGTGAATGTTCTGTTTAAAGACTAAAAGCTAGAGTAGAAGGTCATAGGGAAATGCAAAAATCCTAGTGATTAACTGAACAAACCTTTGAGCAGCACACATTTTCAAGCCTGACTGCACATTTCAGTGCTCCTTGCGGGTGTTTTATGGCACCACTTTCTTGTGTCTTAGGAGCTGCTGGTACAGCCTTGGCATCCTCTGCCTGTGTGGTTCAGAAAGCTGTCCCCCGACTGCAGTGTTCCACATCTAATTGCTGCTTCTCTCACTGGATCTTGCTGAGTTTAAATCTGGTAACTCCCTGCTCTGCACTGATGGATTGTTATCTTTTCCATGTCCTTTCATCTACCAGTGGTAGGACAACATTCTTAGAGCAGATAGTTATATAAGGGTTTGCTTTCTCTTGGGGAAGAGAGAATAGCTGGGGATTCTTTTGTCTGCTTACCGTGTCTGTGCACACCTTTGAAATGTAAATTGAGATATCAGCAGATACTTGAAGGCCAGTTTGCTCTGAATATGCCTTAAACCAAGCCTTTACAGAAAGCAAATCATTATTTAGTTTTTCTGTATATTCCTCTGGCTGGTGCTTAACTTCCTGCACTGTCAAATGAATCTCACAGAAAACCATAAGGTTTTTTAACTGTATCACTGTCCTTGTCCCTGGACTGTATGCTGGATGATCTTAGTATCTGAATTCCTGCAATAGTGAGCCTTAGAACATGCTTATGCATTCTTGTCAGAATGGATCACATGAAGATATTGATAATTATTGCTTTTAACCTCCATTACAGCTCTAGGAAGTGTTTGCATTAACATGGACTTCTAACTTCTGGGATTTAATTACAAACATTAAAAATGCATTGCTTTTTAAAAATCTATGAGCTGTTACCTCTACAAAGTAGAAACAGTTCTGGTCATTTCAGCAGCTTTTCAATGCATCTCCAAGGGCTGGACACCATGATCCAGTCACAATCCAGGTGGACAGATACAAGTTTCCTTCCAAAGGAATGCTGAGCAGCTTGGACAGGCTCCAGGCTGTGACGTTCTCTTCTCTGGGGGTGGTATGACCTGTGGTTGTCATGGAGGGTAATTTATATTACTATTGCCTGCTCACAAGTTTAATGAGGGCTTTGGAGTTTTTAGATTTAGCTGAATCATCACAATGAGGTGTGGTGTAGTTCTCTGGATTAACACACTGCCTGTCAATGAGTCCAGTCATACCTGGAGATCATGGGCACTTGTCTGCCTGCCAAAGAAGCAGCCAGTGGCTGTGTTTTACATGAGCAAGGCTTATGCCTTCACCTCACAACAGGCGTTTTAGAGCAGTTTTTCCTTAAAAGTCCTTATTTTGAAATGTGTTGTAGTCAGGAAGAATGTAGGTCCGCATTATGTGAATAAACTAAAAGTTAGAGAAACATTTGGCTCATGAGTTTTACCATGCACCTAAAATAGTCTTGGAAAGACATAGAAGGTTTAATGTGGTGATTAGTAAATATGTTCTTAACAATTACTCAACACAACTGTGAATAGAAGGTTGAAAATGGCTTGATTAGTTCAGTTACCTATTTCCTGGGTGACTGATACCCCATAGCACTTTTACAAAACTTTTGTCCTCCTTCCAGGATCAGTTAATTACTCATTAAATAGTCACCCAGCTTATTTGCTCTCCAGCTCTCAAAAATCTTCTCCAGCATAAGGGAAAATTGCTTGTCATGTTCCTGGTTCTCTGGTTGACTTTCCTCATGAAGCAGCCCCCGAGAGTCGGATGCTGTGCTTTGTACGGTTGTAGGCACCATTTATGAGAAAAAGAACATTGGATAAAATGCAATGTCAGACTATTAACACATAGATTGCAATTAATAAAATACACAGCAGTGAATTTCAATTAACAAAGCAACTATTTGATGCTTTAATTTTGCTATCACTTAGAATGGAATGAAAGATGCCATCTGAGTATATGGCTACAATATAAAAGTAAAAATATCTGAAAACAAAACATAGTGCTGAGCAATCATGTTGATAAGTAAAATTTTGATTGTTCAAAATGTTATCCCTTAGTGACGTGGAAGGAAACCAGTTCCAAGGCCAGCAGCATTCTCTAGAAAGGTGAGCTTCTTATCTGGTTGTAGTGGATGATGAAAGTATTTTTAAGGAAGATGGTGGGAGTAGTATTTAGATGTTTCCCAGTTGGTAAACGATTGAGACTGCTGAACAGATGGCAGTAAAGGCTGATATGTATTGGTGAGTCTGGTGATAGGTATCACAGAAATGCTCAGCTGTAAATGTGTGTACATCCCAGGTTTGTTCAAGATTTGTCATTAAATTGCTATTGAGTATATGTAAAGCAAAATCCAAGCTTTCAGCCACTTGAGTCTTCCTTTTGACATCTCTGTATTGCTGAGTAGTTCCATTATCACAGGAAAAATCAAGAGCAAGTCTAACTTGCTAAAACAGTCATGAAACCATCCAGTTTCAGTTGTTAAGCTGTGAGAGTCATTCATGTATTTTGTCAACAGTGTGGTAACAGCTCAGGTGAAATGCTGACCTAAGGTGTCATTTTATTAAGGGCTGTCCTTGGTGAGTATTTCTAATTGACCATTTCACAGCTGCATGCACTGGGATTATTTTTAATAAGGTGAGGATTTTTTTCTTAAGCCTCTTTTAGATACATGTTGTGCCTGTATTCTCCAGTCAGCCTCAGTTCTCAGAACTGGGATGTGAGGAATCTATTCCAAGGAAATTTTAGTTTTAGGGTTAAACACCTGACAAAGTAAATTAGAAACAGAACCACTTTAGGCATGTGAAACAAATTGCCTTTTACTAAGCTTCTCTCATTTTCTTTTTGCACAGTGCTTGCTTAACAAATGGTGGTCAATAGTCTGCCTCCTGATGGGTTTTTTGTCTCAGATCTTCACCCTCTTTAAAACCATTTTGGTCTCAATGACTACTCTGCACTTCCGTGGCAGCATTGATAATAACATTTTGCCCTGGAGTCAGTGATTTTTACAGCAAGGTCTCAAAAATCTTTCAGAAGGGATTTTTTTAATAGGTAGCAAACCAGATGTATAGAGATATGGAATGACATGGAAAAAATAACAATATATTTATGCCTCCCATTTCCTTGTCTCTTGCTGTGCTTGCTCTGCATGATCTCTGCCTGACCTACAGGGGTTTTTTCTTAGTTTAATTCATGGAGTTGGTGGCTGTGAGTATATTGCTTTGCTTTTATCTCATGTCTTCAAGCCATAACTCTTTATCTCCTAACTGAAAGCTGCAGGACTGAAGGCAAAGCTGATTTGCTTTCTTCTTTTCTCAGTGCTCTGATGTTCTGCGAGGAAAATTTGGCAGAGGTAAATAACTGTCAAAGAGAAAGAACAAGACAAACCTAGCAGATCAAGGTTTTCAAAATTGGCTAGTAATTTTAGGTGCATTAATTTTGGATGTGCAGTTGACAAACAAAGACTCACAGCCAGACCCTTGAAGTTTGGCAGCCAAAATCGTTAGCGTCTTCTCATAAACTTGGCTCTCATGCTATCTTTATAGATAACCTGATTTTAAACAGCTGGCTAAAACAAAATTTTATTAGCAAAGGTAATTCAGTCTGTAAATACGACTATTTTTATTGCTCATGTATTCTAATCTTAATTATAACAATAGAAATTTGCCTTCAATAAACGGTTAATACTTGTCTTCTGACAAGCCAGCTTTCAATTTCTGCTGTGTGGAACTCCAGTTCAAAGGGAACAGGACAGAAGTCTCAGCTGTTGTTGCTTTTCATAGCAGACTGATGGGACCTGCACAGCTGCAGCTGTAAGCAAACCTGGCTGGTGCTGGGTTAGACCCAAGCTGCCTGTCCCAGGAGCATCCTCTTAAGCAGCCCTGGGCCTGAAGGTCAAGCAGATTTTGCAGGTGCAGAGCTGGTTAGCCGTGCTTTCAGTCCCTCAATATTGCATTGCATCACTTCTGAGATGGGGCAGCCTTGTGGGGCGGCTTCAGTTTTCCTTGTGCTTTTGAAACCTGTTGAACAGGCTGTGTTTATATAGTGTCGAGACAGTCGTTGATGCATCATTTATATGTCTGAGTAAAAATTCTTTTAGAACCTAATTTAGGATGTATTTCCTTATCTTAAATTCTGATCAGACAGACCTTGCCTGGTTGTATTCCTAGGAAAACAGTTAGTTGAAATAGGTATTGACGATTTGTTTTTCTCCAAGACCTGTTTTATCAGTTGCTCTGAATTTTTGTTGAATTTCTAGGACATCTCCTCCTATGTTATGTTGCAGCAGCAGCAGTCCATGACTGATGAGTATGTAGACATCATTTTGGTTCTGGTCTTGCCTAATAGCACTAACCTCAAAATAAAAAGTTAATTAGAGCAAGTAAAGTTAATGAAAGTGCCTGTGTGACTTAAAAGCTGAAGTGTACATTTTCAGGAGAGTCTTAGGCATTTTGGAAACTTGATGAAATTAAAATCCTTTATGTGAGGTTACATGAAAATAGAACTTTGGCTTTAAATCACCTTGGTTATTTTGATAGTCTTAGTGTCTTTCACCATCTCACACAATAAATGTTAATCCTTCGCAGGTGAAATTCTCCACTTGTAGCTGTGGAGGAGTACAAGGACATCTCACCAATGGCAGATTAGTCAAAATCTTTCACAGAACCCTAGAGTTTAATTTTCATTTTAAATTACCATTGTTGAGAAACAGTTAGGTGAAGACACAAGAAAGTGTCTTTGTGGTTTTTTTTTTAAATTTTAGTTCTTTGCTGTCAGAAGAGACTTTTGTGACTGTGTTACAGTTGAGATTACATTCTGTTGCCCAGCTATATAAATCTGATACACTATAGCCCAGCACGTTGTGGGCTTTTGCAGGAGAAGAACAAGTTGAGTCAGAGGGTTGCTGAGGGAGGCAGAGCCTCTCCTTGTCCACATTGGCCATAGAAAACTAGTTTGGTGTGGTAATCCCAGGGAAATAGTGTCCATAAGAGTCCCAGTTGCTAATTCCTTACTAGCAAACTAAAGACTAAATGAGCTTGGAGTCTGATTTGTGTTTCACCTACAGTGGCTCTCTTCAGTGGAAACTGACTGCCTGTGCTTAAATGAATGTAAGAAATGCAAGACCATATGCATTTTCTTTCTGAAGGAGACTAATACATGGAGTGGGAGAACTCATAATATGCAGGCTGCCCTTGGTGAGGGGGATGAGATGCAGTGATGGGGGAGGAAGGAGCTATGAAGGATATGAAACCACTTCTAGTGAAGTGGACAAGCGACATCTCAAGTCCTTTAAGTATTTTGCTTATCTTTAGCAAAACCGTCTTGAGATGTTTGTACAGATAATATTGAATTCATACTCTTGTTTTATGTGTACTATCTTGGTAACATAATAGGTGTTTAATGCAGCTCTGCCTGTCTCCCTTTTTGTACTTGTCTAGAATATCCTTGGTGTTTAAGAACAACCCTTATGTCAGCTTCTTTATTAAAGAATGTGCTGCGGAAATTATGCTAATTAAGCTGGAGTGTAATTATGGGCTAGAAAGATTATTTCACAGTCAGAATCGAATTGTTGTAGATAAATGTGCATTAACTTAATAGTGTGCAGCTAATTAGTTTTGCTATTTACTCATAAATATTTAAAAAAAGATATAATCAGTTATACAAAAGCTTGAGAAATGAATATATTGCAAAACCAATGGGTAGTGTACTCCAAATCTGTCTTTAATTTTCCTATTCTGAACTTGCAATGGACACAAGCAGCTAATTAGCAAATTTAATTTTTACTTAAAATATTCAGCAAATAAAACTTGTGGTTGCCAGTTTTCCAGTTACACATCTGTAATTCATACTAAAGCAGTTACAGCATCAAAGTGTCTTGTACTCTCCACAAAAGTTAAATTGCTTTGGATCTCATTGTGTAGCAAATTAAGATAGAGACTTTATTTTCTGTGTATATCTAAGTTTTGTGTTTGTCAGCCAGCTGACATTAGTCTTTAGTGTGATTTAAGGAAGGAAAGAATTAAGTCCTTTCATGCTCAGGTACATCCACTAAATAGCTCTTAGAGTACTGCAGTGCATAGCCATGGAACAGTCCTGAAAGCCAAAAAATGAAGAATTACTTGACCCCTATCAAAAGGACTGAAAACTTTGAGGTGTTTGCCAACAAACATGTAATTTTTTATGTTCCAAAAATACCCATAATACCTTTATGTCTCAGGCATTCACAAGTGTGAAAGGAAGGCTGTAGAACATTCTCCTTAATGTACATGAGTATCATCTTCTGGAAAAATCTAATACAGTAATTTGATTTGTGAATATAAATCCATATGTAGAATTTTTTCTAAGCCAGCACTGAGCATAATATCCCTTCCGTTGACTTCAGAGTGAAAGACACTCCATTCTAAATTAAAGTAGTGATTAAAAAGTGCAATCTCAAACCAAAGTCTGGTGTGCTCTGAATTTCTTGTACAGTGTTGCCTACAGGGCTTTACTGTATGATCATCCTTCTTTATGCTGAAATGAAAAAACATAGAAGAGGGACATATTTTTATGAAACAGAGAAAAATAATTTCAATAGCCTATATCATGATTTCTCCCCTAATAAATAAATAACACCAGATATTATATCCTCTGTTGCAGAACAGTTTTATGGCTTTTCCACACTGTGTTTTAATGAAATTGGATATCAGTTTCATTTTTATCAAGTTATATCAAGAACACTAGTTCCTATGTGAATTTCTATTTGCCATTCGAAGTAAACTTATGAACAGCAAGTATTGACACAAACCTAAAAAATTTCAGACTTTTCCCACTTCCAGCCTCCTTTGTGCAAACAACACAGCTGAAAATCTGTGAACTTCGTAATGGAATTTGCAACAAGAATTTGGAATACGAATTTCAAAATAATACATATTTTTCTTAACGTGCCCAAAATGTAAAATTAAGCATGTGTAAAAAACTTATTTTTTCCTGTTTGAAGGACCTTATAACTGCAGTTCATGCTTTCAGTTGAGCACACAGAGAAGGGTTTCAAAGTTTGAGGGAGTGGTGTTGTCCTTTCAATAAGGAAATACGGAGGGAAAGATTACCAAAGTCTGAAAAGAGGTCTGCTCTGAGGTGAGAAGGGAAAGGTATGATTCACAGTCTGTACTTCTTGCTGCTGGCAAAATATATTGTAGGGTGTTGCTCATCAACCAAACTCTTGGATCAGTGAAAGTAATGGGCACTGGAATTTAGTAAATCAGATGAAAAATACACCCAGAACATGTTGCATGAAAATAAGTACCATACAAGTGACAGCTACTTAAAATACGAGTAACTCATTCTTTTTCTGTCAATAGCTGTACTTCCACTGGCTGAGGAAAGATTTTTGATAGATTGAGGCACATATTTTCCTTTTTATATTCAAGTTTCAAAGGCCTCTTTAAGATATTGATTCTGATTTCTAAATGACAGATCCTTGGCAGTATATCTGTCACTCGTTAATAAGGGCAATTGCCCTGAGTCGGTACCATGATTATTGTCTCCAGTGGATTTATTAGATACATGCAGTGTTTCACAGTTCAGCTGGAAATGTTTCTGTAGAAATGCTGCACAGCACGTTCTGCAGCCTCATTCTTTTACTCAAGAATAGAAAAGTTGTATCCCCATTGTATCCTGACAGGATGGCAATTAAGGGAGGAGCTAGTTTGCCCTATTCAAAGGATGTTTTTCTATGGGCTGGATTTTACTTGGGTAAAACTATCAAATATATGTGAGATATTTATTTTAGGTTCATTTAAAGGATACAGCCTACTTATGCACTACACTCTGAATATCGTCCATGTAATTTTTTTTTCTGATTCAGCTTTTGCATTAGTTTTAGTAAGACACTTCCAGGTTTCAGCTGGGGTTCACTGTTCTTGGTCTGCTTTTGTTGCTGATACATCAGTTCAGGGTTGTGCATTTCTTTGGTGTTGACGAGCACTTGGTAGTACTTTAACCACTGACAAACTCATCATTCTTCTGCTGGTTTCTGAGTCTTTGTGAAGACTCTCTGGGTTATACTGTGGCCCAAATAGAGGTCAGAGATATTACCATGCTAGATAGCCAGCTAGAAATCATCCTTTCTCCATTAACTTCCCCATTTAAATGCTGAAGTACAGACTTGTTTTCTTAGCTTTCAGAAAAGAATACTAAGAAAAGAAAAGGGACATGTATTATGTTTGTTGATGCTTTAGAAACAGCAATACTGATAACAAAAAAGCACTTCTTCTGAAAGAATGTGTGGCAAATCTTTTTTTATTATTGTTATTATTTATAAACTGAAACTGTTGTTGGTTTATATCAACAGAATTCGAGATTGATTTAAATTCATGCCAATTGTTGGCTGCAAGGAGCCATCTTTAGCTGAAGCAGTGGGTATGGCAGCATCCATGCCAAGTAGCAGGAGGGTTGCAGTCAGAGGTTGGCTTTGGTAGCCCAGAAGGTCTCTTCTTGCCCTGCATTCCCTGAGGTGCTGTCCAGATTCTCTGCCTTTTTTTATATACTTGAAAACCTTTTGCAGTCGGCCAAAGGTGATTCAGTCTCTCTTGGTTCTGGGAGCTGGAAAGCAGGACTGAGGATTTAATTGCAGCCCTTTTAACTTTTTGCCAGTTTTTTTTCCACCCTCTATCAGAGTCATGTAAGCACTATCTCTCTTTACCCATGCCTGGCATGAAGATGCTGATATCTATGTACTGCATTAGGAGAGTTGCCTAGAATTCCCACAAAGCTTTGAAGAAGATGAAAAACATGTGATAAGAAGTAGCAATAGTACTTGACTATCACTACTCATTGCTGTTGTATATTTTTTCTTCTATCCAACAGCTTTTATTTGAGCAATTGGTTAATAATTTAGCTCTCCTGTTATTGACTCCATGAACTTTCTGTCTCATGAGTGTCAAGTGTGTCTTGCATTATTGCATTGTTTTGGTCGTTGTACTTTGAGGTACATCAAGCTAGCATGCAGGAGGTCAGTTTCTCCATGCATAATGAAAACTGAAATAAAGACAGCCCAGGAAAACCATTAGTCTGTATTTCTCTTTGACAAGAAGATCAATTTCAAGTGCATGTAAAATATTGTACAGCTTGCAACTTTGGTGAACAGTATTAGTTCCTCAATTTTTCCAAAAGACTGAATAGGAGTCTAGTTGTGAGAAAAAGTAAATGAATACTCTTTATTGATTCTCTTTTTTTAAAATTCAGTATTAGAAATTTATGTAAGCTTTTTTCTTGGCTTTCCAGAATTGGTGTTTCAGGGCGAATTCTGGACTTACCAATTTGTGTTGTTATCAATATCTTGAGTCACTGTTAAGTTTTACTGTTTAATATTCATTATTAAATATCAAATGAATGCCTGTTATGAAGAGTTTGCTGTGCTCAGGAAGATAGTGCTGCAAAGTGTTACACAGATAAGAATGATGCCTGGTATGGATGTGTGGGGATGAGAATGGTATGGATTTCTGCTGTGCTGCAAGAAAACAAGGCAACAGTATGCTCAGTAATCATTAAGGACTGAGATAACACAAGATATTTAGGATTAAGACTTTCTGTTAGTTTAGATTAACACCTTTTCTTGGCACCCTACCCCAACTGTAAAAAGTGTTTCTGCAGCTTGTGCTAAACTGTATGCCCTGTTGGAATTTCCTATTTTCTGCTCTTTGCACGCATAGAAAACACCTGGTTTCTAGTGCTGGTGATTGCTGCTTTCCTATGGCAGTCTCCAGATTACCCAGGCAGTGATACATCCAGGCTTTACATTTGAGGACATGAGAGAAACATCCAATTTCTTGATTTGCCTAAGCCTTAATAAGCTTGAATTTGTCACCCCTGCTGGAAAAGGGTAGAAGCAAACTTGAGGTCTAGAGCCAGAAGCTTGATCAGATAAAGAGAGCAGCAGGGAGAGACAAACCGTGTGTTGTCATGTCCCTTATTGTGAAACTCACTCTGCTTAATAGCACAGCATTGAAAAGCTTTGACTGAAGAGAGGTGGAATGCCTCAAAACCTTTTGGGAGCTTCTCGTGATTCTGGTTATTTCAGAAAACAATGTGAGTGCTTTGAGCCTTTCAGGGAATATTGTGTGTGCCAGCTTTGCCTCCTGTAGATGAGTGTGCTTTAAATCATTAACATTGGTGCTATTAGGTGAATGTTTAGGTGCTCCTGCTGCTTTTTTTTCACTTTCTTTTTTTATACCTGCAGTGTTTAGGTGTTATCGTACATGTAGGGAAATAAAATAAATATCTTCCTCTCTAAAATGCTTCTCCCATTTTCTAGGGAAATCAGGGATTTGTGGAGTAACATTTTTTCTTTATAAAGGATACATTTCCATGTGGCCAGATAGGAGCAGAGTCTCAAAGGCCTTTTTTTCTCTGTTGTTAAAATACAGAAAGGTTTAGGAGCCTCTGAATGAGAACGGTAGTTCTAGAAAGGAGACAACTTTGATTTATGGGTCTCTGGAGGAGGAAAACCTCTCAAACCTCAGAGAAAGCCATTAAAGTAAATAATTCTGTCTGACAATGTAAGTCAATGACAGAGTCAAGGCTGGAATCCCCTAGGTCTGTGTACTGTTCTAATCTCCTGCCTACGTTTCCACCTTTCTGATCTATGAGGAATGCATATCTGCATCTGTAACAGCAGTGCTGCCAGTAACTAACATTTCACAATCTCCTGAAATCTGCCCTGTGACGTGTGAACTCGTGTAGATGGAGGGAGGCCAAGTGTAAGCTGGTCTCTCAGGGAAGGGTTAACTTGGCATATTTTCACAGCTGCAATGTATTAAGCTACTGTAAGGCCCTTTTGTAGTAGGAGGTCAGAAAAATGTTATGCATCACAGGGAAAAAGAAGATAAATTAGGCAGTTTAAAGACATCTTTATAGCTTAGCTAATTTGCCTCTTACTTGCTTTCAAGGAGGCAGTCCCTGTCTGTGCAAATACCTGCAGTGGAGCAGATAAAACAAGTTTTTCAAGACTTCCAGCTCAACAGCCCCAAAAGACAAATATCACTTTCTAACTAAAACAAGCAAACTAAACAAACCAAGTAATACAAATGGCAAACTAAGAGATGGTCTAAAGCACTGAAGTCCCTGCTCTAAACATATGGGCTAGAGGAGTGATAACATTGTACCAGGTACTAAGGATATGGTTACCTCATAGTACAGGCAGCTTTCTTTGTAAGAATAAGAAATGCAAGCTCCCTCAGAGTGTGAGAGAATTAATGTACAGATCAGTACAAATATGGAGTGGAAAAATATTTCATAAAGGTTCATAAAAACATTTTCATTAAAAAGACATTTGCAAATGAAATGAGGGTAACCTTGAGTAGATAATACACCTCTAAATATAATGATGTTGTATTGAAGGCAGTAACCTACAGTTGTAAATAGTAACACATGGTCCAATGTCATTAGATAATCTTTACTCAACTGAATCATCTTTGAAATCTTTGCCTCTTAAATGAAATGTTCACAAAATCAAAAGACGGTTCAGCTTCAGGCCATTTTTGTTACAGTGAATTAGTTGTCATTTTGCCTCTTCACATGCTCACCTCTTAGGGTTTTTTTTTTAATTCTAAAATCTAAATAAAAGAAGAGTAAGGCCTTATCAGAGAAAATGTAAGGGATAAAAAGGCAGAACTGCAGGAGGGTATATTTGCCATTGTACAAGTCAGTTTTAGCCCTTTGCTCTATTCAGGATGTAATTTTTTGAAGTACTGGATTAAACCTGAGACGCCAGGTTTATGGTTATGTTAGAGACCTGGGACATGCTGTGCATCTCCATCACTGCTTAGCAGAGTTGGACAAGAATCCTGTGCCTCTGGTCTGTCACATCGTTCTCTGCACCTCATTAGCAGACACAAATAAAATACATTGTAAAAACCGCATTGTGCTGAATCTGTGTAAGCACTACTGCGTGGCAGTTTTAGTTTAGGCCACATGAAAGCATAAACCAAAGAAAATGTCACAACCCAAGAGCAACATCCAAGTTTTTGGCAGGAGTGTCAGATACTTTTTTAGCTGTTTTACATGCAGTCATGTTAAATTTGAAGAGCTCTAACAAGAGCAGCTTTTCAAGAGGTGTAAGGAACTCCTTTAGAAGAAGAAAAAAAACATTGAAGATTTGCAGGATTCTGGAATCACGGTTTGGTGAGATTACTCTGTGTGATGGTAGGTTACCTGTGCCTCAGCCTTAAGGAGCACCCCACACAGGCTACAGTTTTCAGGTTGGAATAGACAATAACATAATTTTTGTTTCATAAGAACTTAACATTTTTATTCATAGAAGATATATCTTCAGTGCCTTTTCTCTGTCGTCCTTCTGGTGCTTCCAAATTTAGACTAAACTATGTCAGATTATTTTGTTCCTCACTTTTCCAGTAAGATTTGGCTTATCTAATTTGAAAGGACAAAAAGAGAAGTGCAGGGAGCTGTCTGCTGATAAGGGTTCATTTCTGTCTAAAGGAGTTTGTATTAGGCCCCAACAGGCTATTCCTACATCTTGTGGTTGGTTATGTGCTGTTTGAGTCACCGTGGGTCTGAGGATGATGATCTATTGCTTGTTATTGTACACTCCTTTGACCAGATTTGGCTGGGGAAGGGAGGATGCTGAAGGGTTTTGAGGGTTTTCCAAGATGAGAGGAACAGAGATTAATGTATCTATTTTATTTTCTAAAATTGTGAGCTGAAGTTACCGGGTATTCATATGTTCTATTTTCAAAGCAAATATAGTAATTCTGCCTCCTTTTAAATGTAGCAGATCATTCAGAGCAGGCTGGCAATCTCTGTGTATGTGTATATATGGCGAAGTATGTATGAAACACAGAAAGTACTTTGAGAAAGCATTTCAAATTTAACTCACAGTAAATTAAGTGTAATGCGCCTGTGTTCTCTTGTATTTGACCAATTGTCAGAGAGAACCACAGAAAGAAAATAAGGAAATGAACTGTCAGATGGCTCCTTCCTCCTTATATCACATTCCTTTCCTGTGGATTGTGTTTGAGTATTCTTGATTTATTTTTCTAGTTGAATTTAACATCTTATCTTCCTTTTTTTTAAATGTACCAAGAAAAGTCCTTAGAGAGAGATTCTTGTAGTGTTGGTATATTGCCTTCCAAATATTTTAATAGAAGTTAATTTCTCCCTTTAAACACAGGAGCTAGTTCTTTGATCTTCTCTTGGCTTTTGATTAGATCTCCTTGTGTTTGATCCTGAGCTATATGTAGTTTGTTTTCTTTTAGTACTACCAGAAAACCATTTTCACAGCTCTCCTTTCTGAAATGAGGGAAAAGAGATTTTCAGACTTTGTTTATTGAATTGAGGGAGGAAGCAAACACAAGAGTCTATGTCTGTAGGCATAAATTCAGCAGCAAGTCTTTTAGATTTGCATTAGTAATGCCACAATGTATATGAGGCAAAAATTGAGGAAACATCCTTAGCTCAGATTGAATTGCCTTTGCCTTTGAGCACCACTTCATGTATGAAAACCTTTCCTTTACCAGTTTGACTGTTTCACGTGCACATTGAGACAGCCAGGAACACAGAGATGAGTTTGGTTTAAACAGTCTTGTAATAAAAAGTTGTGCACTCTCTTTCTTTGATAAATGCTTGGTGGTAGTTCAGTGTTTGTCAAGCATATGGTTCTTTCTAGCGGGCGTCTTCACAGCACTGCCTTTGGGGAATGCTGCGGAGACAGGAATAGCTCTGGGTGTCAGTGCTTGCCTGTGCCAACTGCCTGATCAGATGTGAATGTTCTGCTCTAATAATGTAAATCAGAAAGAAGAACCCAGGCTCTCGTGAGATTCACTGTGACCAGTGGCTGGAGAGTAGACAGAGCCATCACACCTGCTCTTCCAATGCTTTGTAGAAACAACCAGAGTCCTTAGTTACTAGCTGGAGACCTGTGTTTTAAAAACCCATTTAGTAGCCTTTTTAAAATCAGTGCAGATATATATGTAACAGGATTTTTGGTTTTGCTTTTCTGTGTACCATTAGCATTTTCGGTAGGTGAAGAAGAAAATTTTGGCATAATTAAAGCAAATAGTCAGGTACAGTACATCCTCTGTATTCAGCAGCACCTTTAAGTGAAACCACAGAGCCAGTGCACCCAGCTGTATTACAAACAATCTCTTTTAAGTTTGCATCCCTTTTACTTTCTGGCACGTGTGTGATGCCATAGCAGGAGCAGGACCTGTTTTCAGTTCATTGCTTGCAGTACCCAAATCAGCCTGGATTTCTAGGTGCTACTGCTTCTATGTCAGAGTTTTGTGTCTCATGTAGAATTCCTTGTTGATTCTCTTCAGTTGTTCATAATAAGATGTAGCCTTTTGTGATAAGTCCAGGTATATGTATTGCCAGTTTACATAACGCTTAGTGTTCCCCTTTGGGTCCTTTTCCACTCCTGCAGCAGTAGTCTGGTATAATCCATGGAACATCTTGTTACCACTTCAAACTAAAACCTTCTTCAGGATTCAAAATTAGATCAATCCTGCAATCCTAGAGCACAGTTTCCATCAAAGAGAAAAGGTTGGAACACCTTGGTGTGTTCCAGTCAGTCTCCTCAGATGAGGGTGCTTCCTTGAAAAAAATGCACTTATACAAACTGCCAAAATATTTGGAGTTCACAACAAATGCTGCTTTCCAGACAAACTGAAGTTCTTGCACAGCTGGGATTCTCTTGTGGAAAAGCTCACACTGCCACCAGAAGCCTTTGGCTGACCTAAATGGATTAGTGTTCTTATTCCAAGGAAATCATGGGTGAGTGGCAGATTAGCGAAAGATCTTGCACGTACAGCTACTACCTTACTCTTCATTTTTGGATCAACCACACAGACACTTTCTCAAAGTGCCACACACCTCCTCAGATTTACTCCAGCCTTCTGGCTTGTTTCACCATCTGTGTGGATTGTCTCACTCAGATTTTGTAAGCATGGTGATGTTTTAATAAAGGACACAGGCTAAGATAGTGTTTGTTTAGGATGTTCACTATGATTTCAAATTCTGCTTAATTCTGCTTTATAATTTTACTGAGTGCGAGTTTTGTCAATTTGCATGTGGCACAATATCAGGTGTTTCACAGAAGTAAGTGTAGATTGGATTTTCATTAACCTTCTACTTTCCTTTAATCTTAGCTCTGTCAAGCACCGACCCTACTACGTTTAGTTGGTAGTGAGTAAAAGATCACTTAGTTCCAGCTCTCTCCTACTAGTTGTTACTTTTTGTTTGGCTCTCTATTTTAATACATATTTTTTGTCATTTAGGTGTATATGCTTGGAGGCATGGCCTGAATGTTCCCCCCACATCTATGCAAATCATTCCACATACATTTTGTGCCTTTACCTTTAAGGAATACCAGTCCTCCTTCCTTCTCCAGGCATCTGCCAGATGACTTCATTAAGTAGCCTAACTTTTCATAATTAAGCTAAATTTAAAAAAAAACCAAAACAACCATATTTAATTTTTTAAAATAAATGTTAATAGAGCTGCAAACCTGCTGTTCTTAAGAAAAATCCTATTTCTTAATCTCACTTTTTTCCACCTATAAAACACTTGTATGAAACAAATGAAAAATTTAAACTCCTAGAAACTACTCTTTCTTGCCCTGAGGGCTGCTAAAATTATCACAATTATTCAGGCAGCCCTAACTGTTGACAGAAGTTTTTGTTTGTTTTATGTAGCTACTGTATTTCATTTAGAAACTACTAAAAATACAATCATCTTAGAGACCATCTGCTTAATATGACAGTGCATACTAGGGCTACATTTTTAAACTTCTTTTCCTGCTTTGTTCATTATCTCTCCAAAAACTGGTTGCATAACTAGCTCAGCATTCAGTGCTAAGGGTTTCTTTCCTGAATTGATTTTCTACTTACATCCAATGAGCACACATCCATTTGCAGCAAGTATTCATACCTCACTCTTATGTATGCTGACTTTTTTGGGAGATCAGAGGCTAAAAGTAGGGAGAGCCTAGTTTTCCTACTTGAGTACCATGTAAAGACTGCAGGTTCCTCAGAACAATTACTTGCTCCTTTGCTGAAGGGACCTTTTTCCTTTTGCCCCCTCATTGCCTGTTGTGTTCCAGATTCCAGGATGTGAGGAAGAAAAACCTGAACTGATGGTTAGAGCCCATAATGTACTACTGCACATAATGAGCCTTTTGTTTAGTTGGTTTTGGTTGGTTTGTTTCTTGGTTGGATTATGTAATACACACGTTTAGGAGGAGAAAATTTCCTTTTTAAGAGTCATACAAGCTGTTTTCTTCTGGTATTTTGTATGATCTCCAAAATACCTGCAATTGGCATCTAGGATTGAAAAGGAGAATAAATTAGAAGTGGAGGTAGGATTATTAAATTGTCTTCAGTAAGGTTGTTTGATTTTGCTTTCATTTCTTAGTTTTATTTTAAGAAAAATCTGGAAGATGACTTTGGTTTGTTTAGAGCCATTTCTATAGAAGGCAAGTCTAATAGGGATGAAGAACTTGTTAGGGAGTGTTGACATTGTTAATTGAAAGAGTGCAGATACAAGAGGAAGCAACCCTGTCAGATAACATTGTTTCTATGATCTCTAGCAATTTAAACATAAAAAAAGTGTGCTTAACCAGTGAATTCATTTCTTTTCACCTGTTAACAGAGTCATAGTAAGCTGGAAACGTGATGTTCACAATCTTTGGCTGCTGAAGTTTGTAGCCTTCCCTGATACCTTTACAATGTTCTCTGACTTTTCAAAATATCAATGTTAAAATCTTTTTGAACCTATGCAGATGTCTCTTGCAGAGATTTCCAACAGTCTGTATCATCTAAAAATTCATAGGAGTAGACCATATGTGATTTATTAATACATCTTTATGGTTTCTTTGTATTAAATGTTTAATGTGAATTCTATTATTCATGAGTTAACTTATGCTTTGTTAGAAGAGAAATAGCCAATGAAATTCTGAGTGGTTCTTTTACATCTCATATTCATATTCTGAATCTCCATAAAGAGATAACTAATGACAACTCTCAATGTGGCAAACATCACATATGAGAAGAGAACAGAAAATCCCTCTGTTCTATAGAAATTCATTATTATTGTAAAATGAGTCTTCCTTCCCTGGAATGTCATGGAGAATTGTTATATTTAAAGTGTGCTTGGGATAGATTGGAGAGATGCTGTGAATTCCCTTAGTGATGTATACTTGTCCTCCATGCAGAAAAATCCCTATAATTTAGGAAAGAGACTGGTGATCAGAATTATTTTGTGTAGATATTATAGTTTGACTCTGCAACAGGTCTACCAGGGATTTTTTTGGCAATGAGGTCCCAGATGATCATGGTAACTGCAACAGAGAACTCTTTTGCAAGTTACCTTTTTTCCTGATTTCCCTCTTTTAGTTGAAACACGTAACCACTAGAAGGAAGATGATCAAAATATTTACATGGCATAAAGAATAAGCTCTTGGGTAAAAAGGCATGTGATAGCTAAGTATATCATGCAGAGAGGCTGCATGAATCTCTGGTTTTAGGGACACAAAGTCCAAAGGCATTTCCATGAATGATTTTACCCATAAACTCAGAGTGGATAAATCCACCTAAAGTGACAGATTGATTTTAAGTTCAGGTCTAGAAGCTGTATAATACATACTGGGACTTGTTCAGCATACTTGGATTCAGTTCTTTTATGTGATGCTAATGGTGTTTCATGTTTCATAGGATTAAAGTAAAGTGCAAAGACTTGAGTGCTCGAGCAGGACCAAAAATGTGTAAGAGTTTTACACTGACTGTATCTGAAAAAAAACAAAAACAAAAAAAAGACAAAATTGGTCATTGCTTTCTATATGAGATAGCAATTGGTATTGCATAGTGATAGCAATAAGTGAAAAGGACTTTTTTAGAAATTAGCATTTCATAGCAAACCATTTGTGGTAATACGAGCTTGTATTTTCTTTCATTTCTTATATGAAGATTTCATATAGCGTTTTTATTTAGGAAACTTTATCAGTTAGAGAATTAATTCCACAAAGTTACTTCTTCTAGTTATACTTGGTATAATTCTTTCCCAGAGAAGTACAGTTTAAAATGAATAATAGCTTCATATTTGATTGTAATGTTTGTTTTGATAATAATAGGGGTGAAAAGATTTTGCTTAAACATTTTTGTCTTCTTTGTTGACCTAACTGTTGGCACATTTATCCACTAATAGCAGAATTTTTGATGAATCTTTTGTATTTGCTTTCGCACAGAGAGTTTGGATGGCGGGATCCAGAACTTCCAGAAGTTATACAGATGTTACAGCATCAATTTCCCTCAGTACAGTCGAATGCTGCAGCCTACTTACAACACCTCTGTTTTGGAGACAATAAAATAAAAGCAGAGGTAAGATTTATAAACCCTTTTCCCAGCAGTGTTGCTGTCTGCTATTTATCATCAACAATTATTTACGTGTGCTTTAAAAAACTTAAAAGAGACATCATGGATATATGCCTGGATCCATTTCACTAAAGCTGTCACTTAAAAGTCATTTGTTACTGTTAGAAAATGTAAAAAATTCATAAAATACTGTTGTAACTGATAGTTTTGTTTCCTTTGGAATGGTTTGATTGATTACATACCATTTAAACACTGTATTGTAGTTGTTCAGTAATTAGCTAGTGGTGTAGTCTTGATCTTGCTGAAACATATGGGCATTTCCTTAGGGTTCTCCAAGAGGCATCTATACACTAAATACAAACACAGAATATGAAGATTAAGCAAAAAAAAATCTAAATCAAAGCATCCTTTAATGCATAATTGCGTGAATAGGTTTAATTTCACTGGGTTTGCAGCTTGAATGGTGCTCATTGGTCTGTGATCTTGGAATTCAGTGCAGATTGTATCCAAAGTGTAATTCAGACATCAATATAGAGCTTGTTCTGTACCTGTAGCTGACAGGTACTTCTTTCTTGTTTGTTCCCTGTGGTTAATGGGACCAGTACAGCTTTTGGCACAAGTTAAACAGAAGGAAGGCAGCTCTGAGGGATCTGACAAACACACAGCAGTCAATTAAAATTGAATAAGTGAAGCTGTTACCAGCCCCAGCTGCTTCCCTGGCCCTCTCAGAGACACTGCTAATCAGGGACATGTGGTGTGCACATAAATCTGTGCCTCTACTGACACCTTTTAGCCTGGCATGTAAAGGTAAACTGAGATCAAGATCTGCTGTTGCTTATTTGTCAGAACCATGCAGTGATGCTGGCTTGCCAGTGCTTCATCTTCCTCATCCAGCACAAACCACTCCATGGATCTGTCCCACTATAGAACCTTCCCTTCCAGGCTTTTTCATGCTCCGGGAATTCCTTAGTGAGTAAGGAATGTAGTCTGCTGGCATTGGCAGAACTGCACTGGTTGCATACATCACCTCAAACATCTTTGAAATAGTAATTTAAAAAAATATTTACATGGATACGTAAGTGAGGAATGTCTGTGCACTGGAGAAGAGAACTCTAGTACAGGTAGCACTGAAGATTTTAACTGCACTCTCTGTACTCTACTCTCACCCTTACTCAGAAATTAGTTTTTCAGTAATAGAATTGATAAATCTCTGAGAAAGGCAGTTAAAATATTAGAGCAATTTACTCACTGCACAATCCCTGCTGCCTCCTGTTCGCCATAGATTAAGACCCTTCGAGTAGGTGTGCCAGTTGAGGGAGGCTGATGGTTTTATTTCTGTTGCTAACCATTTAGGAAAAAAGGTATCTGGTCGTTGTTGGTTTCACCCATCCCAGCAGCCTTTGACCATCAGCCTTTGTAAGCTTCAGGCTCATGAGCTGGAAGGGTGAAGGGAGGTAAATAAAACAGTAGAGCACTAGGCAGCGTTCTGAGATTTTCTGTGAGAAAGGATAGCAGATAAAACAAGAATTCCCCCACTTTATTTGTTATTATTCAGGACTTATATATATTCCTCACTATATAATACATATAATACATAAACTGCTATGGAAACAAAGCAAAATACCTTTCTTTAAACAGTTCATCTAAGAAAATGCTTTCAAACTTCTGGTATTTTGGATTTTTGTAAGACGACAAAATAATGGGACATACTGTATACTTTCCTAATGCTTTGTGTAACTTAAGTCTAAAGCACCCAACATTATCAAACTGTTTTATCCCTGTCTATGTTCCAATCTCTATTATGTAATGGTAAGTCCTGTTGTGTTTAGGTCATGCCTCAGCAAAGCACTTGAAACAGTTTCTGTGTTTTCTTGGGATCAAGGTCTACCCAAATGGCTCAGTAGTGTGCCTAGGGTGTGCTCAACCTTCCACTGAATCACAGTTTCTCAAGGAGCTTTTTGTGTGAGAGTTCAAAATTCTGTTGATAAAGAAGATATCACAAGAGATATCTCAGATTCTTCCTAGGTATATACCAAGGCAGAGGAACTTGAGCAGTCCTGTTAGTCCTGCCTGGGACAACTCCTGTGGTAACTGTTAAGGATGTGTCTGAATTATGAGCTGAACTAACACCTAAATAACAGAAAATGACAGCAAAATTCTCTTTTCTGCAAAGTATTTGTGTTGTAGTTGTGTGTGGCCAGTTCTCCTCTGTTTGAGAATGTCCACATTTAATACCTCATTCCTTCTTACGATAGCAGCATTCCAGTCCTGCTGCACTTGGTTGCAAAGAGTCCTTCCAGCTTTGAAACAAGGAAAAAATCACCAGGATATAGCATTTTTCCTTACAAGCTCTTACTGAGATTACAGAAAAAAAAAAATTCCCAAAATTCTTTTGAAGCAGAGAAGACTGCTCTTTGATTAAATATCTAGCCTTAATATAGCAAAGGACTTAGACTAAAGATAAGAAACTGTCTTGGTGGTCTTCAAATCCTAGAGAAAGGACAAACATAGATATGCGTAAGTAAAGTAATGCTGATGCTGTTTTGTGTGCCTGACAGGCACAAAGGAAAAATGGAATTCACTGAAATAATTTTCTAAGTGTTAATCTTTAAAGTATGCTTGAACATACATGCACAGAAAGAATAATATTATACAGCAATTTAGGTTATTTATCTGGTTGTATTGAATTTGAAATGTAATGCAGTTAAAGTTTTAATTCTGGAGTTACCTGACAGGGAAAAAAAATTCTCTTTCCTTTGTCACTACTGAGTATTGAATTCTCACACTGCAATTAATGTCTATTTCATCCAAAGTTTCTGGAAATAACTGTTCTGAAATACTTTTTTTTATTATTCTTTTAAGTATGATTTATACTGTATCACCTGCCCAAAAAGATGATTAATGATCTGTCCTCTGAACTTGGCCATTCTTTGAGCCTTCCAGTTTGTATAGTGACAGACTTGTCCTACTATCATAAATTAGTGGGATATGTATAAAATTTCTCATATACTTTTTAGGACAAAGGCTTACCTTATATTCCTTTTGTGGAAGAGTGTCACCTAAAATTTAGACAGAAATAGAACATAGCAGCTGTGACTATATGGATTTCTGAGATTCCTAGTATCTTTAATGGTTTTACCATTATGTTCTTATCTTCTAAAATATTTTAGTTTCTGTGGCTGAAGTGTGGAACACTACCCCTTGGTTCCTCTGAACCCCCTCCTCAAGAAAAGGAAGGGGAAGTACTCTCCAGAGTACAACTGAGAAAAAGATGCTCAATGAAAAATGTTAGATGCATGGCTAGGGAAAGTAGAGCTATTTTTCCCTTCATGACCATGTTCTTTATGGTAGGTGTTATTTCCAGAGCACATTGATCACAGGTGTGCTTGTGAATTTGGTGATGTCACTGGAAATGTGCTTTTATTGTTGCATCAGCACAAATGTCCCACTCAGTCTTACGTAGAAATGAGGTCTGCAAATCCCCTTCTCTATCTTAAAGTACCTCAAACAAAGTTGGTAACTGTTTATGTGAAGATGTCCCAGGCTGGGTCCTAAGGTTATCAGAAGTAATTTTCTTTCTCATAGTATAAACCCAGATTCTGACTTAAATTAGGTTTTATATTCTGTAAGAGTTTGTATTTTTCCCCTTGCAGCCCTGATCACAGCAGAACAGCAAGAGGTAAACACAATAATCACTGATCATTGGTAAAAATGGTGCTGTTTCTTCTTGCAGGTGCTGCCACTTCTATGCCACTCAAAACCATTCAGTGCAAGGCTTTGTTTCAAAGTACAATTGTAACTTCTGCTCTAATCTGAAAGTTTTTCACAAATGCTACTCCTGAGTCTCCTTGAGTCTTGCTGACTGCAATGCAGGTGCTATACATACCCTCAGTAGTGCTTCTCATTCACTACTTTATTCCCTGTGCTGAGTGCTTATATGGTGCAGCAGACATTAGAATGGCGTTGAAGAAATTGAATTATTTTTGCTAATGGTTGATGGTTAGATTTTTCATCTCCTTTTGAATAGTGACCAATCGTCGCTGAAGGTCTTATGTATGTGGAAGGGGATGTAGGGTAGCAGAAGTCTAAAGATTGTCAAATTTACCAGGCAGCCCATTACAGTGAGCCATAATAATTCCAAAATTCAGAATCTCAGAATACTTCAGTATTCTTATATAAATTATTCTTTCACTGTGACAGTGAAGAACTTAACTAAAAGGCAAAAGGAAAAGAGGAAAGAAGTTTTAATCAGATATTTGAAGGCAAAAAAGCCTATCAGGCAGAGGAGCACAAGAAGACCCTTTCAGATGGCTCCTCAGGAGAGGTTCTTACACCAACAATGGTGAGATTGTGAGCAGAGCCAGAGTAGCTGCTCCTGGATGCCAAGAAGGAACAGACAGGGCATATAGGAAAGGAGAAGCATTTTAAAATACTCTGCAGAGAACATTTCTTTAAAAGAGCACATTCTATTAAACACAGGATTCATTCTTCCACAGCATTTTTTTCTTCCTATAATGACATTTTCCTCCTTTGTATGAGGTCACCATATAAAAGGATTGAATTGTATGGTTTCACATGCCAACACCATTTTGCTCTCATGGAAAATGGCAGCCTGCCATCAGCTGCAAAGGTGTAACAGGTCACTCAGGGGGTTGGCACCAATGATTCCCTTCCTCAAGCTAGGAAATTAATTTTTGCCAGCAAAATCACAACACTTGAGATTCTTGTCTCAGGAAAAATAATTCAAAGATGCCAAATAAAAGAACTGCAAGTGCTGAACTGTCTTGCCTGAAGCCTTCCCTTGCATCCTAATAAATATTGCTGAATTGGACACTGTCCTCTTTATCTTGGAGAGCATTTCCATAGACCCCCTTCAGAGGAAACATATCAGTCCAGACACTATCACATGGAGTTCTGAAAACTGAGTGACTGCACGCTGGAAGCATCTATTTTCCCAACTCGCTGAAGCCCATCATTCATATTCATTTTGTCATTAAACTAAAGGTGTTTCTAAATCTTCTCTGAGTTCTTTAGACTGTGCCCAGCATCTTTACAACACAGTACCCTGCTTGTTCACGTGTCAGACAGTGGACATAAACTCCATTAGCCTCTTGTTTATCTTCTTTATAATACACATAGTTGCAATGTTGTTGTAACTTTGATGTTATCCATTGTACTGCTAGATTCCTGATGGTCAAGAATGCATACATACCTGTTTCTGACATGGTTTTCTGCCAGGAAATACTTGCACTTAATATGGGGTGATGGAGAAACAGTGCATAATGTTAATTTTAGACATGCTGACTGACAAAAATCTTCTTAATATTTGAGGGATATAGAAGGGTGCAAGTGCTTGCATCAGTCTCAGACAGTATCTTGGTTTGATTTCTAGAGTGTTCCTCAAGATTCCCCTCTGTTTCCATAAGGATAATCAGAGAAAATAAAGTATCTTACCATGCTACTGGCTTGAGGAAGAGTGTTACTGGAAAAGCTGAAATGCTGCCCAGCAGGAAAGTGCCCACATACCTGGTATTGGTCAACAGCCAGCTAAACGTGAGCCAGCGTGTGCCCAGGTGGCCAGCAAGGCCAAGGGCATCCTGGCCTGGACCAGCAATAGTGTGGCCAGCATGACCTGGGCAGTGATTGTCCCCGAGTGGCTCTGGTGAGGCTGCATCTCGAGTGCTGTGTCCAGTTCTGGGCCCCTCACCACAGGACAGACCTCAAAGTGCTGGAGCACGTCCAGAGAAGGGCAGCAGAGCTGGTGAAGAGGCTGGTCATGTAGATGGGGCACTTAGGGGACATCATTTGGTGGTGGACTCTGCAGTGCTGTGTTAAAGCCTGGACTCGATCTTAAAGGTCTTTCCTAACTCAAGTGACTTTATGTTCTTCTTTTTTTCCCCCTATGTGTTTGAATAAGAATTATAGTTCTGGATTCACTTTCCAATACATAGCCTTGCTCTTCTCCTTTTACTTCTAAAATTGTTTCAGTTAAAGGCTGGATTGTGGCTTGTGGTGATACTGTTAGTTTTCCATTAAAGATATTACAAGAGCTCCTTTAATCTCTGCATGCAAGAAGATATAGACATTGTATTTAATTTAAATGAAAGAAGTATCTCACAGGTGGTTTTGAAAAGTAATGTAGTAATTGCAGAGAGACTCTACAGCATTTGTTGGGAGTGCATTTTAGTGCAAACAACACCTGTATACCTTTGGAGAAATTTTACTTCCCTGTTTGGTTATAAACATTTTGTTAGTACTTTGATAACCATGATTTTCATGTGTTAAAATAAGTCTGTGGATAAAATCTCACAATTTGAGAAACTACTTCCCTCACTGGCTTCACAAGGATTTCCTATTGTAATGATGATTTTTTTATATTAAAAGGTGCTTGCCTGTACCTGATTCCTAAAACAAACACTAGGATGTTCATGCTTTTGCTTACCTGTGATTAGATTACTGCAGTACAGTTTGTGTCTGTGCCCCCATCCCTCTGGGCAGCTATGTTCATCTCTGCAGGCAGATGTCAAGCAGTCCATTTTCAATACACTTTCTGGGTAGTTTTTACTGGTAGAAAATACTCAAATGGAGTAAAGCAGCACCCAGTGGCATACCCAGAAAGTCTTTATGTAAGACTTTCTTTTAATTTATTTTCTAAAGCCTCATTGATGATTTTACAAGGCTTACCTTTGAGGTTCTTACTGATCTCTACTTTGTTTTCTAAGAAGTCAATCAACAGATGATGTATCATTTTGCAGTAAAAGTTAGGAGTTTTTATTGATGAGTTATTTACTGTCAAATGTGCAAAGACAAAATGCTGCTTGTTTGGGTTTTTTTATACTTTACTCTCAGAGTATTTTTGGAAATTATTCTTTGATTTGTCTTTTGTAAATTGTCTTAGTTTGCATTGTTGAAACAATCTCTGCAACAAGGCTTTCCACTCTTAGCATCTTTTTATTCAAGGAAATGGTTTTGCAATCAGAGAAAGTTAGGTGTGACTTCTCAGAGCCATCAACACCACCAGGGAGTCTCACTCTTCACAGTAAGACAAGGAAGGCAAGGCGTGCAAATAGATAGATTCATGATTACTTCTTGTCCCACTATGTTCAAGGCTTTTTGTTCTTTAGCATGTGGAATCCCATTTTTCATTCCACCTCAAAATTTATTTATATTTTCATGTTAGTTTTCCAAAGAGCTTTTGAACTGCTTAAAGAATGTATTTCAACCAAGAGAGGCTGCACTGTTACAGTATTTCTGGTGTTCTGCATATACTTTACCTGAGAAATAATTTCAAGTGTAAAATAACTGACCTGTAATTACTAAATGACATTTGGTCCACTGGATGGTTGATAATTACAAAACCAAACTGTGACAGAAACAATTAATTTGATCCATTTGAGTATCCATTGTTGTAGCTCTCTCTAGCATACCATGACTCAAATACACTCCTGTCATGCTGTGATGCAAAAAAAAAAACAAAAACCCACATATTTATATTTCATTATCATCAGACAGAGAAGAGAAAGGGGTAAAATGTGAGGGTAACACAATGAACATGTTAAGTAAAAGCTGTGCATGTGAATGTATTTGTAATAAAAAGAGTTTCTGCTGAAAGCACTTGACTAAGTTTCAAACCAGTGGCCCATTTTCACCCTGCATGACGACGGGCACTCCAGTAAATGGCTATGTTAATTTTTTTTTTTATTATTATTATTATTTCCTTTTATTTTTCTTAAGGGTTCATAAGTTGGCAACAACCTGTCAATATCAACTCCTACGTGGCTTCAGGTTGAAAATATTTGTGAGGGCTGTTCCTCTGCCGTGGTTTGACCCCAACCAGCAGCTAAACCCCACGCAGCCGCTCACTCACTTCCCCACAGTGGGATGGAGGAGAAAAACGGAAGACTAAAACTGAAAAAACTCAAGGGATGAGATAAAGACAGTTTAATAAGGAGAGCAAAAGCCACACACACAAGGAAAGCAAACCAAGGAATTAATTTGCCACAGCAAAATAGGAAATTTCCTATTCCACCATTTTGTATGGGCAGGCGGTTTGCCTGGCATCCTGCATATTGTGACATTCTTGCAGTCTCTCTAATTTGAAAAGGGATATAGGGGCTGAAGATATCTTTTCCCCAGTCCTATTGGAAGATCTCTAAAATACCTGGNATTTATATTTCATTATCATCAGACAGAGAAGAGAAAGGGGTAAAATGTGAGGGTAACACAATGAACATGTTAAGTAAAAGCTGTGCATGTGAATGTATTTGTAATAAAAAGAGTTTCTGCTGAAAGCACTTGACTAAGTTTCAAACCAGTGGCCCATTTTCACCCTGCATGACGACGGGCACTCCAGTAAATGGCTATGTTAATTTTTTTTTTTATTATTATTATTATTTCCTTTTATTTTTCTTAAGGGTTCATAAGTTGGCAACAACCTGTCAATATCAACTCCTACGTGGCTTCAGGTTGAAAATATTTGTGAGGGCTGTTCCTCTGCCGTGGTTTGACCCCAACCAGCAGCTAAACCCCACGCAGCCGCTCACTCACTTCCCCACAGTGGGATAGAGGAGAAAAACAGAAGACTAAAACTGAAAAAACTCAAGGGATGAGATAAAGACAGTTTAATAAGGAGAGCAAAAGCCACACACACAAGGAAAGCAAACCAAGGAATTAATTTGCCACAGCAAAATAGGAAATTTCCTATTCCACCATTTTGTATGGGCAGGCGGTTTGCCTGGCATCCTGCATATTGTGACATTCTTGCAGTCTCTCTTATTTGAAAAGGGATATAGGGGCTGAAGATATCTTTTCCCCAGTCCTATTGGAAGATCTCTAAAATACCTGGGATGACTGAAAGATGAGTCGTCTTTTTGTTTGAAATAGAAATTATGCCCTTTTTTTACTCCCGTGATCAAAATCCCATCACTTGGGTACACTAACTATGACTTGTCCCACTTTCTTTCCATTGAAATGTTTTAGAAAATTCAGTACTAGACTAACTCTTGTTTTCCACTATTGCTGCTTGGTTTTGATTTTCTTCTTTTTTTTGTTTGTTTTTTTTGTCACATCCTCTGCACTGTGTAATCACTCATGGTACTCTGCTTCCTTCCATTTTATTCATTCCAACAGTCAGTAGCCTGAATTCTTTTTCTCTGTTAAGGCAGGTGGATATAAATGGTTTATTTCTCCTGAGTGAAGCAGTGAGATGTGTGCTTTAAGCTCTCCTCTATTGACAGGTGTACAAGGGAGTTTATATGACAGCATTTCAGTAACTACAGTGCCAGTTTGTAGTGTCTCATATGTCTGCTCTGGATGTCCCTTTACGCCATCTCCATGATACCCTCTCTCTTCTTTCAGTTTTGTGTGTAGTACAATCCTGTGGCTGAACATTTCTCCTCTTTAATATTAACTAAAACAGGTGAGGCAGAAATGGCTACATTGATCTTGACACAATAATCTATGTTAATAGTTAAGACCACCTAAATATGAGTTGTCTTAATTACAATACTAATAAAAACCCAGTTTCATTCACTTCATGTGTGTGAATTATAAAAAAATTTTGGAAGTATATCACTCTGTTTTTTCTTGCTCATATATTGTCTTTATTTTGCTAATAACTTCCAGAAAAAATTTATGAAGTAGTAGGTCTTTTTCACTTTTTCACAGGAAAAATGCATTTAAGTGTACCTTCTATCTGGTAATTAAATCCTACACTGTCAGTCTTGCTTTCAAAAGCATTTCTGAATGCATTTCTGTGTTTAATTTTGCCACTTTATGATATTTCTCTTTTCTGATGAGAGGGTGCACAGTCTTTACAGTGATTGAGGTGGAGTATTAATGAATGTCACTGAGTGCTCTGCTGTGTCCCCATAACATGTGCTTTCTGTAGCACTAAAGTGATGTTTTACACTTTGGGATCCCTCTGGGATCATTAAACCATAGTTATTCTTGATTTCATGATCAAGAGACTGTGCCTGAATTATAATAATGATTTACTGTGTACCTGGCATATATTTCACTTGATTTAAGGTTAGGAATGTTCCAGTTGTTCAATAAATGAATTAATGACGAGCCCTGCAGGAGTAACATTTGCTTATAAGGGGGAAAGGCAGATTTAGGATGTTGAGTTGGGATGTTAACTGAAGATTGTACAACAAAGTCGTGGCAGATTTCCGGGGCCAGTTCTTGTCTTCTAATCCTCTGCTCTGCTAAGGATCTTGATGAATGATTTGGGTTTATGGCACTCACATTTCAAAATTATTTCTATTGGAAAAAAGCTTCAGTCATGTAAAGTGACATGATTTTAAAAAGAAGTAACTAAGAAGTTCCATTACATTATTTTATAAATGTAATAGAGCATTTAGTTGTGGTTGGGTTTTTTTGAGTTAATACTAGATAAGCAAAAAGTAGACATTTTTCTTGCCTTCCTGTTTTCAGTTGTTTTGTAACATATCATTCTTTCTCATCTTGAAAAGAGACCGAATCAAACAAATCTACAAGATGACTTAAAATACCTATTTTAAAAAATCATGGGCTTAATATTGAGAATGTATGCTGGCATTTTCATCTCAACTCTGCTTTACACTGCTTTTGTGTTTCTCCCCTCCCACTGCCCAGTTATTCCCTTTCCAGGGAATAGCCAAAAGGACCGTATTTTTCCCACTCTTCTAGAAAGTTTCTCTCTAAGGTTTTTCTATTATAATAATGGTCAGCAACATTTATTTAGAGTGAAATTGAGACAAAATTTTATGTGTATTTAAGTAGTAGTACTTGTAGTAGTTAACAAATATCCATGTTTCATTTGGATAATGTAATTTTGCTCTTTGGACTGCTGTTTATTCAGTACTGTGGAAGCTGTTAGCAGTGTTCATGAACATCTTTGGGATGCAGAATTTGACCTGTCTTCTGCTGCTGTTTAGGGTCCTGGTTCGGGTCTTCTTGCAGGCTGAAGGGAGTGAGTGAGGCCTTGAACAAGCTCTTGTCTAGAGTCTCTACTTATCTGGGTTTGGCACTCACTCCTGCTGTGCCTGCCTCACTGGAGATGGGAATACTGGCTAAAGGTTTCTATCTTTTTCAGTTCTGGGCAGTCAGAATAAGCACCTAGAAGAGAATTTCAGACAATGAATTTGAAAAGCAAAAAATTCAGATATGAATATCTGGTGAAGATGTTTTTCATGCAGCTGGGAGAAGAGGGGGGAAGAAGCAGTATTATGTATGCAAGACAAATGCCTTCTGCTACTTTCTGTGGTATGCAGCAGACACAAAAGAACATTGCACTGTCCTGTTCCTCTCTGCACTGGTCTGAGGAAAGTATGTTGGAGTTGTATCAAAACATTTGCAAAAGCTTTATCTTTTGTATTTGAAAATATTAGTTGGTAGAAAAAGAAGGGTAATAACCTGAAAGACAGTGTCATTTAATGCAGGGAGGATGACATTTTGAATGGGTAATAAATATATTTGCAGCTTTTTCAAGCAGTATAGTGCTCTACTGTATAAGCCTGGATTTCTTTCTATTCAAAACTCTCCTGCCAATTGCTTCTCTGATTTATTAGACTGATGTTTGAATGCAAAGGATCACTTTCCTATTCTAGAGCATATTTTTTTATTACTATTTTCATCATCCTGCAAGCCATGGTAAGACTTTGCACATGATATATTGAAATAAAATAACCTAGATTGATATCAATATCAGTAATTCGATGCTTCCTCAACATATCTCTACTAAAAAGGTTGGCAGTAAAATTACTTCAATAAGGAAGATCTTAGTCCTGATAAAAAGGATCTGCCAAATGAAACTTTTAAGGTAAAGACCATCAGTTGATCTTCAAAATGTGTTTAAAAATACAAAGAGAGGTCTGTTATTAAGCTACTGAGAATGGTGGCAACAGAAGGCACAGGTTTGTAGAGACACAAGAGCACCTAAGGCTCTAAAACAGAAATGCTCACCTTGAAACCAGTACATGTGTATATGTGTATATATATAGATACACACACACACACACACACACACATTTTTTTATATAATACATACTTCTGTGTATATATGTAAAATTTTGCATTTTGATCTGTGGATATTATGAAATGTATTAGCTATGAGGCAGGTGTTTACTTGTGCTGACTTTTACTTCATTTATAAAAGTCGTGTAAATGGGGAGATTGAGGAAATATTCTGCAGTGTGGCTTTCTGCTTCACTGAAACTCCTAAACTGCAGGTCATAGCCTGCCATAGTGACTTAGACAAAAATTTAAGTTTTATGTGCCTGGGGTTCTATTAGCAAAACTTCCTACCAAAGAGGGATGTTGTTAGAAAGCATTCATTAGCTCTTGAGGGAGTAGCTTGCTCCCAAAATACTTCAGGACAGACAATTCTCATGTGACTGAGAGATTCTTCGAAGGATAATACATCATTTCTAAGAGAACACCTCACATTTAAATCACAGTAGAGAATGTCCTGTGAGCAGAGCTCATCAGCTATGATGCTCAATGTAATAAATTATAAATGTATTTTGAATCTGAGGAGAGGCCTTTTGTTTATTCTGTGAAGCAAACTGAGGTAATACAGCAAGCATCAAAAAAGGAACTTTTTGAATTTCCAATTAGAGGTGAAATGTCAGATAGAGTTGTTTCGTTGTTTGAGCTTAAATGACTGAAAAAAAACATTCTTTGGTCTTATTGGTGACCATCTTGTTCCTAGTTGACTTTTGTATTCACATTGACTAAATCCCAATTATGATATCCTTAACAGAGTGAACCACAGCTTCAGATATTTTCATATAACACTGAGGTGATGTCCTCTATTGCTGTTAAAATATTTGAAGAAGTGACGTACTACTTTCTCTAAAAAGCTTATTTTTGCTTTACATTAAAAAAAATGGAAGTTTTTTTATCTTGTTAAACTTCACTAGGTATCTGGTTACAGGAATATCAGGATGTTTTTAGCTGAAGTCTATATGTCAGTTCTTTTCACCAATAATAAATGTAAACCTTCATTCTCAAATAGATGCTTAATAATTTTTAAATACCAGAAAGAAAATGATCTAAAGCCTTGGTGTTAATCATCATTTTTAATTACTTGTCAGACAGTACTAAATCAGTTGATTGGTTCAGTAATGCAAATGTCTTTGCATCCTAAATTAATATTGCTATTGCACTGTTGCTATTGAAGTGCACACTGCTGAACCTTCTTTAGCATTGTGCATTTTTTGAAACACAAAGACCCTGAATCAATATCAAGTAGTTATGGTACCTACTGAAGGCTTTGGCATGTGTGTACTTTATCATATTTATGTGTGCTCCTCAGTTTATAATGTAGGTCAGTGCCAGTCTGTTAATTTTAGAAGATATTGCTTCTACCAGTGGCATTGGAAATTACTTTCCTGATGCCTTGCAGTCAGACAAGCACACAGGGTCAGCTCTGTGCTTCCAGTTAGAAGCATTATTTGGAAGATCCCACTAGTCCTTCATTATTAGAGAAGGATACTTGTGTTGTCCTTCAAATGTAATGTTTTTGGAAAGTATTAGGGTAAAGTGCTCTACAATTATAGGGTAACACACGCCTACCCAGGGATTTTTTTTTTTTTTGTAAAATCTAAAATCACACAAAAACTTTGATTTATAATAGGTATAGCCTTCCTACCAAGCATGAAAAACAAAATGTGTCACAGAGCAGAATACATTAAGGCTTACTGACTGAGAAAGCAGCACATTTTTTCATACCTCCTCAGGGCAATTTTAGAACATGATTTTGAGTCTCCTCCTGTTCAGAAAATGGTTTTGACCCTCTGTCAACCCCACACATAGATCCCAAGATCTAAAGAGGTCACTTCAGAGACACAAGGAAAAACAAATCTGTACTGAGTAACAGAAATAAGATACCCACTCCTGTAAAAAAAGCTCCTGAGTATTGATCCCATGCTTTGCATGCTCACGTCACACAACCTTTCCACCAAACACCCACCTGGTTTCTATAGACACAGAAAAAAAGATCCCATCCTTCTCCAGGCACTGCAGTTTAGCACAGAGGGAATAATTCTTATTTAAGCAGAACATTGTGTATATATCCTGGTAGTTGAATTTATTTACATTCTGCCTGTTCACAGCTTTATTTTACCTTTGTATCTGACCTAAAAAGTCCTAATGAGAAAGCCATTCTTAAATGGGACCTACAGCCAAGCCCTGATTTAGATTCCTTAAACAAATTAGACTTTGGAGCTAATGCAGCAATTTGCATAACATTCTACTCTATTTTCAGCTAAAATTGCTCAGCACTTTTTTAAATCTGTAGCAAATTACTTCACTAATGAGGCTAAATTACCCTATGATGTTACAGGTGAATTTGTCTGTAATAAATCTCATGTGCATTTGCAGTGTACGGGTTTTGCATTGTCTACCTGCTGTTCCATAGGCACATCAGAAAAAATAACAGAGAGGACTTAAAGTTTGAACCAGTATATTTATCTTAAGAGATGTGCTGCACTAAATATTATTCCCACATTCTGTTCTGATGAGTTGTTTTTTCCCCTTCACATCCATTTCAAGTTCTAGGAATGATCCCTCTGAAACTAACCAGTAGGGGGGCTGCTCGTGTTCCAAATCCTTCTCCAAAAAATAGTGTCGTTCTTTCTCTCCTAGATGAAAAAGTCATTTTAGTAATGTAAACAAGGCAAAGGTAAATAACTGAGAGAAATTGTAACTGCAGTAAAAACATGAAGAAATGTAATATTTTCATGGATACTGTGTATAAATGGTCAGGGCAGTCAAGTTGCCGTGCTGTGGTCTTGGCCTTTGCTGCAGTGCCCTGGTCTGTGTGGGCACACCAGTCTGCTCACCCAGTGAGCCTGAGAAGAGCAGGGTGCCCATAGTCAAAGAGTGTCTCACAAACACTTCACAGCCTGCCAACATTTAAAAATTCTTGGGAATTTGGTTTGGCTCACTTGTAGCTTTCCCCTTCCAGCACTAGTAGAACAGAGTTGCTCAAAATTCATTCACGTGTGAAGTAATTAGCACTTGCCCTGCTGGTTGGAAAACCAGTATCTAAGAACGTTAAAAGCAATTATTCCTAATTATTTCCAGAAGAAGATTTAAACTGAGTTGTCCTTTTAATTTGTTATTTACTGGATATGTAACATCACCTGCGCTAGCAGCCAGCTATTTTTCAGTTCTGCTCTATATGTAAGAGTGGAATGAAAACTAATTCCATGTGTTTAAGTATTTTGATATATTAAAACATACTTTCTTAATAGTAGAAATGTCACAGAATAAGTGGCAGATGATGCAGTGTGTTATGTCAATTAAACTGGCAATTAATATCTATGATGTTTAGAAAGGATTGATGATTGTTAGATTTCCTTCACCTCCTTTTGATGAAGAGTTACTGAGTAGTGATTATTAAGAAAAATGTGGAAAGTAAGCACCTAACCACGAATTCATCTTCGAATTAGGAATGTGGAGCTGTTAATAGTGGAACACTTAATGTCTTACTGGGAAGAGGAGATTGTTTTATTTTAGCAGCACACTTTATCACTCTGTCAGTCTAACAGTTTTTTTTACCTATTCCTACTTCTCTTCTGTTTCCATTATGTTTTACTTTGTAAGGCAGAGTACTCAGAATTAAATGCAGAAAAGGATGTTTCAGTTATACCTACTGGCAAACTTTGAACAATATCTCAGATACCCACTTGCTGAGTATAAATAGAAGAGGAAGGGTGTTTTGGTTTCTGTCACAGAAGTATTTTTAGACTGTTTTGGAATACTTCATTATCTAAGAGTTTTTGGCTAAACTATTTAAAACTTGAAGCTTCACTTTTCTTTCTTTTTGTATCTCTAGCTCCAGTTTTCATAGACTTCCAAGGGGTGAAAGAGGCAATTTCCATTATGCAATGATTGAAAGAAAGGGTTTTGCTTCTTTTCTTTGCTGCTGGCAGGAATAGAATAATTTTCTCTCCCCAGATTTTGCAGAATATATTTCAAAATAAGGTTCAAAACCTTGTGAGAGTCAAAACAGATAATATTATCTATTTGCTTTAACTTTGCGTCTGCTTTTGTGAAGCCATGAGCAATAGCCAGGTTCCAGGGCCAGATTTCTCATAGCTTGATATAAAGAGAGGTCACTCACCTATATTTTGTTCACTCTGGTCTCACTGGTATCTATCCCTGAGATCCACAGTGTCTCTGATAGCTCTTTCCCACATCTCCTGTTCCTCTCATCAGCTATTCCAGCCAAAGGTTCACTGGTGTTATGCCATTGTTAGCAATTAGGATTAGTAAGCAGATTTTTAAAACAGAGTGCGGTAGTCAAATGAGGGGTGTGGCCACATAAGCATGCTGAAGCACAATTTATTTACAGATTCCCAGTCACTTTCATCATGCCCTTCTGTATTTCCTTGTGTTGTTCCTCCCTCATGCATTTGGAATATCTTCCTTTTCCTATCTTTGCCCTTCTGCTAAACATCCTGTGAGTCTGGCACACTGGCACAATCCCACCATCACTTTCCCTGTGTGCCCACTTGACCAGTTAACAAAGCTCTGGCTGAACCTCTCCAAGCCTTGGAGTGGTTCCTTCAGCAGCCCATCGAGCAGTGACCTTCCAGACCTGGTGTTTGGTGTTGTCTCTTGCTCTGCAGGGTTTGTGTGTGTCAGTGTGGTTTAGTACTTTTCCTGTCTCGTCTCTGTTTATACGCTGGACAGCCATGGAGCAGATGTCCTCACAAAACACGTGTCTGTACATTCCAAATATCGACATATCCTTCACATCCTACATTTCACTTCCTTCCATACAGCCAGCCAATCTGTTGTATTGAATTAGGAAGGCAAGCTATCAAGAATTCATATGCTAAGATCTTAGAGTAATCAAGTGTGTGTGTATACATATATGTGTATATATAGATAAATAGATGTAGATATATAGATGTAGATATATACGTAAATATATAGATATAGATTATAGTTTCAGACATATTATCAATGTCTTATTGACTCATTTTACCAGCACATTAGCTTCAGGCTGGTTATATGTAACTCCTGGTAGACTGAGTGTCTAACAGTACACTGTTGTAGTAAACACCTCTTAGTCAAAGATAAGCCTTGAAACAGATAAATTAATTTCTCATAGGCTCTTGGCATGAGGTATAGAAGTTGTCCTTGTTAGGAACATAATTGACAGCTTCACTGCCTCCAGCAGTGGCCTGAACCCCTTCTTGAGTCTAAATTTTATTTTCATAGTGTGGATACAAATACATATTCTCAGATTTAATGCAAAAAAACGTCATACTATGCCATAGGAGACTGTCACCAAGCTGACACGAGTGCCCTTTTATCAATCTGTGTACTAGAGAGTCAAGAGTCTGGCACCCTTTCCTGTCCTGTCTGCCTGTGTTGTGGCATCAATGGGGCTGGTCAAGTGCTTATGGCTGGCAAGTAGACAGTGACGTTAGTGGCAGAGAGCCAACTTTAAAGGAAAGTTTGAAATTACCCTGGTAAAAGAAAGCACGTGATTGCTCTGATGAAAGCAGCTCTGTGCATTCTTCCATGGAAATTTTTTTTTTTCAAAAATTTATGTAACCTCTGTTCTTTCAGTTTTCACTTTGATTGGCATAGATTCCTAATCACAGCTCTGTATTTAACAGCTCTCTAACAGTGTCTTACAAAGACAAAATATTTCCAGGGAGAAAAAGGAAGGAAAGTAACTTAGAGAATATAACAGTATCCATGGATTAAGAGGGTCCTGAGAAACAACACAACACAGATTCACCCAGCATTGTTTACATTGTTAATCCTTCTCAGATGTTCTTTTTTTATTTTTGAGAAAAGATGGTGTAAAAAACTGTACAATGCATTCAAGACATTGAGCATACTCAGTTGTGCTGGAGAGTTGAAGGTAATTCTTTTGAGTTCAGAAGTGGCTACTTTGGGGCTGGTCTGTGTGAGAATAGAGTTGGTCCTCTGTATCACCTGGCAAGTTGGTACTTCACTGACTCCACACGTTGTTTTTAGTAGGCAAACAGACTTTGATATATTCTATTTTCTTTTCTTCCTAGATGTAACAAGGTCGCAGCCACTGATATGTCAATAAATATTATATTAAAAAATGTTTTCTTCATCTTAAGTTATGAAAGAGACAGAAGTATCAAATTGGGATTTGGGATTTGATGCGCCATTGGTGCAAATTACTGCATATCCATCCATCCATCCATCCATCCATCCATCCATCCATCCAGTCATCCATCCATCCATCCATCCATCCATCCATCCATCCATCCATCCATCCCAGTGTTCTTGGCAAAGACATTCATTAGTAGCACTACTGAATTCACTGGAGCTGTGACAAACTTAGCTGGGATCTGCCTTGTCAGAATTGTCCTACAGGCTGTGGCTCTTAGCTCCTAAAGGACTTGAACAAGTAAATTTCATTTCCTTTGTCTCTATTTCCGTACATTTAGATAGGTCCTGATAACGTCCATCACAGTCTCACATTTTGTCAGACATAGTTAAACCCACTGGAGAGTATAGTTTTAAACGTCTGTATAGATATTTGATAGAAGCATGAAGAGAGGGTGAGACTTGTGGTGAATAAAAACCTGATGAAAAAAGAATTTAAAATGAAACCAACAAAACAAAAGAGTAGTCCAGATAAAAAGCAGCATCAGAAACTGAGCTCCTAGTTGTGAAAAATCAGCTCCATCTCTCCCTGTATGACACAGTTACTCTGCCAAATATCTGAGCCTGGAAATTCAAAGAAAGTTTGTCAAATAAATCTTGTATTTCCCAGGTAAGACTAGGTTCTTTCTTCAGTAAAAATTAAGAAATTTTGTCAAGTTATGTAAAGTGTTATGTAACATCCGTTTCATTTCTGTTGTATTACCTTCTCTTTTTTTTCTTTTTTTTTTCTGACAGAAATGCATTTCAGATTAATATTTAATGTCTTTGCTTTTAAGAAACTATCTTTGAATCATTCAGTCTGCTGCTGGCTTCAGGTTCCTGGGAGAGGAGGAGCTGCAAGAGCTGAACACTAGTGTGCTGTCAGCTGCCATGACTGGAAAGGGAAAGTGCAGCTCAGGAATATTGTCTCAGTGTAGCAGAACCACACATTTCCCTTTAGAGATAAGCAGAAGGTAGTAAAAGCTATCACCTGAGAGCATCCACAGGATAAAAGTGCTGAGGAACATGAGATGCCACTTGGTTGTGTGCAAGGGAAAGAGTGGGAAATACAGCATAGGCACAGAGTCCCTCTGAATGGAGACAGAGCCCTTCCAGTCTTTAACTGAATTGTAGCACACAGAATGATTTATTCTACAAAGTAATATTTTTCTCATTCTTACTCTTTTTTTTATAGCAGCAAAGCAATTAAAATATTCATTCAACATATTGTGCTTTAAAAATATAATTCACAAAGATCAGCAGGCATGTTTTCATTCTGTCATTCCTGATATTACTCATCACACCAGGCAACTCATATATTTTTTAACTGTATTCTTTCTTCTATCAGATCTTGTTTCTTTTCCAAGGTTGAAGTGTGAAGCTCAGTGGTTGATTCACCTTTTGTAGAACTGATGCATAAATTTTTGTTCCTAGTCTGTTTAGTAAATGTCATCTGTTTTGTCATGTAGCATGCTTGGGTTTGAAAATCTGGTTAGTAGGGGAAGCAAATGTATTTTTATATGAAGGTTAAATGGTAATGGATTGTAAACCCAAGCAAACAAAACAAGAAAGATTCACCTCCCCCACTTTTCCCAGATAGACTTGGTAAATTTTTTTTTCTGACTCAGAAATGAGGTAATTATGTAATTACAAGTCATCTTTTTCACATAGAAAAGATTTGACCAGTGAGATATTTTTACTGCACCTTTTCTCTTCGACCTGCTTTTCTCATTTCTAAACTGAAAGATGTCATGGTTTCTCTGAGCAGCAGAAGAATAAACTCTCAAAAAGACTGGTGAACTTTTCTGCCTGAAGTTGATATATTTTACCAATATCCATTCATATCTCTTCGTGTAGTGCCAACTGCTATAGTCTTTGAGGTGACCTGCATATTGCTCTGAAAGTTGCACATGAGTACTGATATAATCCTATCTAAGGAAAAACATCCTAGTTTATGCATGATCACTTTGGCATTAGACCAAAGCTGTGTGATAATTGTATAGACATTAAAACATCTTAATTTAATACTGTTAACATCATGGTGTATATGCTTTTTGATAGCACATCTGTTCTATTTTTTGGTTTTGCTGTTATTAAAAAAATAAGAATATGCCAGATAAATTTGAAGAAGAATAAAGAACTTCTGGTTTAGCAGTGAGTAATTTCAAGTAGCTCAATTTTGGAACCCTACAGGCTGAATCACTTTTCAGTCTTTATTTGAAATGAATCATAGATTCACATAATCATTTAGATTGGAAACAATCAAGATCATCTAGTCCAGCCATTAACTCAGCACCAAATCCCACCACTAAGTGCCACATCTGCACACCTTTTAAATACCTTCAGGGATTCCCTGGGCAGCCCACTCCAGTGCTTGATAACCTTTTCAGTGAAGAGTTTTTTCATAATATCCAACCTAAACCTCCCCTGACATGACATGAGGCCATTTCCTCTTGTCCTAGCACTTGTTGCTTGGGAGAAGAGACCAACCCCCACCTGGCTGCACCCTCCTTTCAGGCAGCTGTAGAGAGTGGCAAGGTCACCCCTGAGCCTCCTTTAATCCAGACTAAACACCCCCAGCTCCCCCCGCTGCTCCGTATGGAACTTGTGCTCCGTTGCCTTTCTCTGGATATGCTCCAGCCCCTCAATGCCTTTCTTGGAGTGACGGGCACAGAAATGAGCACAGGATTTGAGGTGTGGCCTCACCAGTGCTGGGCACAGGGGGATGGTCACTGCTCTGGTCCAGCTGGTCACACCATTGCTGATACAGGCCTGAATGCCCTTGGCCTTCTTGGCCACCTGGGCTCAACCTGGCTCATGTTCAGCCAGCTGTAGGCAGTTCCTTTTCCAATAGCCATCTTTCCAGCCCCGCCTAAAGGGGCATTGCAAGGGCTTGTTGGGACAGTAACACAGGACCCAGCACTTCACCTTCTTCAAGTTTGTGTTAGATCCATGAAATGTCATAAATTAGTTCTACATAAAGATTTTTAAGTTAGTAAGTGAAGCTTGAGTTCCTAATAGATTTTACTGTTCTTTAACCGTTTCTGTCTTCTAAGTTTCCTCTGCAGAGCCCCAAGAACACATGCCCACAAATGACAAATATTTCAATTTTTTTTTTCCGTCTTAAATGTAAAATGGCCAACTGAAGTGCATGGCTTGTTTTGTGCCTTAGACAGCTACACCCATGGGGATACTTCCTGACTTTTTCAGAGATGTCTGTATAACTTCCTTAAAGCTAAAGCATTGTACTCCTTCCTCAGATGTTAGTTATGAATCTATTTGGTTTCTTAATATTAGATCCAAGACTGATTACTCATCAAGGAACAAGTAGTGCTATAGTACAATAAAGATGTATTTATTTGAAATGGATTTCATAATAAATTGTACCCGACCTTCTTGATAATTTGTCTCAAATATTTTTGTGCTCTTTTTGGAATGTTTTTTTTATATGAGTATCCCATTAGGAATTTGTTTTGTAGGCCACCTTGAATACGCCTAAGACTTCTGTTCCTGCATCACTTAAGGGTCTCCCACAATACTGTTAGAGCAAGCTCACTATGATTTATTTCTCATCCTTGTCTTTATATATTTCTGGTGACTTCCTCTTTTTCCTTCTATCTTTGCTCATCCCAATTTTGTTGATATTACATCCTTAATGAGACTACAGTAGCTTTTTCCATTCCCAGTAATTAAATGTAAAGGTGCAGGACTCCTAAAAACTTTATGACGTTAAGTGCTTTTTCTTTCATTTGCTGTAGCCTTGTGGGTTTTTTTCTAGCTTGTGATGTGTTACACTCTGAAGGAGATGATGTTTCTCCAGTGCTGGAGAAACCCTTGCCGAGGCAAACCTTGACAAACCATGAGAAACCCTGATGCGGCAACACTCTTGACTAACTCTGGCTGCTTTTACAGAGATTCTGGTTTGTCATTGTGCAGTTATGTTGCCACTGAAAGAATACTAGGAAAAGCAGTGAAATGTAGCAGCTCTGTCCCGCTCTGCTGGACTTCAGTCCACATAAACCACAGCTTCATTACATTGGGCGGCGTTTACTAATTCTGGTGTTCATTCCCTAACTGGGTGGTTCTCACTTTGGCCTGTTTCAGATAAGAAGACAAGGCGGAATACAATTACTGGTGGACCTATTGGACCATCGGATGACGGAAGTCCACCGTAGTGCCTGTGGAGCTTTGAGAAACTTGGTGTATGGGAAGGCAAATGATGACAACAAAATAGCTCTGAAAAACTGTGGTGGTATCCCAGCATTGGTACGGTTACTCCGCAAGACTACAGATTTGGAAATCAGAGAACTGGTCACAGGTTTGAATTTTTCAATATTTTTTGTTCAATCTGTCTGTCAGTCTTGCAAGCACAGTTCTCTGCATGCCACTTGCTCCATCAGTAACTATTTAATAACTATCTTATTTGACATAACAAAAGTCTTGGGATTTATGTGATGTATGAATGGCTTTCAATATCATGCAGTTTACAAATGTAGGTATGGTTAGTGCCTGTCATTGCTGGTTCACTCTGTTCTTGGTTAGCTGTGAGTGCTCTTGCAGGAGATGTGCTCCACACATGGATATGGTGTGATGGGAATCCTCTGCTCTCCCTCCTGTGTGGTGTAGGACTGGCCAGGCAGGAGCCATAATTTACTGAATTTACGTGGAAACTGTTGTTCATTGTTTTAATATCCTATATAGTGATGTGAGAGGGAGGACTTGTTTGGGGGTTTTATGCCTTCCTCAGGGTTCTGATAGGAAAGTGGAAGACTGTTGGAGAGGTGGACATCATCTTCTGAAGCCTTTTGTCTGAAATTTGATAGCATACTATGTGATGTGTTTTACACTGAGCATGCAGGTAGTGGTAGTTTATTTCTTTTCTTGATATAGTAGGATCTGGTCTTTTTAAGATAGTGTGGATTTTTCCTTTCTGAAATTCAAGAGAGAGGTAGTGGTGTTCAGGAATACAGGAATGCTGTCAAACAGGACTGATATGAAATGTTTGGAGGGGTTTTTTTTCCACCTTGCCCTTAAGCCAGCGTATTTAATATGTAAAACAGAAGCAAGGTAGAGGATTCGCATTTGGGTTTTTTTTCTCTTTATGATTTCATTCCATTTGGTGATTATTTAATACTATAAATCAAAATATTTTCATTATCCTGTTTTCAATGCTGGTATGTTCATTATGATTTTCCTACTAAAATATGTAAGAAGATTTCTCATTTCTGTCACAGAATGATCAGAGATGTTATCATCTATGTTTCTGCAGAAATTACTTACCTTGTAAAATCATTTAGGATACAATTGATAAGATTATCATCCTTTGGTTGGATCCAGGTTCCTTCCTTGAGGGTGTTTGAATAAACTGTGTGGTGTTTATTAAATGTAGATTTTTTATATTTAATTTTGTTTCTTGGTGACAACAGTTATCACCTCCTACTTGTTATTCAGGATTATTGGGGCAGGGATACAGGTTCCATGAGCTCGGATCGTGCCTCCTGCAGAGTGACAGAGTTACTGACAGATGTAATAAAGTGTAACCACTGCTTCAGACTCAACATACTTGTTTGTCTCTTGGTTATGTTGTTAGTATCCTGGCTCCAGGAACATTCTGCCTGTGTATTCTTAGTAAGTGAAAACTGCTAACAAACCTCAGCAGTCACCGTGGTACATCCCATGCCACCTGTAGATGGAACACATAATGTCATTAGGTCATTTAAAGAATATCTACTGGGCTACAGTTTACATTGGTTCCATTGCACAGTGTGCTGTTAAATATTCCCAAAATTCCCACAGAGAGAAAGGATATTTGTTTTCTAGTATGCCCTTAGAGTGTGATCAGTAGGTTCTGACCGTCAGTGGTAGGCAGTAACCTGCCTTTGCACAGGTAGATGCAGCTCCCAGGGATAGGAGCATCAGGAGTGCTGGATGTGGATGAAAGGGAAGAAGACCAAGATGGCAACCCTGAAGAACAGAATCAAAGTCAGTAGTATTTCAAGATTTTATTCCTGGGTCTGGTTTTGTATCGGAGTTTTTTTGTTCATTTTCAATAGCCAGTACATCCCAGAGGGCCGCTGCCTGCCATAGCCATGTTTTGTGCTTTCCAGAATGCAGATAACTGGCCCTTGCTTTTAAAATGCAAACGTGTTTGTGGTACTGTTCTACAAAGCTTCCTCCCAAAGCAAGGCTCATAGCTGCAGCTCTCATCTTGCATCTCTTAGGAAACAGGCTAAAGTCGTGCATCTGAATCAGATCTCCTTTGCTTTTTTTTTTTGGTAAAATCTTGTAGCGTGACAGCTATCCCAGCTGAATTCCTTCTTTCTGTCCTTACTGGGGAATGAAAGGTAGCTCTTGCAGCAGCTCCCTTGGTAATGAAAAGATTTGACTTGGTGGCAGGCACAAGAAAAAATAAAAAGTTCCTCATGCTTTCCATCAACCTGAGCTGAGGTGGAAGGAAAGTAATTATTTCAGTAGGGGCCTCACAGCCTGGAGGAGATGCAGGGAAAATAATAACAAATGTCTGTTTTGGGAGTAAACATAATACCTCGAGCCTTTCCATCTCATGTTCATTGTGCATCCTGTCTATATAAAACTGCTCTTGTTTGTTACTTTCAGGGAGGACAGAGTTTATGCCTTAGGAATTCATACAGGCTCTGACACGGCTGCCTCTAAATAGTCATCCACATTTGTCCTCAGAGTACTTCTCTTAGTATCACTATCTCTGTCGTACAGATGGGGAACTGAGCCTGTCAGGTGTAAATGACCTGTCCAGAAATCTGGCAAGATGAAGGCGTGAATCACCCTGAGTAGGCACCCAGCTGCAAGGGAAGAAATATGGTCTGGAGAGGTTTTTTAGCAGCTCAATTTGTCTGGCAGTCATGAAGCATTCATTGCCTTCCCCAAGTACCGTGAAGCCCTTGCCCAGCAGAGTGAAAGTTCTGATATTAGTTTCTTCCTCAAACATGCACATTCTCTTCCTTCTTGTTGCTCTTCTCTAAGCAGATTATAACTTCAATTTCTGGCGATCTCAAGACTGGTTTTGGAAGGGTATTTAAACCTGCAGACCAGCTTTCTAGCCCAGTAGCTCCTTGATTGTCAGAATTGCCTTCGGCATCATTTATGGCTTGTCCTCTTTTCCAGAGATTTTTTTCTGCCATAATCTTTCCAAAACAGTTTCTTCGGTTTTTCCTTTTTCTCGTCTTTCTCCTCCTCAGCAGCAGAGGTCTTGGGCTAATACCGGAAAACCTTAACATGCTCCGATTTTTGGATTGCACAAACTTAACCTTATAGCAGTGTTAGAGCTTGAAGGCTCTCTCATGTCAAGGAAATGGTTTCAGTGCAGGCTCCCATGAAGAAGATCTGAGGGAAATGTGCTGCCTGGCTGTTATGAAATTACATGGTGTTAATGCCCAGGAAATATTTCCTAATAGATGGAAAGATTATTCTTACAGAAACACTTCCACAGTTACAGGTTTTTACTAGAAGAACATGGATAAAATTAGGTATAGCCATGAATATACACATTTGTGCAAAAGTGAAATACTCTGATACAGAGATGTTGGCATGGCCTACAGCCTGTGGTAATTTCTAGAGACTCAAGGAGAACCTGAACCACAATGTAAGTCTGTAAGTCTGTTCATGTAAGTCTGTAAATAAAAAGAAATAGGTGTTAGCTGAATGCACCGCACTTAAATTAGCCATCTTTTTACCCCAGCACTTTACTGCAGTTTCCACAGTAGCACCTGTTAATGGAAAAAAAAAAAAAAAAGCCTTTTATTTTAAAATAATTAAATGTTAACACTTTCCTAATAAATATAAATAGAGAGGAACACAGTACAAAATTAGCATAGATCCTGCAGATGGTAGAAAGAAATGTTTTCACTTGGTAATAATGACAATGAGTAACTGATTTGTGATTCTCTTGCCTTTACCAAGTTAATTATGAGCCCTTCCACAAAATTCTATTTTATAATTTTTTCTATTTGTTTTACTGTCAGGGAAAAAATCATGGAAAAATCTGACATTTTAGCAAGGATAACAGAGGAATCCCATGGATGCCTTGTGCAGAAGGTGAGGTCAAGCAGCTGTTGCTAGATCCTTTCCAGCTCAGGCCATTCTATGATTCTGTGATTCAACCTATGCTTGCTCCTTCTTCCGTCAGCTTGTTTCGTTAACTGGGTACCCCTCTCAGAAAAAATGATTTAAACTGCTATTCTTCCCAATTTTGACAAATCAGATCCATCACAGCTAGAAACACAGTTTCTGCCTATGAACAATAAGATAGCTGGATTAGAAAACACTTCTTTTAAAGAGGGCCCTTATATGACAGCATCACCTGTTTAAAATTTGTAAATACCATTTCTGATTGAAAGGTAAAAGTGGATAATCCATTTTTAGAAAGTACATGATGATAAAGAGCTGCAGCTATAAATAATGTCAGGAGAAAATGTTTTTTCCTGTCCTAGCAGCCAGTCTCTTGCTTATTTTGGTTGACAATAAAATGTCAGAGATTTAACTATTGTCTAGTTATTAATAAATTAAACCTAGTTAATAATAAATTATTAAAATTAGCATATAAAAAATTAAAAAGCAGAAGCTAACACTATACTTATATACTAAATATAAATAGATAGATACTGACTCCATGTATTCCATTCATATTTTTATTCACTGAACCAAAAGGCATATATTCCATTTCTGCAAAACATTACAAGATGTTGTCTACAAAATGTTTTTTAGTTCTCCAAGTGGTTTTAGCCCACAGTCAATTGGACAGGGAAAAATTTAATTTACTTCTCAGACTTTGGATTTGGATAAAGTGTTGTCTTTAGTTTCAGCTGTGGTCAGTTTGTGCTTTGGCTTGGTTGGTCCCCTGTTTTCACCCCATGTTATGCAATATTATTACATAGTCCTGTTTCAGTTTCAGCAGCTGCCATATGTTTATAAGGAGAGGTTTATAACCTTATGGATAATCTCTCAGTGTCACTGAAAGCAGTTGCGTGTTGTCCACCTTAGATCTGTCTGGTCTGAGTTAAACACTGCAGGTGAAACCTCCTCTTCATTGCTGCTTCTTGGAGTGTGCACAAATTATTGGCAGATGGGTCAAGTCACTCCAGAAGGCCCCTTTGAGCCCTGTATCTGCCTTTGCTAATCTGTGGAGTTCTGAGTTAGTGAGTCTGCAGTGATGTCTAAAGCATGTCTAAGGGAGCATTCTATTTAAATGGACCTTTTAGCTCACTTCAGTGGAAGATTTAATTGGACTTGGTTTTTTTAAGTAATTCTGGCCAATTATGTAGAATTGTTAACTTCTGGTACGATGGCAGTTCTTCTGTTGGGGTTCCCAAAGTCAAAATCACATGGTTGCAATTGTTTCCTGTTTGTAATGTTATTTTCTAATTTGACTTGGTAAGGTATTACACTTCTGATTTTTTTTTTTTTATATAGTAAATCTTATTTAACAATGTTATGGCAAAGGGTTGACTGCTTAGTACTTAGGATCTTGAAGCAGTTTAATTTAATAATTTATTAGTTTTCTGCAAAAGTGCCCTTGATGTTACCTTAGTTACTGGAGTGTGTAAACACAGATGTGAAATTTTATTGTGATATAAACATTTATTTGGAGGTGGCACCTATTTGTAACCTTATTGTTCTCTGAGAATTTGATTTGAAAATGAATAAAGGCTCTTTCATCCCATTCTGAGATGACTTTCCCACAGCCTTAAGTAAAGAAGAACCAATCTCTTCTATGGGTTCTGTATTCTTACAGTATTTCACTTTGATGTAACTCCTAAAATCTCTTTTATATCCCTTTTCCTTTGCAGGTTTGTATTAGGTGTTGCTCCAGTATTGCTCATATTAAATATCCCATTTCTTAACTGTATTCAAGTTTTGTAATGGAGCAGTGCAAGTACAAGGAAGCCTGATGAGTGAAAGGCCTATTTAATTAGCAGCTTTTGATATGTAATGTAAAAAGATCAATAGGAAGATAAATGTACAGAGTGACTTGGTCTTGGGACCAAAGAGACAAGATCAGCATTACACAAACTGAAAATCAGATTATAAAGATAAATGTTTTAGGTTCAGGTACATATCCTGCCTATCACAAGCTTTTTTAACAGATGACACGAAAAGCCAAATCTGTGTGTTTAAATCGTCATGATGGCATTACCATGCTAGGACTGCTGCTACAAGGTTGACATAGCTCTGGTTCAATACATGCTTATCTAAGAGAATAAGACTGCCAAGTATCCTTTGGGGCCCATAACTCTGTGTAGTAAAACAAAATGGAAATGTGGGATAAATGCAGAAAGTACACAAGTGCCTTGTAAGATGCAGCTCCTCTGCTTCCGGTATCTGATCACTGTGTCCTGTCAAGTCAAGGAAATTAAAAAGGTTAAGCGTGGAGTTAGATAACCTAGCACAGAACACTGCTTTCAGAAGTGATGATTTTGATTTTGACAGGAAAATATGTTCATTCATTTCTTGCTTAGGGTCTACTCTGCACATAAGTGAATTCTCTTTAATAACTTCAAACAAGTGTTTTGAGGAACTCTGCCAAACACAGAGGCAGGTGCCTTACAGACTTGAATTATTTTTCCACCGACAGATTTAGGATAAGATTAACAAATTTCAAATCTCCTTGCCTGAGTACTAAAGTTTGCTTGTATGTTTAAATGCTTTTTATTCAAAATGGAGATTTAAAGGATATTAGTTCTAATAAACCTTTCCTACTCCTTCGTTAAATGGATGTAATTGCAAGTACAATATCCTACCACAACCAATTTTAAAAGTTGATTAAAGCTTATGAAGTAATTTACTTCTAATTAGATGTTTTAAATGAAAGTTGTTTTCAACATTAACAAGATTATTTGTGTAATGAAAATTCCTATCTATTTACTCTGGATCGAAGCCAGTGGCTGAATAAGGAATTAAATATTGTAGTTTCTCCAGTATTTCTTCCTTCAAGCACAAGAGCCTTTTCAGTTCCCAGAGGTTACCTAGTTATTCAACTCCCTCCTTTTGCTTGAGATACTGTAAGCAAACCTCCTTACTTCTACCTCCACCCTGAGTTCTGTGGTCCACTGAGAATTAAAAAGAAATGCCAAACTCCATCAAATCCCCTGCAAATCTCAGATTGCTTTTGAAAGAATGTGTTTCATCTCACAGCCAAAACTTTGCACAGGCTACTAGTTTATTATTTTATACTGTTACATCTAAAATCATGTGGAGGGGAAAAAGGAAACCAAGGGTTTGTTTAACTCAAAAAAAATACTTGTTACTGCTGCCTTGATAAAATTTGGCTTGATCCAGACCATTATCAAAGCTAAGCAAAAGCAAAATAAATGGAGGCATCTGGTCTGCAGAAGCGACTGCTTGAGTTAATCTCACTGGAGGTCCAAGTGCCCCAATGCAACTTAAAACAATTCCACCAAGGTAATACAAACCCTGTGGCAGGGTTACTGGGCTGCATGGCAACTGTTTTTCCACCCCAGTCATCAGTTACTTTAAGGTTTTACAGAGTCTCCAAAAACCGCTATTGCATCATCATAATTTTCATTAAATGTTTAAAATTTGTATTTTGTGCTATTTGTACTTCTCCAGACTAATAGGCTGACATTTTGTAGTCAGTGATGTGCTATGGCAGGCACAGCTGTGTGTTGTACTTTTCAGTATGATTCTACAGTGTGGCAGAGTTTAAATTTTAGGTTTTAGCATCACCTACAGAAAATTTTGCCATCATTTCCAGAAATGTGGAAGTGATTTTCAAGCAAATTCAGAGCAGGGATTAATTGGCATTTTATAAAGTTTTCATATGAACCTAGTGTGGAACCACTCACCAAGATATCAAATCTTTGTAGTCATTTTCCTTGCAAAATAGGAAGGTTAAAGGTTCTACAACTCATATGATGTTGGGAAACTGATTTCCAGCCTATGGGCTGTGACATCTTCAAGAAATTCCAGAGTCATTCAAAACACATCCTATTTATAGTTCATACGTACCAGGAAATCTAAAAGTAATATAATAAATGGTGTAATTTTTCTTCAAAAATGATGCTGTCTTATCTGATAACACTTAGGCAGACAATGTTGACAGTTCAACTGGATCATTTTATACCCTATCTGTTACAATTTTACTGTCTAATTATAAAACAATCTTTGCCCCTTTTCTCAAAATGCTGTCACTATTTTGGCTCTGAAAATGGGAAAACCCACTGATAGAATATGTTATCTTCATGAAGAGTTATTCTCAACTTTTTCTGAATCATCAGATTAACTTCTTCACCCCCTGCTGCTCCCAGTTAAATGAGGAGATGTGTTAAAATAGATACTTTCTCAAACCTTATGCCTTGCGTTCTTAGCAACAGGCTGGGGTACTGATTTGTTGTTTAAGGTGTTACATCAAAGAATTTTTTTAGGTAGAATGGAATGTGCCTTTACACGGCAATACAAAACCTTCCTCAGGCTTGCAGTGCTTGTTTCCCTGGAGGAATGTGGGAGAGGAGAACAAGACACTGAGTGCTGAAGGCTCTGCTGGGGACCCTGGAGTGTTCCTGGTAGGGGAGTCCCTGTCCTCTCTCTTAGGAGTCTCCTTGGGGGTGGTTTCATCTCTTTTCCCATCACAGCCTGCTTCCTTCTTCCTATTTCCCAGGCAAATTCACATTCACTTGTTCTGCATTTACCACCCTCAGTACCAGCACAGAACCCAAGGTGGTCCCCTGTTGCTGTCCTTTCCTCTCTAAGTGGAAAGTAGCTGATTTTCTCTTGCACAGTGGGATGCAACCTCTGTAGAAAATTCATTCAAGTTTTGCCCATGTTTCAGTTCATGGAGCAGTGAAACCAATTTCATAATTTGTTAATATACTAAATAAATAATTTTCTCTTTTTCTTTCTTTATTTCAGTCAAATTTTAAGAGGAAATATCAAACAAGGTAATCTGGAGTGACAAATAGAGGACATCTGTTGCAGCATATGGCTTGACATAAGAGCTGCATTGAACTTTTTCAGCAAGTAGTAATCCTTTGGAAAAATTCAGCTGGACATATAATTTTGATGGGCTTGCCTGAATAATGGACTATTAAAATGCTTCCAGTTTAAAACCACTTTGTAATTTAAATGTTTGAGATTTGCAGACAAATTACTTAAAATTTATTTTGAAAATAGTTTTTTGTTTAGAAAAAGATCTGAATATTTCAATTTTTGTTTACAAAATGAAAGTTTGAGGTTATGGTGAAACATTTTCATTCTGTGGTCAAATTACTGTTTTCACTATGCCCAGTAATTTTATTATTTTTTATTTATTATTTTTAGGTTCAAAAGCCAACTTCCCATCTTCCTTCCCAAATAATGTTGTTTGCAGTGCTCTCTTTTTCTTAAGTAACAATTTGGCTAGTAAATGTTTCCTTCTTTTTTAGCAAGTGTACACCGAGCCTTTCATTTTGCACACAGATGTAGTTTTATAGATAGAACTTTCTAACTAGTTCATTTTAGAAAGGAGTTTTGTATTTAGAGCTGTAACTGAATGTTCAGCTTTAATTATAACATTTTTATTCTCTGTATTAGGGTCTGTTATCAAACATGTTTTGATTTCGGTGCTAGCAAAAATTATTAAGTATAATACAGGTGTAAGCACTGAAAAAAATCTTGCCATTCATATATATCCATCCTTGTTAGATTCCCATGTTTTCTAATAAAGTGCTTAATATGGAAAGGCATTGCCATTAGTCAGATGTTGGGATAATTTTTTTTTAAAAGCAGTTGATTTATTTTTTTCTGTTTCTGTCACTTAGAATGAATTGGTTTTGGTTTGGCTTCCTTGTTTTACAGGACTCATTTAATTTCATCAGCTAGGAAAGCAAGTTAAGCAGGAACCACTGATCTTTCCACAGTAACCTTGGTCAACTCTTCTAGTACTTCCTCTACTGTTTAACATGAAGGCTAATAACCCTGTAACATTCTTGACTGACACCTCTTCACAGTTATGTTTTAATTTACAGCATACAGCAGAAAAAGAGGAGCAACCTTAGGTCAAAATTCAATCCCATGAGAGAAATGCTTTCGGTAATGCAATAGCATTTGGGCAAAACTTGGTCTTAATACTAAAATTGGCCCCTCCTTTTTGTTTTAATAAATTCCAAGATGTAATTTTGGAATTAAAAGAGCAGCAATTGGAAAGAAAGGGCTAGTTTTTCAGAGGAAATATTTATATTTTTTATACTATATGTAGTCTTGTACTTTTATGTAGTCAAGATCAGCTATATTTTTTGTATTTAAGCAAAAAAACACACCATAATAATCCTTCTCCTCTGTGGAAGCTTCTCCCTTGTAAGGATATGAGTGGATGAAAAGGGGAAAAAAATTATTGCTATAGCTTCCCTTAGTGTTCCTTAAGCTCCTGCCTGCTCATGGCTTTTACTGAAACTCAATATTCCTCAGTGTAGACTTTTCCTACGTCAGCTTACACACAGATAGCAAACCACCTCTGTGCATGTCAGTCACTGAATTACAGCAAGGTAGGCACAGGTATTCATATTTCATGGAAATTGGTGAAAGTCTCTTGTCTGTTATGGCAATTTTAAACTTACTTTCACAGTGTGCTTTTAGGGAGATTCCTTCTGTGCTGTGTGTTGTTCAGTACCAGAACTTTTCAAATGAGTCACTTTTTCTTTTCTACAGCAAATCAGTTACTCTCACCTTGACGGTTGAGCTGGCTGTGAAGTCTCATTGCACTTTGCATTAAGAAATGTTGTGGTTGATACTCAGGATCTCTGCAGCAGAACTGCTGTAATCCCTGGGGAGCCCACACCTGCTGCCAGGGAGCGGATCCAGCTCTGCAGAGCAGCCTTGCAATTGCACCGGGGGCTCCGAGCAGCAGCCAGCAAATGACTTTCCTAGCACTTGGGAGCTTGGGGTAGAAAATGCTTTTCATAAGGACTCCAGCAAAAGATCCCTTGTGCTTGGCTTCTGTGCAGGCTATTTAGCACTCAGATTTCAATCTTAATTGTCATTTTCATGAGGGAAACTCCCAGTAGTATTTCTGTGCCTTCAGCATATAAACAAAAATTCCTGCCAAACTTTGGTCTCCCTTTGTGGGATGCAGTCTCTCAGCACTATCTCAGCACTATATCAGCACTATGTCGTGATTTAACAACAGGTGTCTGCTGAGGTAGGCAGGAGCCTCCCTTGGAATGAAGGATGTAAATCCTCTCCCTCCAAAGTATAATTTTGGATTTAAGGGGTTCTCAGGCAAAGATATGGGGATAGGAATAACAGTTCTTTATTTAAGAGAACTTAAATAAAAGAAGCATGCAGTATTACAAAACAAACAAACCCACTGACAGAATACAGAATACAACCTGACACCCTGTTGGTCAGGGTGTTGGTACAGTCCCATCAAATGGTGGCTGCATTTCTCCTGGAGAATCAGTTGTGGCTCTGTTGAAGCAGTGATCCTGGAGAAAGGTGCAGCCCTCCACTGAAGGTCCAGTGGTGAAGGATGGGCCTGTTCTTCCTCTGGGAGTCCAGCGGAAAAGGCTGCCTTGGTGTCCCAAGTCTCAGGTTTTTAGCCCGGTAGGGATGCTTGGCTCCTCCCCCTGGCTGGAGCATTTCCCAATGGGATGATGGAAGTTTATCAGTGGACTCCATGGCCCATTAGCAGAAGAACTATCCCTGGAGGGAGGATGGGCCATGGAGGAGATAAAGAAACTGCTCTTGCTGGTTTCTTATCAGCTGGCCTATTGACAGAAGATTACACCACCCTCCACCACAGTTCCAACTGATGGTGATAGAATAACACAGCTCTGCTTACATCTTGCACTGCAACATTTTGCATTGCAATGACAAACGGTTTCTAGCTCCAGGTTGTCCTCAGCAAAAAGAGTGAGAAGTGAATTGCCAGTGCCCTTTCATAATTGCAAATTCCTAATTGAGAAGGTTACAAAAAGGCGTGTAAAATGTCAACCTCAGCATGTAGCAACCTGCACTGTTTGCGGGAATAAATTTTAACATGTCAGTAAAAAATTTTTGGTTCGTGTGGTTGGTAGTATTCAGTGTCTCAATTAGATAAAGCTCATTGTTCTGGGGTGGAAGAAGATTATCTCACTCTTTAAAACTGTGAGGAGCAAAAATTCAGAAGAAAGCATCAGCTTTTACTGGGCAGTGCTTCTGCCTTGACTTAAAATCATTTTAGGAAAAGGTGTAATAGCCATTTTAGCCTGGTAATCCCATCATCCTCTTACTCTGAAGGTTTAATTTTCCAGTTAGAGAAATCGGAGAAAAAGAGGTCTTAAAGAATATTTCTAGGCTCAGCTATTGCTGAATACCACAATGTTTATGTGAGTTTACTTCAAATTATCAATAACCTGAAGTGAATAAAAAATAGCTTTGACTTCCATGTTTTTAAGCATTTTGCTAGATCGAGCTCTTATGTTTGCTTCTTTTGTATTCTTTTCTGCTTTTCCAGTTTATGACTACTTCTTGAAGCCCAAAGTATTGTTTTGTTGCCATCAAAACACCCTCTTCTTCTTCACTTTTAAAATAGGACTCCTTCACAAACTTACAGCACATTGTCTTGCATAAGAACTGAATTGAACCTTAAAGTGGGAAAGATTTGCATCCTGGTTCTCTGCTTTTATACCATGCACATCATTTACACTCATTTTGAAAAATGTGAAACAAAAAAAAAAATGCAACCACATTGTTGTGGTTGACAAAATGCTAGGTATTCAAGAATAATAGATGTCCCATTAAATCTTGCCAAGAATAAGAGCACATAGAAAAGGAAGTATAAATATCTTTATGAAGGTCTTTATTCCTTTAAGTATGGAATTACTTTTCATAAAGACATTCAGAACAGAATTCAAACAAGACTCTTTTCCCTTTAAAGTAGGAATTCTTAAGTGAAAAAATGAAAATCATTAAAACGAGCACTTTTCTTATTTCTGATTTAAGTTTTTTTTCTCTAGCTAAAGCTAGTCTGCCTCATGCAGATGATGTTAATGGGGTTTTTTTACTAGTATACTGACAAAAATTTTGTATTAAACTGTGTAACTGCCTTTGCATACAGTTACATATAAAGTAATTTAAACATGAAATTGTGTAACTGAAACAGTCTCCCCATAGAGGTAATTAATTTTAAAGGGAAAACCAAAAATGTAAATTGATTTCTGTTAATTACACTGCTCTGCCAAAGCACAGAATCCTAAGGAAAGCCTTGAGCAAGTAGTGTTCTTGCTGCTTATATTTATAAATGTCTGAGTCTGTGTTCCTAAGGCCTTCCTTCAGCATTTTCCTCCCACAACACTCACTTGGAGTTTTTGCAGTGTTGGTATTTGTAACCTACATACAATGATGACGATCATAATTATTTTTTTCTCTTTTGGTTGAAATCTTTGATAGATGTAAAATTGAAAGTCAATTTTGCCTCCCAAGGTCAGATGTGGGGCCAGGCTACTGTCCTTTGGGAAGGAGAGTAGAGAGGAGTAGGATTGGATTCTACAGAAGGGGATGCAAGTTGGCAAGGGGAGGGGCATGATGAGGGCAGGCTTCCTCTTCCAGCTACTCCTGGGAGGGTGCTGAGCTAAAATAAAGACCACTGGTTCTTCAGAACAGCAAACTGTCCTCCAGCTTCCCCCAGCAATAAGAGCTGCCCAGCAGCAGCAGGCTCTTGGCACAGCACAAAAGTCAAGTGTGCTTTTCCAGCAAATACACAAATATGTAAATGTGGGAATGGAAAGCAAGATGTCTTTTCTCCTCGCCTACTTTCTGTGTGGCACAATTGCAGTGACCTTGATCTTTACAGATGTGCTTAGAAAACTTTGGCTCTTGATTTCTCTTTTTCTTTGGCACACTACAAATAGCAGTGGAAGGGATTTTGTTTTTTTTTTAACTTCAGTAAATCTCTTTGTTAGTTGCACCATTAAGCTTGCTGTTTCCATGTAAAAATTACAGTATTCTGTAACTTTGAATAGTTGAATATTTACAAAATATAATATTACTTGTTCAAGTCTGGTAAAGTACTACTGTATCAGGTTATGGAGGAATTCTTTTTGTTTGTAGTTCCAACCAGCCTAGCCAGTTACTTCCATTACAGTGAAAATCACAGGGCTGAGGTTTTGTTCTCTTAATGTGTATTTATCAGCAGTGAAAGTTTTAGTAAATCAGAACCTGTTTTCTGCCATTGGTTTTTATTAATTTTTCTTAGAAGGAAGATATCTGAAGACCAAGCCCTAAAATATTCCTTGTAATACTCCTTGATTCCATGTGTGCTTCACAGCCTGCGTAGGCCTAGATCATAACCAGCTGCTCAGTTTTTAGGCAGAGCTCTGCGAAATCTCCAGTGCTGCTGTGAATACGTTTCATGTATAAAGCTGTATTCCCACTGCAAAAGTTTGCAGATGTCATTCAGCCCCATCTACAATGTAGTCTGCTTTATTTTTGACAGAAACAGCTAAATTAAACACACCGGTGCTGTGAAATATATTGGTTTGGATTGGGTTATTTTAAGCAACATTCGAACTTGTTTTAGAGAAGTGTTAATTATTAGTCATTTTACTTTTTGTAGGAGTTCTCTGGAATCTATCCTCCTGTGATGCACTGAAAATGCCAATCATCCAGGATGCCCTTGCAGTGTTGACCAATGCAGTGATCATCCCTCACTCTGGATGGGAAAACTCTCCACTCCAGGATGATCATAAAATACAGCTCCATTCGTCACAGGTGCTGCGCAATGCCACTGGGTGCCTAAGGTGAGTACTCCAGAACCTTTGCTTTGCCTTAATCATCTTGCTTTTGTTTGATTTGGTATTTCTCATTCTTAGTCATCTAGAAACTAAATAATTGGTTTGTCTGTCAGCAAATGTGATGTTAACTTTAAGTTGGAAATTAATTAGAATACACGCTTCATATCATTAAAAAACAATCTTTAGAAGGGCTGTTGGGGGTTTTCTGTTTTTCTTTTCTGAGCTGCTTTCATCCAAGCTTGTATATTACATATATTTTTTCCCTTGTAGATTTGTCGTGTTTTCCCAATTCCTTAAATGAAGTTGATATGTTCTCACTATTACATCCAGTTTAATCAGTACAAAAAATAATGAAGATAGTCACAAAAAGTAACGTATTAAAGGTTGCAGATGCTGTTGCTGAAGTTGTGAAAAATATATAAAGTAGATTTTTTTATGCTCTAGGAAGATGAGAATTTCAATCAGAGACCAACCAATTTAACATTTTTCAATGAAAAGACTTAAATTGATCCTTAGCAAGTATGATGACTATTTATGTTTGTGTTTCTATATCAAACTTGTATATGCAATGCAAAGGTGCATTTATATAAATGTGTACAATTTGATCTGTCTTTTCCTAAAAGTCACTGTAGATGTGAGAATGAAAGTAGAATGAGAGTTTCAGTTCTGACAAAACCCTACTAAAGGATTGAGGCATAGTAATTTCTGAATTCCATATCATTTTCATGAAATGTTTTAAGATAATAGGCAGGTTCTTTTAAGTGTAGATTTTTTTTCTCCAGGTATATTGGAGGAAATAATCTGTAATCTATCCCAGAGACATGAAAATAGATTAGTTAATATTTTTATACACATCACAGAAAATAATATAGTGAATAATATGTGTCAGTAAGACAATCTATGTTGTATGCTGGATCCAAAGCACACATACATTAAAGACCTAAATGAAAAAGAAAATTGATAGGAGACCAAGTAAAATAGCAGTATTTTTTACATACCTCTAGCAAGCACCTTTTAGTCTTTGTGCTCTTTCATCAAATGAAATGTCTCCCTTTCCAAAGTTATATTTGAAAAGTTTAAAGGAAAAAGAATACATATTATTGACAGTTTATATGCAATCAGAAGAGAATGAAATATAGAAGGTAATAACTTCCATATTGCAAATATGGAATGCAGTATTGCAGTATTGGACTTCAACACAGGTGTGATTATGTGAATACCAGCTATCTTGGGGTATGTGACTGAAGCCAGGTATTTGTACCTGAGTAGTTTTGACTTTTTTTGAAGAGTTTATGGTATAATTGTATTGCATTGCATTCAAATCACAACCAAAAAAAAGTTGCCATAATTGCTAGGAGGTGGCGGAAGATTTTATATGAAGACCTTTACTGCATTAAAAGTCTCACCTTTCCAGTATTTCATGTGTCTCAAAGAGCTGCCTCTCAATGAAACTTCTGTTACGAATTTGGAGCTTCAGTGTCCCCTCTTTGAGCATGTCCAGTGTTGATCTCCCCTCACCATAAGCTCCATCTTCCTGTTAATTTTTCTCAGCTGCTTCTCAGGGACCGATGCTCATCCTTGATCCCGCAGTTTTTCCTTCCTCTTAGTTGATGGATTCATTGCACACTGGTCTTGAAATCTTTTTTCTTTCTTTTTTTTTTTTCTTGTGAGTGTATGTGCACGCCCATTTGCAAACTGATGTGAGCTTACTGTAGCCTGCATTCTGGGTCAGCCTGAGGACTGGGGCCACGTGAGAAGGGTACGTTGCCTGATCTAATACACACTGCTTTGCAGCAAGGCTTACTACCAAGCGCTTGATGGGATGCTGTCATAGCAGAATGGCTTCTGGTCAGCTCGTGCAAAATAAGCTCATATCTGCCTGCAAAAGACTGTGCATATTATAACTCCTGAATCCTTCCCAGGTAGCTGTAAGAGCAGCTCAAACTGCTGTCCTGAGAAGCTTGGTCTTCCTTCCAAGCCTGGGGCCTTCAATCATAGTACAGATTTTTAAAAATCTTTCTGATATCAAACACTCACTATTTCCCAAATGCATCTTTCTATCCTCCCTAATGGCATCAGATATTTTTTTTTTGTATCCATCCATCTTCTTTAGATAGTTCCATCCCACTGAGTCTGTGTGGATGCTCTTTGGCAGAGCGAAAACTTTTGGAGAGGGTTGGAACTTACTTCTACTTCACACCAGCAGTAACTTTTCTTGCCTACTTTTCCCCAATCACTGTTGAAAATATCTCTCTCTGTGCAATATGTCAAATCTGAGATTGTGCAAAGGAGAAAAGTGCAAGCTCACCCCTGAGATAGTAACTGGTTTCTTCTGTTGAATTCATGATACTGGGACTATAGGCTGGAGGAAACAGCAAGTGTCAGAATGAAATGATTAGAAAATTCTATGAAGACGACTGGAGTCTTGATCTGTTCAGGTGAAATAGCCACCACCCTTGATAAACTGAACAGCTTTCACACTTTACCACTTAGGTCTAGTTACAAGACCTGTGTTTCCATTTCAAGATCCCTGGACAAGGGAGGTAAATCAAGTAAGAAGTAAGGTGGTTGCTGGCTGAGGTTGTGCTATGGTTGTCTGCTAAATGGAAAGTCCATTGTCATTTTCCATGGGAGAATTTCTGCTACAACTCTGGTTTGGCTGTCCTCTGCTGTATTCTTTTTCTGTTTTTGCTACAGCTCATTTTGAGGGGATGCAGTTAAAATTCACTTGCATGGGGATTGTCAGTGACAATGAGAGGAAGAGTAGTGGTGTTCATACTTGACAAATTCTGAATATCTACTGTTGGCAGGTTTTAGAGACATTAGATTGTATTACATAGGTTTCATGCTAGCAAATATGCCAGGAGGATATGGGTTAGGGGTTTTTTTCAGTCTTCTGTGACTTTGGTTGTGTGGTGTATTCAGTGCTGAAAACTTTAAATAATATCTGAGAGGTGATGTAATATAATCCATCCCATATACAGTCCTAATAAGTAGTTTGCAATGGCCGTTTTACAGGAATAGTCAGACCTTTGTTTTGTGTTTTTATCACAATAGGATATGAATTTTTATTCTTTCTGCTGATCTTTACTTTTCTCAGTTTTTTGATGAGAATTTCTTATGATTTTTTCAATTTAAAAGTTGGTTATTTCTTACAATTTTTAGTACTCATGCTTACTCATTATCTTTCTTAACCACATTCTTAAGTCTGTAACTCCAGTCACCCAGTAATGCAGCTGAAATCACATAAAAAGCAGCAACATTATCAGACCTTCTTCTCCTGTTATTTTCTGTTTTCCTTAAAGATGTTATTTACAAACTTCACTTTGTGTACTTTTCTGATTAAAAAAAAAAAAGTAGTAGTTTTAATACAGTATTGTACAAATTAATTTTACAGAACTGGAACACTTTGAAATTGTTTAGATAATTCAAAGATCTAAATATAGCATTATGGCTATCACTTAGAAATTTAATCTAAATATTCAACTTTCATAAATTGCCAGACCTCAGTGTGACACATTGGAGTAATCACCCAATTTAGTTGCCTCCCCACTGAGATACTAGTACCTTACCTCATTAAGCTCTTGTAAAGCTAGACTTCTTTTTTTCCTTTTGTATTTTAACTGTGTCTCTTTTACTTGTGTTAGGAAAATACTGTATCTTTGATTTATCGTTTCTGATTTCACTTAAACTTACTAGGGGTAGTCAGGTGAAAACGGAATTTGTCATCCCAGTTGTTTATGGGAAGGGGATTACAATCTCCATCTGAAATTTAAAAATCAGTAGGAGAGACATTGGGTAATGTTGTCCTAACCTGAAACTTCAAGCTTACTACAAAACTACAAATCCCTGTCTGGAAAATTATTTGAAAAAAAATTACAGACAAAATCTTTTCAAGAATTTTTGCCTCGTGTACAATCTGGAACCTTGTTTTTCTATTAATTTAAAATTAATTTAAGTTAATAGAATATCATCTAAGGAATTTAAAGAATTTTAAGACTTTACTGTTTTAATATTCTAGTATGGGTTTAAATACAAAATTGTAAAATTCTTTTTATTTCTTCCATATTGTATTTAATCTTTAATCATACACTGAATGTACAGGGACAATTGTGAAAATCAGAAACCTGTTAAAATATTTATCTTCACCTCATTNGTAGTTATGTATTTAGAAAGCCCCATAGATTTCCAGCTTTTTTACTTCATACTTTCTTACTTGTAAAACCTTTAACAAAACCTTTAATTATTTTTCAGCTGAATAAATAGGTAACAAGGTCTCAAAGAAGAGCATAGGGGGAAAGTGCTTTTAAAACATGACTTGAATAACTGACCCAGTAGTATTTTCTGCATAGATCAACTTTCGTAATAAACAAACTGCCTTGTTAAAACAATATGAGTTAGATGTGAAACCTGAATATCAAATGTTTCCTGCTGGTTTACGGGTGAGTGATGTATTTCACAGACATTTACATCTAATGCATTTGTCTCACTATCTTATTTCTCCTCCAGTTCTCTTCTAAATGTCCAAAGTCTGTTGATTCCTGTTTTTAGGAATTGCTGTACTCTGTTTTCGATAGAACATTCTGCTGATACGAACAAAATAAGACATAGGAACAGCATCAAAAAAATGACACAGACTGAATTCTCCATCATCTGTTTAGTTTCTAGAGAGAAACTAAAGAGAAACATGTATGTAGACATATGTTTATGAAACATGTTTGAGACTAAACTGATGCATAAAATGATACATGTATGTATGTGCATATGTGTAGGTGTGTTTATTTTATATACATTCAGATGTAGAAGGGATGATTGTGGAAGCCATGATACCTTTCTGTCTTTACTGACTGGTGCAAGCTCTGAATGTCTGCTGTTCTTATAGTAGGACCAGGTCTGTTGCTGCTGATTTTGTGATTCTCCTCCTGTTTACAGAACAGTCATGTTTTGTCCATCTCTGTTGATGCTGTGGTGGCTATAAAGATTTTGGACTACCAACCCACCTCAGTGCTTTCAGTGCTTTCTGGAGCCCAGGAGCTCTTCTCAGGCTCTAACCATGCAATTTTGTCCATCAGAAAGCCCATGTTTTCTGTCAGAAAGAAACCTGTCAGAATGCAAAGTCAGGACAAAACTCAAATGAATTTTGTATTTCCACAGCCAGCCTACTCAAGGGAGGGACTGTTACTACAAGCAGTGCCCACAAGCCAAAATGGGAGACAGCACAGGAAACAAATAAGAGTCAGTCTACAGGAAAATGTGTATTTCACCTTTTCAAGAATAGAATTCCAGTCTAGAAAAGTCACAAACCAATTGAGAGGCCACAATGAATGTGTCCCAGTTAAGCCTAAAGTTTTGAAGGTGAATTTCTGCAAGATATTAAAGAGATTGTTCTTTCCTGAATGCTGCTATTGTTCAGAAATGTAACTGAAGTAAAAGTCTAATGTTAAGACTCAGGGGAGAGAGAGATTTTGGTAGGAATAGATCAGTGTCCTCTGATTACTGCTGTAATATTTTTATTCAGAAGATACTCAAGGGAAAAGTACCAACAGAATTAAATGTGTACTTGTGTCAGATATTTAAGCACCCCACTTTTTCTTCACAGTGTAGTTATTCCTAATTTGCATATTCATGGACTAATTTATAAGGTTTATACAAGGTCATACTGTATTAATTATAGTGGTGGCATTCAAATAGCACTCTGAAGTGTAGTGCTTTAAATGCTTCTTCAGCATTCCTGGTAGAAGCATTATTTCAACATATCAAATTTATGCTTCAAATTCTATATAGCGCTGAAAGTTTATTCCGGGCTCAAGCTGATGAAAATCTTAAACAGAAATTTTAGTTTTAAACTGATATTATGCCCTTCATATTCTTTTTTGGTCTGAAAAATAATACAGCATAATTCCAGCCACTTCTTACTTTCCTGTACTTAAAAACTTTAGAAGCTTTAGTGGCGTACCTCCTTCTGCATTGTTTTATCTGATAAAAGAGATGCTGGGCTGCTCTGCAAAAATCTGCCTTCAAATGCAGAACAAACTCCCAATGTATTGATTTTGCACAGAGTTAGCCAAAAAGTGATCTGTCAGTGTACAAGTTCAAAATAAAATGTGTTTCCTGGGCAAGCAAGGAAACTCACTCAGGGGTCAGCGAGGTTTCATGTTAGGGTATCAAATAAAAATACTGGACCTAAATACTGTTAAGTGTCTGCTAACTGAGGACCTAGCTGAAATTTAGTTCCTATTCTTCATATTTTATTCACTTTAACATGAACATATGTGGATTTTTCAGGAAAAAAAGTCCACAACTTAAGCGGGTATCATAAAATTAAAAGTATTTGCTTATTGCTATGGTAGGAGATATGTTCTTTTGCTACTTAAGTAATTTACTATTTCTGGAAATTATAGACCTCCATGTGAAAAGAATGAATATGCCTTTTGCCTCTTTTGATATTCTTAGGCTCAGCAACAGTGACAAAATTATAAAGTGTTGATTCTAAGGCTGAATGGCTTATGATGTACCCCAGCCTTCAATGTGGGGAGTGTTGAATATCTCAAGTATATTTTGAACAACTGAATATTTTTCCAGCTTTTGACTGATTTTAATTCCTTTCAGGTTGAATGCCTACTGTTAACTAGTGCCTGATGTGAAAACTAAATGTCCATTCTTATTTGCACAGTTAGGTTGTGTTAATTTACATTTCCTTCTGCTGGAGGTTAAGCTTTGTGGATGTGAATGCTTTGAAGAACGTAAATCGTTTGTTTTGTGAAATGGCTTCAACTTTATTGTTTAGGGGTTTTGTCATTTCAGAACAGTTTTTATTTATACAGTAACAAGTGTTAGCTTGGCAGATGCTGTACTAAAGTATGATCTGAGTCTTAGTGTCCTGCTGCCTTGATTTTAGCTGACTCTTAAGCACAGCTGACAATAACAGGTCTCCTCACTGGCCAGCTGCAGAGCTGAATGTCACTGTGCCCCAGATGTTTACTTTTTGGAAGAGCCCCCTAAGCCTGTGTGGTACCACATGTATTTTAGAGCACATCCATGCAGTCACTGTGTGGGACAGTAAAGAGATGGAGCCAATTTAGAAGAATAACCACAAGAGTCAGCGGGAGTCAAGGTGTACCTCTGTTGTGGCTTTGCCGACTATCAAAAATCCTGAGTACTCCTTTTTGAATGGGTACTTGAAAAACTCATATAGTCTGGCTCCACAGAAAATATTATTTGTCTCAGCATGAGAGAAAAGCTGATTGTGACAATTCTGTGGCACCACTCATGGTCACGGTGATTGATGATAGAGGATGATGTTTTATTTACCCAAGAAAGATGAAAAACACAGTCATTCAGAGTTTGTAGGCCCACTCAATTTCACCAGAGATAATAAAATAATACTCAGTAAGTTTGGGTTCTTTGGTGCTCATCGTGTGGTTTCTATATTGACTAGATTTTTCTTTTCTTAAAACGACTTGCATTACTAGGCAATATGAAAAAGGAATGTGAAAACACATGGCTCTGCCTAGTGAAGGAAAGGCATGGTGTACTTCTGCAACTTTCTCTCTTTGTCTCATGATAAATGGCTTCAAATCTCAAGAAATTTTGCCTAGGAATAGGAGGATCATTTGGTCTCTGCTCAGTATGAGGATTTGCAGTAGAGAGATGTATTTGAAGTATGCTGAGCTCGCTTCAGCCTTCTGGATAAGCCAGCCAACATCACAGAGTAAACATTTTATCACCTCCTTTCAGAATGTTGTGGGCATGTGAGCTGTTTGACTTCAGGCACTGGAGTAATTAATGCCAGCAACTCAAGTTGAGCCAGTGCTCAATTCTTTTTCTGAGAGAAGGCTTTGATGGCATTTCACGTGTCTGCAAGTTGGTGAGCTACTGAGAGCTGGTGAGAAATGCTCTCCAGCAGTAACTGTAGCACTGACGCCCCAAGAGCTGCAGTCCCTACTAATCACATTCCCAAACTTTGCAAATTTATTTCTTTGGGAGATATTTTCCCAAGAACTCTCCTGATGAAGTAAGTAAAAAATAAAAATACAGCTCCTGGGGGTATGTTGAAACAGGCTGCCAGGTCTGCTTAGGTTGCAGTCCACTCAGAATGTCTGAGCTGAACACTGAAAAATAGAAGAACATTTCTGAATATTAGATTTTGGGAAACTTTGCCTAGTGAATGTTGAGATTGCATTCTTGTTATCATCGCTGCAAATCTCCATAGAGGAGTTTTAGCACTTTGGAAGATTTTTTGTTAATCTCTTTTGATGAAGAGAGGGCAGTCTAGTAAGAACACATTGAGGAATGGAGATGAAGACCACTACTTGCAGTAAAATGGATTCCCCCCTTTCTGAGAGGATTAGTGGACAGTTAATTTGAGGGTAAATTGAAGCTTCTGTAAAGACTGAAGTAAAAAGCAAGTGATGCTTTTTTCTAATTCAATTCAATTTCATTGATTTTATCAAATTTGAATATTTCTATGATCATAATACAAACACTAACACACAAGTGAAGTGAGATGATTTAAAGCTTGGGCAAGATGCTGCTGATTTCCAGCTACAGCTTACTGACACACACATCCTTGCAAACACTGCCTGAGAGAGGCAACAGCAGCACAAAAGGAGAGGATTTTTGTGTGTTCTGCCAGCAAAGTCTGTGCTAGGTTTCTGTCTAATACGGAAAACAGGGTGGCAGACTGCCCTCTTCAAAAATTAGTTAGAGATGCTGGGAGGTTTGTATTTCAGGTGTTTATTCCCTACTGTCTTCCCTAAATTAGCTTCATGTACAGTGTTTTTAAGGTCTTTATTACTAGTGGGAGAGTTTTCTTGGGAAAGAAGAATACATTCAGTAAAAAAAGTTAAGAATCCAATATTTTAAATGCATAAGCTTGTACTATGAAAACATTTAACATCTGCCTGATGTCCTTTTACAAGAACATAGAGTGATGAGGGGGAATGGTTTCAAACTGAAAGAGAGTAGGTTTAGATTAAATGTTAGATGGAAATTCTTTACTATGAGGGTGGTAAGGCACTGGAACTGGTTGTCCAGAGAAGTTGTGTATGCCCCATCCCTGGAAGGGATGTTCAAGGCCAGTCTAGATTGGGCTTTGAGCAACCTGGCATAGTGGAAAGCGTCCCCACCCATGGCAGGGAGGCTGCAGCTGCATGGTCTTTAAGGCCTCTTCCAACCCAGACCATTTTATGATTCTGTAATAGTACTTTAGCTAGGATTGCACACTCCATGCAGACAATTTCTGTGACAAAGTGCTTGTGAAGTATTTGTCCTAGTGTAGCTTTTTTACATTCATAGCTCATTTCTTTTTGTCAGGTAGTCATTTATTACAGTTAGTTGGTTACAGCTTCAGCATTTTCCCTTGAAGGACAGTAGTATTGTGAAACACCTCTCCCTGCTGTCATTCATCTATCTTTATACTGGATTTACTGTGTACAAACGAACAATATTTGGAAAGTGTTTCAAAGAAGATGGTCACGATAGGGCACAATATAAGTATTGTGCCTATACAAATGTGAGTTTAGTGGTTTTTTTATTCCCTAATGAAGTAAAAATGTCCACTAGAATGGATAATAAAAATATTTATTTACAAAAAAATTATCTAATTCCCTGTGTTCACTTTGTAAAATTGATTTATGCTGAGGAAGTTTTTTAGACAACTAGTCACATTGTTTGACTTTGGTTGGTTTTGATACCTGCTGTGTTTGGTTGCCAGATGCCATGTTGAGAAGGGTGTCTTCTAATCAATGCAAATATGAGAAAATGCACAATATTGTTTGCACTTTTGGTAGTTACTTAGATGTTTGAGTCGGCTGCCTGTGCTCACGGTCTGATTGCACAGGTGGGCACTTGCAGTCAGTGAGGAGAGAGGGATACAGCTGCCTGGCCTTGGGCACAGCTTGTGGCTTCAGAAGTATTTAAGTTTCATAAACCCACAGAAATGAGGGGATTCTTATTTTTAGTGAACAAACACAGTGGGAGGTCATCCTTTTTATAGCCCAGGTGCTAAAGGGAGCAGAGCAGAGAGCAGTGTTTCTATTTGCGTTCACTGCCAGCATGACCAAAAACAAACATTTGTGAGTTAGTATGAATATTTGCTGTGCACAGCAGAAGGATCAACTGGAACAAATTTAGGGGAAGAATCAGCCGAGTCAAGTTCAAGAAGGAGGGTGCAGCTTTATTATTTAACATTGAGGATGGTGATGTAACTGGGATGATACCTTCTGTGCTGGATATCAATCTCTTTTGGAAACAGTGCAGTCCTCCTTAGCCCACCCTTAGATGGAATTGTGTCACCCTTCCCTGTCACGAGGTTGCAGAGATTACTGACGATGCCTAGTCCACACACAGGGCATGGTATCCACCAACAAAATCAGCAGGAGTGTGGCTGCCACTGGAGCCACCAGCACTGAAATAGGGAAGAGGGAAACTCACAGGAATGAAACCATTTTCTGAACTAAAATTTTATACCATTTACAGAAATAACATGGGAGTTTTTAATTGTTTTTACAAGAATAGTGTGGTTTTTGTGTTTGTTTCCTTTACCTTTTAGAGAGTTGGTAGTTCTGTTTATGTCTTCACCTAGGTCATAGAAGAGTCAGTTAAAAGAGTCCTTGGGCACTGAATTACTCAAAGATTTCCAAGAGGGCTTTTTTTGTTATTATTCTTTTGTTTGGATTTCAATCCAAAAAGCTGGAGTAGCTGAAGTTAAATAGGCAGTGATTCTGCCTTGAAGGATTTCAGGGAAAAAAATCATCTTCCTTTGATTATAAAAACAATTTATGACTTGTTTTAGGTGTCTTACTTAACTAGACACCTGAATGAGGTACTGATTGTTTAGAGGCATACTAGTGCTGTATGTCTCACATTTGTCTATACAAAGATGATCTGTAAATGCTCAGTTTGTTTTACCATTTTTTCGCCTGAATATCTAGATACTTAAAACACTTCACTACTATTATTATCTGTAATGAAAACACATAATTACTTGCTAATAAAGCAGGAAGATGTGTGTGCATCTCTATAGGGGACTGTATATATTTATATATTTTTCCTTTTTTTTTGTAGTCTTTCGTCTGAATAATGGGAGTGGTAGAATTTCTTTTAAGTCAGCAGGAAGTGATTGCATTAGCACAAATATTTTATTCTAGAATTGTGGCTCCACATATCCTGAAACACATGGAAAGCATTAACTGATTAATTATCCCCCGTAATTCTCTAACAGATCTCTGTCTAGATTATAATGCTTGCAGTATCGCTTCTGCTGAGGTTACATTTTGCCTGACCTTATGGCAGACATACAGTGTAATTACCAAATAGGGGCTAATTTATGTAAACAAATGTTAGTTTTTCATAGCATGAGCCCTATCATTATGTTGTATTGCTAGTGGATGTGTTATGTAGTCAGCCATTCTTCAATGGTTTGGGTAGACCATTATAGTAATGATATATAGTAAAGTATAAAATCTTTATACTATAAACTAAAAACATTAGAGTTTACAAAGTGAAAGAAGGGTAATCCTTAGATACTGTTTATATTTCCTCCCCTAAAAATATGTGAGAGCTTCAACTGATCATACTTTAGCAAGTATGACAGTACTTGAGGTATTTTCCAATTAGTAGAGTTTGGGGGATTCTAAGGCAACGCCCAGGTTGTATCACGTGTAATAGATAAAAATAAATATGCAGGAGCTGGAGTTTGTTTAATACTGTGGTAACTGTCGTGAACTGACCTTCATCTACCAAAAATTTCGGAGGTAGCTGCCATACAGTAAAAATAATTGATTTCCATTGTTCCTTATAATCTAAATTAACCTAATAGCTCCCATTCTTAAATCAAGTGCAGGAATGGGTTATGAGAATAACAGTGAAACTACTCACCAGTTTTCTTCTTGGTTTCAAATAGTACTAATGATAACATTTCATTCTTTCTTTCCTTCTTATTCTTAGATAAGGAAAGAAAGGAGATTGATCATGTTTACAGTGACATGCAGCAGTATTGGGAATGGGACTCTTGGCAGGTGTCTAAGCTTATTCATGCCTTTTCTGTTTAATCATTTCACATCTACTGCTCTCTGCTGGAGGTCTGTCCTTGTGCTGTTCATTTTTTCAAGTTCATGCATTCAGTAAGAAACAAATTATTAATCTATTTTTATCAATAATAAATATTTGTTCATGTTTAAAATCTGCAATGAGAATCAGAATGGTTTCCAGCAGATGCTATTTGGGAGTTTGCTCTGCTTTTTTCATAAGTTAGTGTGAAACGAAGTGAATGCACATTTCTGCTACTGTCTCACTTGAAGCACTACAGCTGTTGCAGTCCTTGATACCCAGACAGGAAATAGGAATGATGTTGGCAGTGGAAGTGGAAGTGGAAGGTAACTTGCAGCACTGGGTACGTGTGCCCTCAGCAGGTCACATCAGCACGTTCAGCCAGCAGTACAGACTATTTCACTTGATATCAGCCTCCTGTAGGCTGATACAATCACAGACTTTACCTGTAGGTTGTTATTCTAAACTCTAGTGGCATACTTTCAATTCTAAGTTTATAATACCTGCCTAGGTATTTGATCATTCCTCCTGACCGCAGCATCAGGGTATCCATGGCAGTCACATTCTCGGTGGATTTTGAATCCTTTGTGAAACCATTTCGGAGGAGAAAGACATGCGTGAATTAAAAAAATAAAAAAAAATCCCCAAAACCAACCACACCACCAAACAAAAAAAGCAGCCTGCGTTCTGGGAACTTGGGAGCAAATCATGCTGCTTTACAGGAAGACTGGAAATTATGGGAGAACCGCTCACTTGGATAAAATTCAGAAAGTCTCCTGAATCATAAGAAGAAGCCAGAGTGGAAACTGGAACAACAAAGGAATATGAAAAGCTGCATTTGGAGATAAAATGAGGAAGATCAAAGACCAGCAGGAGGTAACTTGGGATATAAAGGGTCACAGTAGGGGATTTTACAGAGGTATGTATTCTAAAAGGAGAAAGAAGTTGAGAAGAATATAAGTGCATTGATGCCTGGGGAAGCCAAATTAGTGATGGATAAAAGGGAAAAGACTGAAGAACTCAACACCTGTTGTACCACAGTTTTATCAGGCAAATCCTCCTCCTAGACTACTGTACATTTTTGTGTGTTTTAAGAAGAGCAAGGAGAAGCAGCTATGGGCATCAACAGGATAAGGGCTATTTGGAGAATATATATATATGTATTTGGATCCATGACACTGGATGGAATTTACCCAATGGTACTGCAAAAAAAGCTGATTGATGCAGTTGTGAGGCATCTGTCACACTGGTGTGTTGGGGAGGTGACTGAGAACTAGAGAAAGGCTAAAAATTGATCTGGCTTTGAGGAGAACAAAAATAGTCTAAGGATCACCTTTATCGCAAACCTTGGAAAAAACATGGACTATGGCTTTTTAGAATCCATTTCAAAGCATGTGATGGAGGAACAGTCAGCAGGGATTTACCACTGGAAAATCATGTTTAGTGAGTGTGATTGCCTTCCACGTGGATGAAAAAAGAGCACTGATGGAATGTACTATTCCTTTATTGTTTTATTAGTACAGGCCATAAATCCTGACTAAGCAGCACGTTTTTGAAAGGGGTTTATAGAGGACAACAATCCAAATATGAGCCAACAATGTGTTCTCATCCTGTATATGGCAGACTGGGATACACCTGTGACCAGCAGGTGCATGGAAGATTACCTCCCTTTTCTTGGTACTGCTATGAACACCAGGACAACTCTGTTTCCAGCTTTGGGCCCACTCCATTCAATAAGAACTCTCAGAAACCAGCAAGGGTGCAGGGAAGAGGTGACAAGTTTCAGCTTGGGAAATTCAAGTTGGACATGACACTTTACCATGGAAGCAGTGCAACACTGGAACAGAGAGGTGATGGAATGTCCATCCTTTGATCACTTCAAGGCTCTTCAAGAAAACCACTGACCTTGTCTTGTCTTGTCTTGATAATCCTTCCATAGGGAGCAGGCTGGACTCTGATAACATCCCAAAGGTTATTCCAACCAGCAGTTCTGAGATTGCATGAATGACTCCAGAGTTTCAGTCAAGCCTTTGGAAAACTGGGAATACAGAAAGTACAAGCTCTGAGACAAAATCTGGAACAAAATCCCCTTACCTCCTTTCTTATATCAGGGCCATTATTCCTCTTCCCTTGCACTGGTCATGGAGCACTTGCTGACAGAGGTGAGCAGGCTAATGGAAAACAACCCCAACAAACCCTTCTAAATAAAACTGTCATTCACATCAAATAAATCCATTGTGTGTGGTGGATTCCTACACACATAGTGAGTCCTACAGAGGTGAAAAGTGACAGCGTAGAAAACATATCACAACCATTCCGTAAAAGAGGGGTGAATTACAGATGCAGAGGCCAACTTAATTTAGATAAGATCGGAGTTTTCAGTGCTTGACTGTCCAACTTAACATGCAATGAGCTGATTAGCAATTGCAAGTATGATTAATTTCAAATGTCAGCCAAACAGCTCAAGAAAGATTTGTATTTGAAAATCTTTTTTCAGTTATGGTCATGTAGGCTAGTAAGTGTTAATTTGGGTTCTCTTAATAAATAAGTAAATAAGTGCTATTTTGATGGTACTTTAAATTGTTATGTGTAGTTACAATATTGGATATTTGTAATTAGATGTTTATTTAAATAGACAATTTCAGAATTGCAGTTGCAAGCTGCTTTTTTGTATTCTTTGCATCAAGATGAAATTGCAATCAGGGAAAAAGTATTGATCATTACATTCACAGTGTCTTGCCATTGTAATTCTTTAAATTCAGTTAAATCCCCTTGAAATTGCAATCAAACTTTAACATTCTATGCAAAATACTAATACTAAAATTTTTGAAAGACATAGAGGAAACACAGTAGATTTTTTTTTGTTAATCAGTTTACCTAACTAATACAACTTTGGAATGTTTAGCTCTTATTTTTCAATCTCATTGATACTTCCATATTTTTCTTGAGTTCTCTGAACTTGTGTACTGAAATATTTCCAAAATTCTCTGCCGTTTGCTCAGAGTGACTTCACCGTTGGTCTAAATAAATAAAGATGGTTGTGCTTAATCTTTAAAGTACTTTGAGGGATTATACTTGCTACTGCTGTTCTTTCTGGTGTTACAGTAGTGATCAACTTCTCTGGCACTGCTATTTTTTTTTGGCTGTCATGTTTTGTTCAGTTAACAGGACAGATCTATAAATCAAGTTTAGAGCCTCGCAGACTGCCTGAATCTTCTGAGGCAGGTTGTAGTTCCAGTTTTCAAGTGGACTTTGGATTATAAATTGAAGACCTAGGTGGTATAACTTTTATTTGGGGAAAGAGGGCAGGAGGCATATTGATAGTTGTGACATGGTTCCTGTAAGAGGCGTTATCTTACATGGTATCTGCAAGAGACAGAAGCAAAGACAGGTGTATGAGGTTTTGCTGCCTGAATTAGAAACGTTTAGCAGCTCAGTTTAATTAGGCATGTTTTGAGAAAAGGTTTCATGGTTTGGATTGAATTTCAGGCATTCACCTATCCATGTGAATGGCTTTTGCTGCAACCATCACAGCAGTACCACTGCCTGGCAGATGTAGTATTTGAAGAAGCCCTGCACATCCTCAAAAGTGTGGGAAAACGTTGAAGTTTTTGTTTTCCATCTACCAGGGTGCTGCTTCTTATGGAGATTCTCAAGAGAACAGATGACATGGATGACAGTGGTGTTGTGTGGCTTAATACCATGATGCTAAAGGCAAATGTACAATGGTGAGGCAAGAGTGAGGATATGTTTGGTGAGAAGCAGGCAGATGAAGCAGATTGAATTGAAGCTGGGTATAGGTTACTACTTGTCTATTGTAACCGGGAGTTTTGTCCTAGGGACTTGACTACACTGTGGAATAGCAGAAAGCAAAGACCTGCAGACTAGTTGTGTCTCAGTAATTCTCCCAGTGAATACTCTCAAGGTAGACCCTGTGTCTCCAGAGGAAGTTGGTGCAGGATAAATATTGCATATGAAATACAGATAACTCCTCCAGTAGAGAAAGGTCTATACAGTGCCTGAAGGTTCCTAAATATTCAGTGGCACCCACTGGTACCAATGGGTGTTTCTGGGGTGCAGGTGTGCAGTTCTTCCCTTCCTGGGTGGTTTTATACAGCTAAGAAGTTCCCACAGCTGTGATCAGAGACACACTTACCTGCTGCCAGAGCCCAAGGGTGCAGGGAGTGGTGCTTGTGCTCAGCAAAGCCCAGTCGTTTTCTGATTGTGATTGCAGTAAGGAAGAGAGGCTGAGCCCCAGCTGAGGCCCCTCCAGTACCTCTGCCTCACATGGTGGAGAAGGAATTGGCTAGATAAATGCAAACAGAGGTGTGGTCAATGGCTCTGTCTTTAGGGGGAGACTGGTGATGGGTGGTGCCCCTCAAGGCTCTTTCTTGAGGCTGGTGCTCTTTAAAATCAGTGATCAAGCGCACCCTCAGTAAATTTGCAGATGATGTGGAGCTGAGCAGTGCAGTTGACACAACAGAAAGAAGAGGAGACGCAGACAAACTTGAGAAGTTTGAAGCCCAGAAGGTCAGTGTTTTCCCAGGCTGCACCAAAAGCAGTGTGGCCAGGAGGTGGAGGGAGGTGCCTCTCCTGCACCACTCTGCTCTCCTGAGACAACAGCTGGAGTGCTGCACCCAGCTGTGGGCCCCCCAACATCAGAAGGTCATGGACTGTTGGAGCAGGTCCAGAAGAGGGACATGGAGACAATCTGCTCTGGGCAGAAAGATAACTCTAGGACAAGGAACTGGAACATGGCAATACTCGATTCATACACTTACTGTCTTGATGGAGTGTCATTTTACCAGAGCCACCTGCTAAGAAAGGAAGAGAAATTGCTCTCATATTTGGTACTAGAATATTTATTTCAGCAAGGTTTTGGCAATGGAAATCTGAGCTGAGAAATAAACACTAGGCTTCCTAAAGTTCTATTAAATAATTTGCAGTCTTTATACCTAATACAATTTTACTGTAATTCAAGGAATTGTGTTTGCACTGTTTCAGAGGAAGCTATGTTTTCGAGTAACTGACAATTAACTGAGAATGGTAAAATAATAATTACAAAATTAGAATGAGTGTTTATTCATAAAAGAAAAGACACCTTTATAAGCTGTAATTATCTTTCTGCTAATTTGGTGTGACTGGCAAACAAAGCATACAGAGGATGATTCTTTTCCTGGGCATAGCACCACTGCAGTCAAAGCACTGTTAGAGGTGAGGTTTGTTGTAAAAGCAGGTCTCATGGCAGCAAGCAGTAGTGGTGCTGAGTATCTCTTGCTCAGGGAATTCTTATCTGTCAATTGAAGAGTAAAAACAACTGCAGAAACCCTTCAGTGTAGGAATCATTAGCTAGAGACCGAGGCTGAAACTTGCCACGGCACCAGTACCTTTCTACTTGAAACCAGCTCTCAACTTTTTCTGGTTATTCAGTTCACATCATTTTCTTCCCCACTCTTTTTATTACTGGTGAATTGTGGGTTTCTAAAACACAATACACTCTGTCTCTTGGTCCTAGAAACATATACCTATTGTACATGTCCTCCTGTGTAAGGTGAAACTTGATGGAGATAGGATGTGCAAAGGTGCATCATGAGAGAAAGAAGGCACTGATTCTGCAGGAAACTGTACTCAATCAGATACACACAGCTCCTGCAAACTATATTTTTAGGGGAGAGGAAGGGTAGAGGGTGAGGTGTCCTTTCATGACATGTAAGTATTTTGGTGGAATTTATAGGAAGAATGAGGATGAGGCAAATACAGTAATGTATTAAGTGCATATCTTTGCAGATGAGAGGGTGAAATATCTGAAGCATAATAGTATATTTCATGGCCAAGCAAATAACAAAGCAGAGAGTTTGCTAACATGCAAGAGTTTTGTGAGCATCTTAAGATACCAATGCAAAGTTTGAATTTGACATTTAGTTTAAGAGGAACGAGCGAATTGATTCAAAAGTTGTGTGTTAAAATTAAAAGGGAAAAATTAAATCTCTGACAATAAGTAATACCTGCCTCCTCAGCAGTTCCTGTGAATAAAAGAGAGCCAGGCATCAAAACAGGGCAGTGTAGGGTCTTGTAAGAAGTTTGTTCTGGCAGAAGATGCAGGTTGTCAGATGCCATCCCTGGGGTATGAGCCAAAGGGGTAGAGAGCATTGACAGTAACGCTCAGTGCAGAGTTTGCTCACTGTTCTGTGTGGCATGGGCTAGTGGGGGTAAGCAGGGTGGTGGTAGAGTGATCCCCTTCTTTTTTTACAGGTTATTCCAAGCAGCAGTGATGCACAATGACTCATTAGGCCAAAAGGCACGCTAGAGGGTCAGTTCTTTCACCATGCCTCAGTGAGCACATAAAGCATTTTGGAGATAGGATGATGGTGATGTCATTTGAGGTAGGATGCTCACTGGCAGCTTCAGGTTAACTGTCATGAAAATAGGACACAAACATACATATTTATTTCTTATGCTGAAGGCACATTTTGACAAAGCATAAGGATTGTAATTTATTATGTATCACATTATATATTTTTTTACAATTAGGTAATTTATGATTATGAGATTTTTTAATTTTTTTTTACAAGTATTTAGCTTAAAAAGTCGTAACACCCTGAGATGCTATTACTGGGAAGCAGCATAGATACCTTGATGTTTTTAATGGAGTTTAAGCATAAAAAAAAAATTGAGGGTAGAGATTGTTCTAGAAATAAGAAAATGCAATTTCACAGGAACAGTATCATTTAATGAATTATGTGACTAGAAAGAAATAATATGAGCAAATAATAAATTAATTTTGAGATGCCTAGCTGAAAATTTGGAAGAAGATGCTGGTAGCAGAGTGTGTGGATTATGACAGTAAAAGAACTTACATACTGATAACTAGTTTAGACAAGGGACAAGGAGAAATGGCAAATAAGCAGCATTCCTAAGGATTTTTAGTTTGGTAGGGGGAAAGACACCTCTCAGATTTGGAGAGACTCCAGATGGAGAAATGTCTGAAGCAGTCAATCCACTGAGAGCATGGACAATCACACAACTGAAAAGAATTTGTCTTCTACTTTGCTGTGCTGTAACTTAATTTGTTTCAGAGCAGCATTTCATACTTCTGATACTCTAATGAGTGTTCTGCTTTGTGACTTCTTATCCTCTGTATTAAAATTTCTAAGTAGCTGATTAAAAAGAGATGAAGCTAATAATCTAATGAACTGATTGGTGTTGTAATTAATTGTGCTCATCTGATTAGTCAACAACCAAAGCTGATTTACCCTCTTTTCTTCTCAAGGCACTACACTGATAATGGTTTTTCAAGACTGCTAAATAGATGCAGGAAGGCACTTGAAACTCAGATGTGGCAGGGAGATTGCTTTGTAGGTTAAGGGAATCATCTTACTTGAGCAATCACTATCCCGTTTGTTTATTCCTTCAGGTTGATAGTATTGCATATTGCTTGTGTTTTTTCTGGCACCTAATCTTTATTTATAGGATTTTTATAGTGGTAACTTTGCTCTTTACATTGTTTCTGGTCTTATTTTTGCAATTATCTTTTTCACTGAGTTCTAAAAGCAAGAGAGAGGTATAACTTTCCAGTGCTTCGATTTATAATACCTGAGAAGAAGTGCATTACTGATAGTGCTTTTAGGTGTTTCAAACTTCAGGGCAGAGGCATACAGACTTACTGAGCTTAACTGTCTACCAAAGTATATGAAAAGAATATGCAATATGTTATAATACCTCATCCAAAACTTTTAGGTTTGGTTTAGTAACAGTGTCAACCTAAAAATCAGCATGTCCAATGTAAAAGTGAAAATCAGAGCATAAAAAGTAGAAGCTTATGTGAAAATGGAATCCAGAATTCATCTCTAATGCCATTATTTATTCTCATATTTATAGAACTAGAAAGTCACATCTGAACTGTCATCTAGCCCAAGCAGACTGCTTGTTTTAACAGAGTGGGAAACCAAAATGACAGTGTCATGGTATCCCATCCCAGGGTTTAAAGTACTTTTTCCTCATACAGATGCTTTACTGAGTTACTATGTCTGAAATAAGCTCTATTTCTCTTTCCTTTTTAATTTTTTTTTGTTTTTTTTCAAGATGTAGCTTTCACGTTTGCCTAGAAACGCATTCACATCCCTTTATCATCGAACTAGGAGAACTCATTTCAGCTTCCCATTCTTTCAAAGTGTCTGTTTATTTGGAAACGTAAAATTACTAAGTTTATACCTGAATCACGTTTGTCTTCTTGTATCCTGTTTTAGAAGGAGTTTGACAGTTGTGGTGCTTGGCTTTTTACTACTTGTGTTTGATTGCTCTTAAACTGAATTTGTGTGGCCAGTGGGTCCATTTGGCATATGGACTGTTTTCCATGTAACAGGCTATTCACTGGGCATTTAAATGGGCTGTTTTTTCTGGGAAACTAACTGACTTCTTAGTGCTCCATTTGTGTGTATGAGCCACTAAGGAGACCAGCACAGGGACCTATAATTTCCACATTAAAACTTTTTTCTTTTATAATTGTCAGTTAAGAGAATTTATGGACAACAGGACTCACTGGAGTGCAAGACACTCAAATGACTGAGAAAGTTTTAATGGAGATATTTGGCTTCAAATCAGTTCCTTTTTTTTAGCTTCTGTGAGATAGTGCAATGACATTCTTTGCACAAAGACTTCTGAGCATACTGGAGACCCAATTCTAAGTGTTTTATTAGAATGGAGCACAGGATGGCTTCAGAGGGTACCAAATCTCACATATTGAGTTCATCATTACTTGAGAGAGGGGAGAAAGGATGCACAAATTAGTCCTTTAAGATGGCAAGATATTTAACAAATAAACTTTAAGAAAGAATGACCCAAAGTCTGTTTTTTGTAGGTTTTGCTCTTAGTTTTTGGGGTTTTTTTTCTTATTACAGAAATTATACTTGTGAAACCTTTTCATAGGTTATTTCATAGATTGTTGTTAAATAAGCAAACTGGTCTGTTAGAAGAAGTGTCACGCTTGTATTTTTAATTAACTGTTAATTTTATGTGATGGTCTGATCCTTTTCTATTACCATAGTCAAATATGTCTCCTGTAGGTAGAACATGCCCACTAGTACTAAGGAATTTCAGGTAAAACTTGGCAGCAGGTCAGGAATGTATTTTGGCCCTGTGTTGGATTCTGAAGTTGCACTTTTATCATGCTCAACTCAGGCATTGAAATATTTCTGAGTGTATAGAAAAGAGGCTTGTGTGTATTCCTGAAAAGCACAAGAGCTACACTGGGATTAAGTCAAGAGGAAAGAGCTGTCAAAACTAAGACTTTCTGTTTTCATCTGTTAGTACTGGTTGTTCTTAAGATAAAAAAAAAGAGGTCAAATACATCAAAGAATGGCAAGAAATTTCACACACTGTGAGAAGTTGGTTAAATTCCTTTTCCAAGTTTCAGGTACGAATGAAAATCCTTTTCCCCAGCTGTTGTGTATGTTACAATTTTGACTGAAGGAGAATGATTTTTCTTTACAGCTAAAATTATATTAGAGAAATAACATTCAAAGAATTTTATAAAGTGATCTCAGCAGTGTAAGGCATGCTGGTACACTCAGAATAATATTTTAGACACAGTAAATTACTGCCTTTTACAGATAGTATATTTCTTTGATGCTTACTCCAAACTCTAAAGCATTTTGTCTGCTTCTTTTCAATTGTTCTTAAGAATGCAGTTGTAACGCCAAGTTTTTCCTGAGACTATAGCCTATAAAAAAATAAAAGAGGAGATATTTTTATTAGTATGTAATTTTTTTTTTTTTTGCTAGGGCAGCTCAAGCAAATCAAAGATTTTCCCACAGACGTAAACAGGACAAATAGAGGCTTCATCTTTTAGTGGAGAAGAAAAGTAGACATAGAAATCATGTACAGATAATCTGAATTGTAGTACTTTAGAGATTGCTTGAATGGTTAATGTAGAGAAAGGCAATTAAGAACATCAAAACAGACCAATATATAATCATTTGAAGAAAATAACCCGAAAAACAATAGATAGAATGAGGTTAATTGTAAACTGTTTATGTCTGATCAGTTTTGTTCTGGATAAGATAACAAGCTGAACAGAAAAATGGAAATGGGGTACTTCCTGATGCTGATGCATCTGACACAGTAATGTTGACTTTTCACAGTGACCAGAGTAGGTAGCCAGGAAAGAAATATGGAATGAGACCAGTAACACTTCCTCAGGGCATGCTCCCACTGGCCACTGGTGTTTCACTGAGTGCCAGCAGGGGGGAGTGATACCTGCATGTGGCAGCTTCAGTGCCATCCTTCTCCACAAATGTGTCCTGTTCCTCTTCAGTCCATGCCAGGAGTAAGAGCTGCAGAGTCCTCTGGACACTGGTTCTGTAGGACAGAAGTGCCTGAGCTAATGCTGGTGATGTAATGCTGGATCATCAAAAGCTAATGCTGTTGTATTTACATTCTTGTCATCTTTAACACATACAGAGCTCTATTTAGCAATATTACTATTGCAAATGGAGAAAAGTGTCTTGATATTGGTATATTTAAACGATTCCCACTATGACCTTCAGAGTCACAGCAGGTGACCAAGGGCAGTTTCTTTCTGAATGAACAGGTAGTGTATTAAAAGCTGTGTCAACAAATGAGTGTTAACAAGTGCAGTGATTTTTATGAAGCCAAATACTACATGTCAGAGAAATGTCAAAACAGAAATTTAATGCAGGTAGGATTGTTTTATACCATAATGTAAAACATTGCTTCAATGCTCTGTGTGTAGTTCTGTGTATTGTAGTTAAATAGAATTGCACATCATATGAAAACACAGCAAAAGAGGAGAGGGATGATGAGAAATATATTTTTTCTTTCAGATGAGGCTGTGGTTGATTATACCATGAACTTTTACCATAATTCTTTATGTCTGAAGATTTGGGGTGATTTTGGGTTTGTTTTTACAGGGACAATTTCTTTTAAGATGTTAATTGCAGTTCATGTGCTTTCCCATCATGTATCTTTCAAGATTATCAAAGGAGCAAAAAATGATGTTAGGAGTCAACTTCTTCACAAATCAACAGAGCAGTCATTAAAAACAATGCATTTAGCCCTAGGGTTGGACATGCAGAAGCACAGCAGTAAAAGGCACCTGTTGAGTGCTTTTATTTTGACTTGATAGGCTAATAGCTCTGATGTTTTGAAAACAACAGGTAATGCTGAATAATCAAAGCTAAATCACATTGTCATAGCATTTGATAGAAAGGTTAATAACCAAGACTGTATCCACAGTAGACTGTCAGATGTTTGTCTAATTGCAAAGCATTCTTTTGAAGTTAAAGTGATACCTAAGAGAGAAAGATCTCTTTTAGGCTAAATTCTTTGTTGATGTAGAATGGTCTTCTTTAACTACACTTGAGCTATTCTAATTAATACAAGACAGTTTTCCCCAAAACTTAAGTTATACTTCATCCACTTGCAGGATTGCTAAATTCTGACAACTGGCTTATAGATAAAGAAGGCTGTAAGTGGTGCTAAGAATACTTAGCAAGAAGAAACCTTAGTGATTTTATGGATACTACACTGAACTGTCATTCAAACCCAGAAAAGTTAAAGGGAGATCTGTGGCAGTGACTGAAAAAATCTATTTTAATTTATTTTTACTTCCAAACTATAAGATCATTTTGTAGTCATTGAAAAGCTAACACTTAGAAACTCTTAATAATGAGGAATGAGCCATCCTTTGGTTTCCTAGGTTTTTGTCTCATTGCCTTGTTTAAATTTCTATTTTGTCTGAGAAGTAGCTAGTCTTATCAGCTAGTTTAGTTTTCAGCAGTAAGAGATGGTTAAAAAAAGTGTACAAATAATGATAAAAAAAATATCATTTGTCTAAAAGCTACAGTAGTAACCAGAACTACTATGGCTAGCCTTTTTATTCCATGGCCAAAGGCTGCACTGAGTACTTAGAGATAAACCAGTGTGACTCAAGGTCTACCCCACTATTAAATGGTATGGTTGCACAGGGTGTGCTGACAGCACTGAGCACACTTGATGGATATATGCATGGTGTTGATGGCTTCATTTTGCTGTCTGTGCCACTGTATTAGACCTTTGCAGCAGAGAGCCCGAATGCTGACAGAAACAGCTGGGAGTGTGCAGAAACAGCAATAGCTCTTAGGGGATCATGTGTTACATGGCAGGCCAGCTCGGGGGATCATCACCAAGGCACCCTCGGATGGGACTGGGGATGCCCGCTTGCCCCCGAGACAAGGCTCGGTCCCTGAAGGGGAAATGCTCAGTCAGGCAGAAATAGAAACAGGCAGCATATAAAAGAGTACATCCAGAGGAGGCCAGGTTCAGCGTGGGGTTTTGTTTGTTTGGGTATTTAATTTAAAGAAAAGTTTTTAGCGTGCCAGTTTTGTAACTCAGGTACTCGGTATTCTGAGGGCTTTTCCCTTGCTAGGTATCCTCAGGCAAACGTAATTGCAGTACCTATAACATGAGTGGGGTTGGTGTAGTTCTTGATTTATGTAAACCTTTCCCCCTTGCTGTGAAAAATTTCCTTTTGATGGTTATTATAACATGTAGAAGGATGAAAAAGATTGAGGCTTTTATGATTAGTCCCTCTTACACAAAACCTCTTGGAATAATTATATACTTTGAAGACCCCTGAAGTTCCATGCTGAAGATAACTTGTGCTTTCCACATAATTTAGGATATTATCCTTCCTTTGTCTGTCCTGTCTTACATCAGTCCATGGTAAAAATATTACATATACTAGATATTAAACATACTTTCTCTTTTTATCATGGGGCTTTGAGGAATGCCTGTCTCAACTTCACCTTTGCTAAAGGCAGATTATTTGCTTTCAACCATTATCTTGCATAACTGCAATGACATCTGCAATCTGCAGACTGGTAGCTGCTACAGGAAAGGTCTTGCTTCTTGGTGTGACCTGAGCATGCTCTGGGAGGCCAGGTGCAGGTGCTTTAATTCTGTCTTTGAGATGGATTAAAGTGCCACTTGGAGTAGTGTCAACAGATTGCTAAGTATTCCCATACCCAGAGGTCATGTCTCAGCACACTGTCTTGCCTTCTGGATGATCTTTCCATAGAAATCAATGTCCCTTCCCTGCATAAAGCAGATGATTTTAGTTATCCTAGAATCATAAGGACATCATTCTGAACCTCCTACAGTTTGTACGAGTGTATAGAGAATGACCCTAAAGCAGAAGGAAATTGCTTTGCACCACCCATCTTCCCCTTCCTCAGAGTCTGACAAGTGCTTTGAACAACTAATGCAAGAGCCAGGGTTGACAGGAGCCAGGTGTGTGTTGCACAGGACATTCCTTTATGCCACACCCTTCATATCCCTAGAGCCTTGGATTGACGTGCCCTAGGTAGGGAGGATCACGCCTGCTGTTAGATTTCAGGTGATGATATGATAGTTGGCACATTTTCCCATGAAACTGAAGCTAAGTTATTTTAGTTCTTTTCCCATTCCTAGGTAATTAGCAAAGCCAATCTGCCATTTGTTCAGAAAAGCAGTTTGATGAACCATAGGTTCTGAGTCTGAGCTCTTGCTCTGACTATCTGCTCCTACTGTTCCTCTCTTGAGAAAAAGCTGTTTACATTAGCTGAATTTTAGAGGTCTAACTGGGACCTTCTGGCTTAACTGAGAGTTACTCAGCCCTCTGTATTCTTGGTATTCCTGTGTGACTGGATTCTGTTTGAAATTCATTTTACTGGTTTCTGGCAGGCTGGAGGACTCCTTGCCCTGTTCGATTCAAAGTGACATCCTATGGCTCACATATACCATGAGAAGAGTTTACACAAAGAATCAAAGTATACAGGGTGATCAAGCTGGGCTGCATTTAGAATAGAAAAGTATTTTTTCCCTGAAAATGTGTGCATTGTATCTCCACATCCTTTAAAACATCCAGAAAACATGGTTTCACCTGTCTGAAAAATGACACTGGAAAAATATGCACTGACTTAGTGGGGCATCTTACCAATAGTAGATACTACTGATACTCCAATTTAACATCTGCACAGTGACCTGTAAATTCACAAATGACAAATCATGTCTTATTCCCTGTCACACTGACAGCTACAGCATGTCCAAGTTAACAATGAGAAGTAAAATTAAGATGGCAGTGTGTTTTCTTTGACAGTTTATGTAATCTGGAACTTGTTTCTCTTTTGCAGAGCTGTATAACCTGAACATGGTTTTATTAGAGACCCTCTGTGAATGAACTCAGTTAACAGTGATTACTTCAGTAGGCGTGACATGAGACTAGCTAGATAGTGGGATGTATTTCTTTTGAAATTATCAACTGGTTATTTCTGCCAAAAGGCTGATGCAAGGTTTGGATTTATCTTGTTTTTTAGCTATCACCTGTGTAAGTGCACCATATCTTGGGCAGGGCTGTAGCTCTGCATGAGTCAGTGCAGAAAGTAAACAGCGACTTTTTTAAGAAAAGGAAAGGCAGTCATGGGAATGCAGAATACCCACCTCTTGATTACAGGAGCAACGGGAGCATAATGGGGAAGGATGATAAACAGAAGAACCCAACTCGACAGTTCTTCCATACAGAGCCCAGAAATGCATTGTCTGTGCACAATGTGGCCCTGGTTTGTCTCTATTGCTTTGTGTAAAGGCCTCAAACTCTTTGCTGGAAATGAATGAGGCAGATAGCTCACAGCTCAGGGACTATAAGGTTGTCTACATTGCTGTCTTGGTGACGAGGAGTTTCTGGTGAACTTGGAGAGGAACTGAGAGGCTGACAGTCTCTGCAGGCTCTGGACAGTCAAGGTGACGTGCAATTGGCTGTGATAAAGAGAAGGAAAAATCACCTCAATGAGAAGATCAGGGAGACTGTATCTCTCTGTTTCTACTGGTGTCTAAATCAGTCTATTTTGAAAGCTTGCACTCAGTATTATGTAAGTGCAGAAAATAAAGAAGCCTGGACACATTATTCTAGTACAGACTTGAAGATCTATCTCTGTTTAAAAGGGTTCAGGAATATTTCAGTTTGGTTTTTCTTTTTTAATACTAGTGCAAAGAAAGGTGCAAAGCCGTGCTGAGAACTCTTCCTCAGTATCCACCTATTATGATTTGTGCAGTTGCTCTTGTGGGGCTGGATACAGCTTTCTTCATCATAGGATCAAGAAATGGTTTGGGTTGAAAGGCATCTTAAAGACTGTTGAATTTTAACACCCTCCCATGGACAGCAACATCTTCTACTAGACCAGGTTGCTCAAAGCTCCATCCAGCCTGGCCTTGAACACTATCAGGGAATGAATGGGACATCCACAACTACTTGGGTAACCTGCACCATTGCCACAGTGCCCTCTCTCCATCTATATTTATCTGCCTACCTCTCTTTATCTGCCTAGAGAGTAAGAGAATGAAATTTCAGATAGAAGTCAAATAATCTTCCTTGTCCTTGCTATATACTGCACAATGTGCTTTTCCACTCCATGATTCTGCTTGTGCCCTTTTGGAGTATCTTGCCTTTAAAAGGGGGTGGTCTACTCTACTTTTGGTGGAGTCTCCAACCCTGCAGATATAGGCACTGTTTGGGGAAAACCATGCTTTCTTTTTTTACCTCCTTATTTCTGCCACACAAAGGTAAGTCAGAAGCTTCCATCACTTCAGAAGGAGAGAGTTTTTCCAATTGATGTTGTCCAGACCCTACTTTTTAGATTGCAGAAGAAACTTTCCCCATAAGCTAGAGGAAAGCTCCTCAGAGAGATAGCAGCAGAGAGATAAAGGAAGAGGCATTGGAGTTCAGTGACCAGAGGAACCAGACAACAGAAAACTTGCAAGCTGTTACGAAAGGCAGGCTACTGATGAATAATGTGGCAAAAAATGAGGGGTTTCAAGGAGAGTGAATTTGTTTGCTAGAGAGATACAAGAGTTCATTCCAGTGCTCCAGGGCTATTTGGTGTCTGTCTAGCTGTCTGCTGAGGTGAAGGCAACAGTATTGAATTAATTGGGCCAGTTTGTGTGTGGGAGAGCAGCACTAATTAGGCCTGTGTGGGGATGCAAGTATAGATGGTAAATCATATATGTTTAGAGGGCAGAGTCAATTAGGAACCTGCATTGGAGGGGCTGGGAGATTGTCCAGTTATAAGACTCTGTTGCTTTGCGGAAATGGAAATGCTTTTTTTTTTTTTTTTTTAGATAATAAGGAGCAGAACAGGATGAAGTAGATAGAGCAGAAAAAGAATTGAAAGGAAACCTAGTCCTAGAGTCCTCTCATCTTCCTCCATCTGAAATTCTTTCCCCCTTTCCAAGATTCCTGGACTTTTTTCACTTTTAATGCAAAGGTCATTGAAAATGGCATAAAAGATAGAAAGTGCCTTCTCCCCAAGTTCAAGGGCCTATGTCCTCCCTTCCATTTCCACACATTAGCATTAAATACATAGGTCTGGTGTATGTGCTTTTTATGTTGTTTCTTTGTGTAAACTTTAGTAGTGGGGAGAGAAGAGCTACAGATGAGCCACCTCAGCAAAGGTGGCAAAAAATCTTCCCCTACTGCAGGAGACTGTGAAAAGCTTTATCCCATTCTTTAGATTGTTAATTCACCCATTTCCAAATCAAACCTACTGTGCAAATTTGCATGCAGTTTTTCCTCCAGGAGACTTGATGTTAGGAACTATAGATTCTGTTTGTTTATGCTCATTCATACATATTTGTTTCTTTGCGTATCCATACTTTGAACTTTATGACACGATATGTTATGCAGTGAATTTTGCTTTAATTGGATTTGTATAAATGTGTTCAGAAAGCCCTCTGGCCCCAGCTAAGGAGCACAAGAATTACAATACTATTATAATAATCCACGGCCTTAAGTTTTGCAATGTAAAATAAACTGCGTAAAGAGAAGATGAGGAATTAATGTTCTCTCAAAATGAAAGAGAAAAGGAAACACTCATGTAAAATAAGAAGCAAGCAACAGCAGGTGTTTTATATTATGCTTTGATAATATTTTTTTCTCAGGTTAAGAGCCCTAACTAGTGGGCTCTTCATTTCCTAGAAAATGTGTTTGGCAAAACCTCTGGAGTTTTTAAATCCCAATTTATATGTACATATACACATTTTAAAAAGAAAGGAAGGAAGGAAGGAAGGAAGGAAGGAAGGAAGGAAGGAAATACATTATCAGCCCTTCTCCAAATTTTAGTGGGCCATGAGTCTCCCCATGCAGGTGGGCGCATGCTGCTTGACCACTCAGCCCCATCCTGTGGAAGACCTGAGGTCTTCCATTTGTTCCCCTGTGCGTTACATTTCCTGAGCTCATTCGCAGCTGTCTCCATTATTCACAGCTCTGAAGTGATGGAAGGAAGAAAGAAACGGTGTGTTTTATCTGTATGTGAGCTGTGAGAAGGTTTCAGGCGGGGCGCGGGCAGGGAGCTGTGGTGATAGTGACCCGTGGTGTTGCCTTGCAGGAATGTCAGCTCTGCTGGAGAGGAGGCCCGCAGAAGAATGAGGGAGTGTGATGGCCTGACAGATGCATTGCTGTACGTGATCCAGTCTGCTCTGGGGAGCAGTGAAATTGATAGTAAGGTTTGTCGCCTTTGTCTTTTCAGCAGCAAATCCAGGTATTCAGGGAACATGGGGACTACAAAAAGACAATTTTTTCATTGTATTCTTTTTTAATGGAGGAATGTCTTAGCAAAGCATAATTTAGCCCATCTTTTCCTTTTTTTTCCTGCTGAGCTGTTTATTTTAGTGTGCTAAGCATTGTATTACCTGTAGTGTGCACAGGTAAGCATGTCATCCTCTCAATTGAACTATTGAAGTAGAAAATATGATACTGGTTTAAGAAGAGCAAATGTATCATGTTCACTGTAAAGGTCCTTACATTGCTCTGCCAGTTTTACCTTAAAATTGATTTTCAGTACCCAGTATGAGGGCTAATGAGAGTGAGGTAGGCTTAGAAGGCAAACAAGCAAAAAAAAAATTGGGCGATTAATAGGCTGTTTTGCAGTAAAACCAACATTATTTCTTCTTTGAAGAGGATCAATGAATGCTTTCAATAACAACTGTGTTAAGATGCCTCATTATGTCAACTTTACTTTTCTTAAAATGCTAAGATATGAACAAGCTTCTCCAGAGGTGAGAGGCACTCACTAATTAAAAAGACTCCAAGCATTTACAAATTGAAGATTTGTAATGCATTAAAGTATTCCAGAGAAGAAGAAAAAGGCCAGTTTCTTTTGCTTTCAGTATACGGTGCTAAATTAATTACAGTTGCTGCTCTAGGGCAACCTTGGTCCATTTGCAAACCCCTAGGAATTGCAGGAGAGCAGCCTTTTATGCAGCAAGGTTTTAAAGCCCACTGGGTTTGTATTTCCAAATAATACTTCACAGAGTTGTCTGTGGACCCCCATGGGTTTATAGATTTGAGAGGAATAATTTCCAGGAGTCTCTCTCTGGTCACTACCTGAATCAAATAGGTGAAATTTGCCTGTGAATTCAGGGGACAGAGAGAGGAATTAAGAGAAGTTCATAGCCTGAGGTGCTGGGCTAGCAGCATGGCTTTGTTTTTTTAAAAAAATAATCAAAAAATAAAAAATCCAAGAAACCCTCAAAACACCCCAAAAATCCCACAACCCGTTAGCCTGTATTCAATTTTCCATTAATAGAAGTTTCTAGAGGGGTGCTTGGAGGACATCCACCCTCAAGGCAGGCACAACACCTGGCAGCAGGTTTTGGGGCAAACTTGGCTGTCTACTACCCCACCCAGACACTTCCTGCAGAGCAGCCCCCAAACACAGGGGTGCTTTTAACTTCATTAGCTTCAGAGTAGCTAGAGTAGAAAAACCATTGGACTTGTACTTAGCCCCCTTACGATGAAACTGGAAACAGAATAAGGAATATAAGGATCCTTAAAAGTCAAGGAGGAGTGAAGTCTGTCCAGCTGTGTGGTTAAAAACAGCTTTCTTGGCTTGTAGTTCACCTTAATAGAGAAGGTGGTTGCATGTGAGCCTTGGAAGTTTGCTTATCAGTTTTTAATTTAAGGTAACATTGTCCTCATGATGGACTCAGCTTATGTTTTCCACAAAATGAGAATTTAAATGCAAAAACTATGATTTGTGAAAAGGAAAATTAAAGTTTAGTATTCTAGTCAACAAATGCAAAGCTTCAACTTCATCATACTATATCAAAAATGAATTAAATTCATGCTAAAAAAAAATCAAAGAGGAAGAAAACTTTAAAAAACAATTGTAATCACTATGATGTTTGCAAAGCTTTCAGCTATGAAAGGTGCACTAAGAACACTTTCTAGACACAGATACACTCACACATGCATATTTCTACATGTGTTTATGTATTTGGCAAAAATTTCAAATTAGTACAAGTGTATTGTGAAATTGTGACATTGCTTCTATGTTAAAAAATAGATGTATACATATTCCTGTAGAGATGAATCTGAATTCAGCCTCTGGAAGTTGGTGTCATCACAAAAACGGTGTGCTGATTGCATACCTGGCAGAAGCTCCTGCTGTACATGAAAGTAAACGAAGCCCCATCTGTTTGCCTCACTGGTGAATATGGCTGGATACGACAGAGCTGAAAGCCTCATTCCATCCTGGGTTAATGGAGCAAAAGAGCTGGGATGTAGTGGCTATAGCTTTTTATCTCCATGGAGCATTAGGAACAGTTGAAATAAATATAAATACATAGAGAATGGCTTTTTTAACCGTGCTTTACTTGTCTGCAGAAAATTAAGCTCATATCCTTCTTATTAGGGATAATCAAACCAAATTGAACCAACAAAATGTGTAGGTTTCACATCTAAACTGAACTTCTTTTAGACTTGGAGAAATAAGGTTAAATTACAAGTGAATTTTTCTCCACTGGAAAATCCTCATCCATTAATGGATTCCTACTTGCATCTTCTACAGAAGGCACAGCCTATTAGGGGGATAAATGGATGAAAGGGAAAGGCTGCTCACAAGGTATCTCTGTCTGCAGCCTGGCTAGAAGCAGTAAAAGCAGCAAGACAGATTTCGAGTCCTACTTCTGGGAATGGAGAAACATCATCTGTTCATGCTACAAGTACTTGTAAAATGGAACTCAGATCCCAATTTTGTGGCAATTTACATAGAATTTTTTCCAGAAAAAAAGGTTATTTCTGGTTTTAAAAGGACAAAACCCAAAGTCTGTTGCCATTCTCTGTTTGTAGCATTTTATATTCACTGACATTCGGAGTGTTCAGGTTCTCTTGATCACGTTTTACCTCGACGTCTGTTTCACATGGGGCTCCAGTGTGAAATTCAGAACAATAAAAAAACTCCCAGAAAAGTGTTGTCCAGACGACTGATTTTTTACCATAAAAATTTCTGAGTCTCTTTAACCTGTCATTACCCGGGGAGCGCTCAGAGACATGCATGTAGGAATTGTGCTGGGAAAATTCATGTGCAACAATAGATGAAATTCCTTCTGCCTCAGAGTGAGCAAGGGGAGGATTTTAACCTTTTTCTGGTTTTGTTTTCTGTATTTTTCTTTTTTTCATACTTTTCAGACCGTTGAAAACTGTGTGTGCATTTTGAGGAACCTCTCATACAGGCTAGCTGCAGAAACATCTCAGGGACAGCAGATGGGAACAGATGAACTTGATGGATTACTCTGTGGTGATGCCAATGGAAAAGACGCAGAGAGTTCAGGGTGCTGGGGGAAGAAGAAGAAGAAAAAGAAATCACAAGATCAGGTAATGAAAGTTATTTGCAGCTGTGTTGTGAGTAGTTGAAGTGCCCATCATTTAAAATATAAATAATTAATGCAATATATTAGAAATTAAATGCATGACGCATAATATATAAAACTGTTGCCCTTGTTAATTAGCTGAGAGCTTAAAGCAGAGTATGGCTCTGGAGTAATGAAATATGTTTGCTTGAGAAATTGTACATTATGTGGTGCACCTGGAAACTGTAGTCATGGGTACGCTGCAAATGCCATAAATACCGTAAAATGCTCTTTGAAAGGAAGCCATTTCTCATGAAAAGTGTAATCTGCATATACTTTACACTGTACTTCCACAGAGCCACGTGTGTGTAGAAAGGCTTTGATGCAAGCAAACATCAGGCTTATATATATACACTCACTTTCTTCAAATTTAGTCTTGTACCATGTCTCTACACATTCTGAAAATCTGTACAGGACTGATTCGAGTAATATGAGGCATGTTAAGAAAGCATTTGTATTTTGATATATTTAGTGTTGTTACCTAAGAAAAATTGAAATGCAATGTCTTGGTTGCTTCCTCAAGTTATTTGACAGGTTATAATTTCGGGTGGGTTGATTTTTAAAGTGTATTTCTCTCCTTTTTTATCCCATTAAGAACTTATAATTTGGGGAATACTGACAATTATATTGCAGAGAAAGACACTATTGTATCAGTACACACAGCAAACAGCAATAAGAATGGCTATTGATTTATGGCTTTTTCAGATAGCCTGTACTGCCAGCAGTAAGTTTTCCACCTCTTTCTACGCTTACTTTCTTCATTGTAGTTTATTTCTGTTTCAGATTGCTCAAAGAAAATATTTATTTGAGTAAGCAATTAAGTTCACAGGGTATTTAAATAAATTATGTAAACGAGTACTGAAGATATTCCTGAGTTCCTAAAGCCAAATTGTGTTAATGTGGAAAAGTAGCAACATTACTAAGCTACAACTTGGATACTGAAAAATGCAGCACTCATGACTAGTAAGACTTTAATTTCACCTACTCTTGTGGTTAAACACCCATCATGAGATAACTTGAATTTATTATGGTCTTTTGTTGGGATTCCTGTATTAGGCTACAGTGAGATTGAAAGTGTCAAAGCAAACTAATTTTACCCCATAAAGTAGTCATCATCCCTGTTACTGAATTAACAGTTCTCACACACTGTGCTTGCCGTTATTCAAAGTGCAGGAGCAAAAAATAGCGTGTCTGGATATGAATGCGTCACACTGCAACTTGGCTTGCTCTTTGATGCTGTTTACTAACACATGCACACACACTCCCTGTCTAAAGGCTTTTTTAAGTCTTCTAGTTCTTCTGTGACTTTTGGATCTCAGATTCATACTTTTAACTCTGTACTGTTGACTCTTTCTGTATTCCCATAGGGCCTCTCTATACTATAATGGTTCCCTTAAAAACATTTTTTTGCTCCTCCAGGCCAAAGAACTGAGCTCTTTACAATGTGCAGGCCTTTGCCTGCTCTTAGATAAGTTTTTGTCTGTTTCTATGAGTGTTCATTATTAGCGTGTTGCATGGTAAAGGTCTCCCTAGAGCTGTTAGTGTTGGCCTCATGGAAGAGAGGCCAATACTAAAATCCAAAGAATAGTAAAACTACAAACGTATTTTCAGGTTTATTATCACCAGGTTTTTCTGTGGCAAGGACATAAATTTACTCTTTCCAGAAATGATTCTGTTGTGCATAGGACTGCTTTGTATTACAAGTATTAGAAACATTTTTCTAATGGTGTTTTCTTCTTTAATATAATTTCCTTTAAATCCAGAGATCCCGCTTCATCTTGCCATATTCAAGTTCTCACATGTGGATATTATTCAGTTCAGGAATTTTAAGGGAGCCTTATGATCCCTCTTCAGGTTTTTTTCACCCCATAATCCTCGACTGTTGTTGAACATTCCAAATGATTTGAAGTATATTATCAAAGTAATATATTTTCAAGTTAACTAGAGTGCCACCAAAAACAATAGCAGCAAGATCATTGTGCCAGAAATAGCTCTCCCAACTTACCCTCAAAAATGGAAAAGAATAGCAATATTTTTCATGTAATTACATTTATATTAATAGCATAAAGTAACTCAAACGTGAGTGATAAGGGTGAATGTAATATTTTGTCCATTTATTTTGCAAAAAAGAAGTACAGAAGTATGTTCAGAGGTGCTTGTCCAGTGTGGACACAATTGTCCAATTGTATAAAAAGATCTGTTCTTTCTGCTTCTTTGTCTTCATGGTTCTTTTAATATTTGAGAGTTCTATCTTTTCAGGCAAAGCAAAGGTCACAGGCACATCTCTGTCAGTTGTGACACTTCAATACAGGGGAGTAGTATCCACTCTATGGTTGCTACTTTTTACATCCCCAGAAGATATGTGTTTTTCCCTTTTTTTGGCAGTCCATGGGGTTTTTGAAAAACAGAATTGCTGTTTAAATCTTTCTCAGAAGATAAGATGTACAAAACTGTGGAGAGAAAAATCTTCACATTTTAGTGAATGCATTTTTGAAATTTTCCTATTGCACTACTGCTGTAACTTGATTTCTTCATTTATATGTATTTTCTTCAACTCCATTTGTACATTTATGAAGTAGTCTTTAATCTTTTGATAAAAGTGTTAGAAAAAAATAGTAGCAAAACTTGTAGTAGCAAATGAAAAACAGATGTTGCAGTTTAGACAAAAGATGTAGATGAAGTTGCAGTTTTCCCTACTTAAAAATAATCCCTGACAGAGCAAGGGAGTTTGTTTCTTAAGCCATAAAACAGGAGAAACTTGATATTAAAGTCACTTTCTCATGGGTTTTCTCAATAATGAAAGTACAAGTTTATTTCTTTGTTTTATGGTTTAGGGAGCAAGTATCCCAATTTTTCTAAGTCATGTTTCAGTTGCAGTCATATGTAGTCTTGAAGGAAAGAACAGAATTGAGTGGTAATATAAAATGTGGCTTCATTCTAAGGCCTTTCAAGAACAAACTGGAATTTATTTTTTATTGATGATATAAGTTGTCTATCAGTTGTCTATAATGGCAACTTCTGTACATCTCGGAATCAAGTAAGAGATACATCTTTGTTCAGATCATAGGTTTAATGACACCTTTAAAATGACTTTACTTAAGGAGTTCCCTTAGGATCACGGATAAAAGTGTTCTCCATAGTTCAGAATAAAGGTGGGTGGTGTTAAAATAGCCCACAGTCATTTCAGAAGAGCTGAGAGAGGTTCCTGAGGCATCTGCTTTGTCACACAAGTTGAATGATAGGAGAGGCACAAACTTTCTGATAAAATCTTTGTGATAAAATCTAGGTATAACCATAGATAAACCATATAGATATGGTTTTATCTGTGGAAACACAGAAAGCAAAACTTCCATTAAGGCCTCAGAAAACATAAGTGAAATTCTCCTGACTTCTGTCTCAAACCTCTAGGACTGTAATTCTCTGCTGTTTTGTTAGTTTTTCTCTGCTGCTTACCTGTGATCAGCTGGTACTGAACCCTCACTCTAATAAACTCTCCAACAACAGATCCCTTCATCTCTGACGAGGACCTTGTAGACACCAACCTCTCTGCCTGGTATTGTGTCACTCTTCAAATGGAAACTGATCCACTGCTGAAAATGTTCATGCTGCTGGCATGCTCCCTGCTGCCAACAGGTTTATTCTTTGAGATGTATGAGAAATGAGGATTGTGACAAAACGCAGTTAGGGCAAATCACGTGTATGGTCCAATTTCAGTAAAAAAAAGCCACAGGGAGTTGTCATTAATCCTTATTTTATTTCTTTCATGCAGCCCATTATGTATACATGTGGCGCAATTTCATTTCTTTTCCTTTCTTCTCTAAGAAAAACAGGTTGACTTCTTGGCTTCATGCTCATCTCAAGTTCCCCATCTGTGATCACTCTTGTCAAACCAGAATCTAGCCCAAAGTCTGTTTTATGATTGGAAGTGACACTTCTGAAATGAGCCTGACCTTCTTTTTCACCTTCTGTCAGGAGCCTTAAGGTATAACAGCAACATTTCAAGTTATATATCATTAAGAATTGACTGGCACACTTCTTTAGCATGCTTGCTAAATGGCCTATAAATTCTTCTATCTAGGTGAAATAGCAGGTTTAAGGCAATAATATTTCAAGAAGCATAAAAAATAAACCTGCCAGATATGTCTTTCACTATTTTACCAAGTATGCTTCATACTCTACCAAGCTATACCAAGCTAATAAGCACAGAAACAGAGAAATGGTGGCAGCTCCTAGGTTTAACCAATAATTTGAGCTATGATTAGGGATGAAAGGCTGTGTTGCCAATACGTCCTTGCTCAGAAGGAATATTATTTCCACTTGTTGCTTCCTCATCTTGCTCAAGGTGGTTATGTCAGATGTTGAGTAGCAAGAATCAACTATCTTGAGTGATTCTTTACAGAGTTTTTTGAAAACCATTTTTACTTTCCTGCTCACCTACACAGCATCTTCCCAGATACTCTGTGAGCCTCTCAATGTCGTGTATGTCCAATTTGTTTTCAAAGTCAAAGCTGCAGGGTTATTAAATATAATTTGTATTTGTCAGTTTGTAGAATATACTGCAATGCCAGTTAGCTTCAGTTTTCTGTGGAGAGCAGAACAGCATGCAGTGACACGCCAAGGACTGGTTTCCCAGCTTTAACTCCATCCCCCTTAATTTGGAAAGATCTTTTTTTAAGCAAAGAGAAAATGCACAAACTGAATTAATATTTTTTTTTCTTAGCTAAGCATATTTAAATGTTTACTAAAGGCATTGACAATTTTTTTTAGTTTAATGTATAATGTAAAATACAATTTATATTTATTAATATCTGAGATTAGATATAATGATTCAATGCATTTAAATGTTTTGAAAGCATTTCAAATACCTTTCCTATAATTGTAAATGTTGTTGCACGAAACTGGAAAGGTATTGGGGGTTTATTTTTTGTTGTGAGATAGGATAAAAAGGAAAGAAAGCAAAGCAGATTCAAACTCGAAAACATACAAAGAAAACTTTATTAACAGAGTTAAAGGGGAAAATAGTAATAATGAGAAAATCTGAATAAAATTTTAGACAAACTTTCCTTTTTCATTGACAATGCAAAGATAAAGCCCACAACTTTTAGTCAGTTTACTACCTTTAAAACCAGTCTTAACTTCAATTTAGCTGGGGAGAGGAGTTTCTCTTGTGCTATGGAGACTTTTTTCACAAGAAAATAGGTTTTCTTGTGGCTTTGTCACAAAGGAAAATAACCGCCCGGAAAAGTAAAATTATTTAGAAGTGGCAAAGCATTTCTCTTGTTATGCAGCTCCT
>VZTB01013333.1:108357-189591 GCA_013397245.1 Thryothorus ludovicianus
AAATATATATATCTTTACCATAGCTTTACAAAAGAATTTAAATCTAAGTTCAAAACATTCTCTTCAATACTTCCATTTAAAATCAAACTTCTTTCAAGAGTTAAATTTTATCATTGGTTGAAACAGTTTTTGTAGAGTCTTACGATGTTGAAGGGTTAACCTAATATGAATTCTGTATTGGGAATGTAACTTACTGTATTTTTCTGCTGCCACGTGGTCTCTGTTAAGCATCATGTCGGCCTTGTTCTCCTGAAGTGTTGAGACTGAGAAAAAAAAAACTGCAGCGGATGTTTCTGTCCTTTTTTCCCTGCAGTAAAGTTGGTTTAGAGTAGCTGAGCAGACAGAGTTCATTGTGAGCCATGCGGGAGTGGCTGTGGCTGTTCTGCCCTGTCCTGGCTGCTCCGATCCCTGGCCATGTGGCCGCTCTTTTGTCTCAGATCTGCTCCTGGCCTCGGAGTCTTTCCTGGCTTCGGGGCCCAGTGGGCTCCCCAGTGAGAGGCTCAGCAGCCCTCTCACCACCCCTCCAGGAACAGGAAAATCTCAACCGGGACAGGGAGATCAGATCAGCCCAGGCTCGGTCCACCCAGACCCTGCTCGGCCTGGGCCCGCCACCTCCCAAGGCTGGAAGTGCAGTGAGTCCCCCTCCACTTTTTTTCCTGTTTTAAGAATGTGTCTTTACAAAAAAACACTGCAATTTCATTGGTTCTACCGAACAATGCGAACCTACGACAAAAGGGTACCATTATTTATGCAATTAGCTCTGCTCTCTCCCACCATGCTCCTGCACTCTCTGTATCAGTTAACACCTGCATTTATATTCACCACCTTTATTTAGGCCTGGACATCTAAACTGAAGTCTGTCTTGATGTAACAGTGGTGTTCCTGCCTGCTTAGTGTCAGCTGCATGGATTCTGAAATCAAACTCTGTTACTTGGGTGTATTTTTGTTGCTGAATTTCTGATTTCTGCTCTTGACAGCATTGGCTGGTTCACCTTGGACCAAGGTGTCCAAAAGAGGTTATTGGTCTGACATGTCTAGGAAGAGCTGGCAGAGACTGTCGCAGCTACTGAGACATGCAGGATGAGATACCAGTGTCTTCTTAGGAGGCCTGTTAATTTAAAAGTCTTTGGCATTTCAGAAATGGTTTTAGTAAGCAGTGTGTAATTACTCATATGAATTTTGTCGCTGCTGCTTCAAGGAGCTACAGTGTTATCAGACTACCCCAAATGTCTAGGATCATTGGACAAAGGTCTAGATGGTTTTATATATTGCTGGGATTTGTTTTAATTTTTTCTACCAAATTGCCCCACAGGCAAGCAAAGTCATACAGACTGGGGGAAAGGAAGTATTCATATGTAATAAATTAAAACATTGTTATTTTGTTATCACAGGAAAACCTCTTGTCCTATGATACCTATTTAAAAGCAAACCTCATCAATTTGAGGTTGTTAGTACAAACTCCAAAATCTGCGGTGTCCTCCTCTTGCTGAGTTGAAGCTTTCCCAGGTATTTAGTACACTATAAATAGGGATTTACTTCAATTGAAATGAGAAGGATGGTGATAGATAATCTGTTGTGCAGCACAGAGCATCTCAATGAGCAATCTTTTTTCCTCTCAAAGTTCCTCACAATTACAAAGATTCGGAAATTTTATTAGAGTACTCTTACTATCAGAAGTCTGTTGTTCTTAAAAGATCTTGGATTCGGCTTTTTTTTTTCCTTGACTTGCATCCTTTTTTTGCACCAGTCTCGAAAAATGAGAGATTTGTATCTCACCCACGTAACAAGCAGTTTGTCAGCCTCAACCACAATATATGTGGATAATTTCAGCTGAAGGAGGGAAGCCTGGAAGGAATATTTGTTTATGACTTTTTTTTTCTCCTTAGTATAAGCTAGGAAGAGTAATTACATGTTGTCCTCTTTTTCGGAGGCTCCTACTGCAGCCTTAGTCTATTTCAAATAGACTTTCTTGATCATTCCTGATGGGCTACAACAGGACAGTAACTCTTCCAGTAATTTACTGGGTAGAGGTGTTTACTGGGCGAGGATGCTGGCTCAGCTCATTAATATTTAGCAATGCATACTGCAGAGCAACTTCTGCCATGACTTAACCGCTATTTTAGATATAGACTCTAATACCAGTTGGGGAAAAAATTTTTCCTTTGGCTCAGGCAATTGATGTTTATGAAATACAAAATAAATGGATGAAAATCGGGCAAATCTCCTTTGCAATATCTTCTTTGCTTATCTGTGTCTGTTCTGCATACCCTGCAACAGTTGGGCTGCACAGCTTCAGGTGCTGCTCTCAGCTGCACAAAAGACACCAGAAGCCACTAAGCCCTACAGTGGAGAGGCTGCCACAGGCACAGCAGGTGTCGTGGTTTAACCCCAGTCAGCAACCAAACCCACGCAGCCGCTCGCTCAGTGGGGCGGGGGCGAAGAAGAGTGAAAGTGAGAAAATGGGTGGGTTGAAGTAAAAGCAGTTTAATGGGGAAAGCAAAAGCCCCACAGGCAAGCAAAGCAAAGCAAGGAATTCATTCACCACTTCCCATGGGCAGGCATGAGCACTTCATATCTTCAGCCATCCCCAGGAAAGCAGGGCCCTATCATGCATAACAATGATTTGGGTAAACAAACCCCATCACTCCAATTGTCCTCCCTTCCTTCTTCTTCCCCATAGCTTTATATTCTGAGCATGACACCATGTGGTGTGGAATGTCCCCTTGGTCAGCTGCAGTCAGCTTTCCTGACTGTGTTCCCTCCCAACTCTGTGCATCCCCAGTCTCCTCTCTAGTGGGGCGGGATGAGGAGCAGAAAAGGCTGTGTCAGTGTTACTCAGCAGTGACTAAAACATTCCTGGGTTATCAACACTATTTCTAGAACAAATCCAAAAGATGTCCAAATACCAGCTCCTGTGAAGGTAATTACCCAGGCCAAACCAGCACGGCATGGTGAGCAGTGACCCCCTCCCTGTGCAGCCACACAGTGCTCTGGGCACACACACCACATCTGAAGAGTAGTGCAGGACATTTCCAGGGTCACTGGATTTCCTGTGCTTTCACTGCACGTGCATGTGTGGTACCAAAGATTTTCATCATTATTGCATGGACTCTGAGGCATCACAGCATCTTGGGAAAAAGGTCTTCCCTCGCAGCTGGTGATAAATTAATGCAATTGTGCTGAAAGTGAGTTGTAAGAAGGGCAGGGAAATGCAGTAATTTGTCTCCTTTTTTTTTAAATATTTTCTCATTACTGGGCAGAATGGCAAAACAACATTAAATATTAATTTATCTGCTGGATCATCTCTAGTGCTTTATATGTACCAGCACAGCATGAACATGTATATAGGGCTTTATTTATATCAGCTGATTTTCAGTAGTCCTTGAGATCATAATAGTGTAAATTGCTGAACATTAACAACAAAATACCCCCACATAGACATATACCCTCTCATATGGGTAGATCTGATGCATTTGATGTATTTAATGTGCTTTGTCCTTGAAATAATATACCCTGTGCATAATTCATGCAATTTGGAATGAGACAAGTGAAGACTTGAATTGGTGCCTTTTGACATCACAAGTCATTCATTAGTGGACTTAGTAAAGTACGAAACCTAAACCTGGTGGGATGTCAGATTTGACCAGTAAAATATGTCTCTCATTTGTTTTCAAAAGAAATTTGACAGTGTGAATGATTGAATTCTGAGAGTTAAAATAAGCAGCAAGCTTTGATGTATTTTTTATGAGCTGAAAAGAACTCATTTCTGGCAAGGCTGGTGATTTATAAGGAGGAAAAAGAAGGACTGAGTCACATTCAGTGAAAACAATCTATTGGTTTAAAGGCAGAAATGTATTAAAAATTTCAAAGACACAGCCCTGTAATAGTGTCATTTGAAGGCATTGTTTCTCCAGAAGGCATTTGTCCTCTACTTTCTCAGCCTTCACTGGGCATTGCTATGCCAGTTCTTTTAAGCTATGATAACATTTGTCCAGCATAGTGAGTTTCACATCTGAGCTTTCTGCTTTCTGGTAGCTGCCCATGTGAATGAAATGGTTCCTCTAGCTTTCCACTTTGATGTTTGTTCTGCTTTAATTTAGAAAAAAATAGTGCGTTTCATTCCTAAAGGAATTAATCACACAAAACCTTGTTGAGATTGGGTTAGTTGTTATTAGGGAAGACTTGCTTGATTGTCCCTTAAAATATATGTATTTGATTTTTAAAGTTAGTGTAAATAAAATTATGATTGATATTTCCTGAAAACAAGAGGTTCCAGCTCTTTCCCAATGCAATTATTATTGTACACACATAACTAGTTAAATTAACTGTTGCAGATGTAAACCAGGAGTTAATTTGACTTATGCTATATTTTTAGTTTCTATATATTTAGTAGATGTTTAATGTTATGGTGCAAACTTTTTGTTTGTATAAACACAATAATCTGTAACACTGAAGTGTTTACTTTTTATTGTATTATGCAATATGGACATGTCAGAGGTGTTAGAAAAGATATTTTATAAAAAAGTTAAGGCTTGTGGCACTAGTGCTATGAATTAGTAAAATCTCTTTACCTATACAAAACAAAACATAATATATAATAAATATATAAGTAGATTTCCATTTAAAATTTTATTGATAGTGCATTCCACATCTTACTTTTTTTTAAAAGGCAAAAAGAAAGTCTGTGTATTTTCCTTTGAGATGTTTCGTACGTAGGTGCAAGTGTTCTGTGCTCCACTGGAGAGGAGAATCCGTGTCCTCCTGGAATAATTTTTTTCTGGTAAGAGTGGGTTTTGTGCAATGACCTACCCATTGCTCAGGTTAAAATATTGCACATTTTGGATATCAGACTTGGGTTGTTTCTCATGGAAAAACTCTGTATGTGATGAGAGGTGCAGTGTGTTTTGTGAGAGCTGGTTCTACCAATTGCATTGGAGTCTCAGACCACACAGCTGGCTGGCTGAATGCCACCTGCACTCTCATTGTGAGAAGCCAGAAGTTTTGCAATTGAGGAAGACTTGTCACACTTGTGCCTTTCATGGGATGGAGGGCTCATGGCCTTGAATTATTTCCTTTTCCGTAGTACCATTCTGTATTGTTTTTCCTCTCATGGGAGGAGAGAGAATGTGGAGAACTGAGAAGGATGTGAAAAGAAAATCTCTTCTCCCCATGCAAGTTCTAGATTTGCCTCTTAAGATAACATTCATTTGGCTTCTGTTCCCACACAAAAAAATACATGCAGGGAAAAGTGTTTTTGTTATGTCAGCTAGCTAAAACATTGGGATTTCTGCCAATCTTATAGCTCGTCTATAAGGAATGTTGAGTAGGAAATTTGGTTCCTCCATGAAGAATCCCATGATGTGCAAAAATTGAGAACATCTGTTTATGGGCAGATGCCATCACAGATGTTATGGTTTCAACTGAGGCAATTCTCAAATGTATTTCACTGTTCCTTGCTGACAATCTGATTTGTGCTTTCCAACAGTGGGATGGCGTAGGACCTCTCCCAGACTGTGCAGAACCACCCAAAGGAATCCAGATGCTGTGGCACCCTTCAATAGTCAAACCCTACCTCACACTTCTTTCTGAGTGCTCAAATCCAGACACGCTGGAGGGGGCAGCAGGGGCACTGCAGAACTTGGCTGCTGGGAGTTGGAAGGTAGGAATATTAACCCAATATGTGTTTCCTTTCCAGTTCTGAAACCACCCTTCTGCAGACAGCAGATTGGTGATGTAAACGTACCTAATTGCTTCTGGTAGTGGAATAACCTTCTGTTATCATAGAACTATCTGAAGTCAAATTTGAGATAGAATTTCAAGTCCTAGGTAGTGGTATCAGAGCAAAGGTCAGAGTACAGCAGTGAAGATCACATTGGTCAAGTCAAGTATGAAAAATTGCCACTGAAAACCAATATCTAAATGTGGAGAATGAGGAGAAGCAGTTCTTTATGAACCTGGGTGACAGAGCCATGAAAAATGAGCCAAAAATGCCACCAGTGGCAATCAAACCATATTGTTTTGTCACTGCAGAAACTGGTTGACATTCTGTCCCTTAGGAGAAGCCAGGGCACAGCAGAGTGAGATATAAATGATGTGACACCAACACAAGTAATCTTAGCATCTACTTTTTTGAAAAATAAGGCATTATTGGAATACATTCATAATATGATTAATTTTATACAACAAGTGAGGAAATGTGCAATCAAGGCACCCTACTCCGGCTAATCCTATTTTTCAGTTATATTCAAAAGCACCATTTTTCTTTCACATATTATTTGCAGTAAGTTGAGTAAAAAATTTAAGAAAATACTTGCAAATGTACAATTCAAGATAACATTGAACTTTGTTTACTTTTTATGGCAACTTTCCTGATGATAAACTGGTTTGATTGGGTGAAAATACTAACTGTTTAATTCAATGGTGTAACTGTAATGCATTGATTCTAAATTAACTCTCAGTAGGATTTTTTCTCATTTACAATGAAAACAGTCATGTTCAGAAAAATGCATTGATCAAAGTTATGTCTCAGAAGGTATCCTATTGAGTTTTAAGCAGTCGAGCATTCGTATGTGATATGTAAATGCCTATTCAATTAGGCATTCATTTTGAAATGTTAGCTCTGACACTAAGAAATTGTTTTCTTTTTCCCATAAAGTTTTATGGAAGTTGGCTTGGCACATTCACTAGCTCTTCCAAAGCATATGATATTGTGGTTTTTTTTATAATTATGTTCCGCCAGACTTGTAGTATTTCTTCAACTGTTGCATTCAGTGGCACGTAAATGATTTAACAAAATATCTGTTTAGTGATTTTTATCCTATGTAAACACTGTGTCTGAAAATCATTATGGTTTTATTATTCTCATGTTGTAGACTGCTTCAGATGGTGTAATCCTGGCAGGGAAATGCAATAAGTGTGTTCTATCCATCTGAGAATGGGTGTAGCCCTAGTCCAAATGAGAAAACAATGTATGCATGTTTGCCAGGACTAATAGAAGTGCTAAAATCCATGTGGTGTCCCTTCTCCCATTTCTAATAAATTTGTATACCTGTCATCCTTTAGCTGGCAGAAGTGTACAGGGAGAGGAAGGGAGGCTCTGCAAAGCTCTTTGGCAAGTGCTGGCTTAGAAAAACTGTTTTTGGACTTTAATACTATCCGTGCTGATACCATGGGAAAAGCTGAGTTGTTCTCATATTGCTCTGTTTTTCTAAAGATTCACCAATTCTATTACAAGGGATGTGCAGACACAGAATGAATATCCTTAATTTCACATGTCATACTAGCCATTTTTGTGAGGGGAGTAATCCTCTTTGGGGATTACATAAGCATTGATGTTTCCACCTTTTGACCTCTCCTTTCCACTGCTGCAGTCCAGATATAAAATGACTAAAATAAAATATAGAAGACTTAAAAGAAGAGGTCATTCCTAAGGGAGATTTTAATTTTTTTTAGTTCCTCCAACAAAATGTAATTGCATAAAGAATGGATTTTTTTTTTTACTTGAATTCTTTCAAGAACTTTATGATGGACTGAAAGAGAGAAGATCAAACTATGAAGATAAACAATGTTGCTATTAATATTGATAGCAATAGCAGCTGTGGGCTTTTTCCAATTAGCAATATTGTAATGCCAGAAGAATCACAGACTATATGAGGCACCCAGCCTATCGAGAGTGCTCACACACTACTGAAGGTACAGTCTCTCCTGGAAGAAAATGCAGTGCAGTTGATACACTTGCATCATTCTTTTTCTAGCTGTTTCACCCTTTTGGTTCCTCTGGTACAAAGCTGTCTAATCCTCTTGGGTGGCCAAGAGGTAATATTTTTAACACAGGCAGTGTCTAGCCAGTGCTATTACAGAAGGAAAGTGAGCAGATAAAAGAAAGCCTGAGTAATTTTTAAAAAATAAAAAGTTGTGTGGGGGATTTAGATAAATGTCTACCACTAGAATTAACAGATGATGTGTGTCTAAATCCCCTAGACTACTCTGGAGAATTTCAGGCACAAAAAGAAAGCAGCAGTATGTAGCTTTAAAGATTAATAGCTCAGAAAGGCTGAAATTTTTCATTATTTCAGGGAGTATAATTTCTCAGGGTTACATACACATAAAATCAACACTGGCACGTGGTGAAACATAATCTGTAGGACATTTTTAGCACTGCTTCAGTTTTAGTTGCAGGAATTCCCTCTAAAGCCAAATACTAGCATAAAAGAAAAAAATGTGTCATACTTAATTTATGTACAATTTTTCTATGTCAAAATGTAACACTTTGGACTAAAGTCCTGACATATATTACCCATTTGCTAGGTAAAACTTGGGTGTTTTTTATGACTAATGAAATACTTGGTCAGTGCAATTATTATTAGACCAAGCACAGTCTGTAACAAGTCAGAAAAAGAGCATCTTAGTGTCAGATATATTAAGAGATCCAAATGAAGTTTTATCAATAAAACAGGATATTGATTTGGAGGTATGAGTAATAATATTTTCAATGGGAAAATTTAACCTTACATAATTTATGACTGCATATCTTGACTTTAGTGTATATTCAGGTTTTGAAAAAGATTGACAGCTTATATACAAAGCAGAACTCATTTTGGAAGAGACTGCTTCAGATAACTACAGACATTTGTTCATCTCACTGTTCTGCATCAAGATGTCTTCACATTAGGAGGACACTGGTATTGGAATCTGAAGGAGAAGAACCATCTCAGTCATGGAAAATTACATTCATATCCTCACAGAGATATCTATTTTGTTCATGTGCTTACTTGATGCATCTATGAAAAATAGGGTTGGCCCTTCTGGAATAATAGCTACGGAGACAGCCAATACCTAATTCTTTTGGAAAGACTGGACAAATTAACATTTTCCACATGGGTATCACATTGCCTGAGGTCTAACTGCTGCCCTGCACAGGGACCTGTGACACCAGCAGGGGTTCACTGCGTGTCCCCCTCCTAACAGGGGTGGTGGCTGCCAGTAGTACACACTCCAGGCACAGTGCTGCTACCTGACAGCCCTGCATCTGCACCCACCTACCACCCTCTGCAGATCTCAGCTGCTATGTGGGACTGGAAGGGTTGCTGTTTACCAGAAGTCATTGATTCCCAAAACATTTTACAACATCAAGTCATAACCATGGTAATTTCATGGTTTCCTGAACAGCCTGCAGACAGAAGGAGCAAGACATGAAAAGCATGGCCATTGGGCTTGGATTTGCTTCCTCTCGTTTCCACTCTTAAGATTTTTTTTTCCAAATAATAGGCTTTTTGTAATTGTACTTGATATGAACTTGAATATTAAAGCTGCTTAGAAATATGAAATAATAAAACTAAGGAAACACTTTCCTTATCAATCTTAGCTGGAGTTTTCCCTGAACAAATAAGGTTTGAGACATGCTTTTGGAAGCAGTGCAAACTCTTTATTTCCCATTAGGTATTACCTTTCACTGGGAGCTCTGTTATTTTTCTTTGCCACTTAATTTGTGTTTAACCAAATGTGTGCAAAAATGTAGAAGAAAAAAGGAAACTTTCTGACTCCCTCAGCTCTTTTCTGAAGACAATTGCTTGCTTATTAAGAAATCTCTCCTACTATAACTCTAAACCAGAAGTTCTTTCTGCAACTTCATATAATTTTTTTTTATTAATGCCTTGGATTGAAAAAATTACACAGTTTAAAATTACAAGAGTGATCCTGTAAAAGATGATCTTTTTATATGTCGTCTGGCATTAGTACTTCTCCTCAGATGGTGAAAATAAAAATGGCAAGTTCTTTTTAGTTTTCACCTTGGTCAATTGGCTATTAACACATTACATCTCCTGAGCCTGTAAAAAGTTATACGCAAAATGTCCTCAAGTTAACAATGTCAAGCATCCAAGGTTATGTCCCTTCTGAATAAAATTACCCTCTCAGGAAGAAAGTATTAGGATATCTGCTTATTACTGTGTCTGTGTGTATGTATCTGAATTTAGGCTGATGTCAGTTTATCTGCCAGACATTACTGCAATATTGCAAGAGCTGTTGCTCTGAACTTAAGGAATCACAAAAGAGCTGAGGTTGGCAGGGGCCTCTGGAGGTCATCTGGTCCAGCCCCCTGTCTAAGCAAGGCCACCTGGAGGCAGTTTCCTGGGACCATGTCCAGATGGTTTTCCAAATGTCTCCAAGGCTGGAGACTCTACAACCTCCCTGGGCAACCTGTGCCAGGGCTCAGTTACCCTGACTAGTGGAAAAGCAATTCCTGCTGTTCTGCAAAAGTCCCTTGTTTCAGTTATTGCCCATTGCTTCTGGTCTGCATTACCTATTCTATTATGTGCAGTTGGTAGCACAGTGTTGGAGCCACTAGTGGCATTTCCTTAGTTTTGTCAAAGACTTAAAAATTTCTTCATTCATATGATCCGTTTAAAAAAAAATGCTATCATGACTTACATAGGCAATACCTATCTTTTAAAACCAGGAAACAAGATTTACTGTATTTCTTCTGGCTACACAGTGGCTTACATTGGAACAGATAGCACACCTGCTCTGGGCCTTGGTTGGTCCCTTCTGTGCACTCGGTCTTCTGTCTCAGTTACTCTACAGGCTCTGTGAGCTCCCTCATCTGCTTTAATGACAGGATGGCCACTCCTTTTCCACACTATTGCTGATACAGGCCAGGATGCCCTTCTTGGCCACCTGGACACATGCTGGATCACGTTCAGCTGCTGTCAGCCAGCACCTCCAGGGCCTTCTTTGCTGGGCCACTTTCCAGCCACTCTGCCCCAGTGTGTAGCACAGCCTGGGGTTGTTGAGATCCAAGGGTAAGAGGCATTAGATACCTCAGCCTTTTCCTCATCCCCTGTCACTGTGTTTCCCCCTGCATCCAATAAAGGATTGAGATTCTCCTTAGCCACCTTTTTGTTGGTATTTATATTGTTGTCTTTTACAGAAGTAGGCAGATTAAGTTCTTGCTGGATTTTAGCCCTTCTGATTTTCTCTCTGAAACCTCAGAACGTCCATGTAGTCCTCCTGAGCTCCCTTTGTCCAAAGGGGAGGGAAAATCTCTGCTCATTTTTTCCTTTCAAGTCTTTGTTCAGCCAGGCTGCTGCTCTCCCCCACTGGCTCATCTTTTCACATACAGGGGTGACTTGTTCCTGTCAACAAGCTTTTAAGATTTCCTACTTGAAGAGTATCTAGCCTTCCTGGACTTCTTTGCCCTTCAGCACTGTCTCTTCAAGGTACTCTGTTGTGAACCAGTCTCCTACATAGCCCAAAGTTTGCCCTCTGCAAGTCCAAGGTAGCAGTTCTGCTGACCCTCCTCTTTTCTTATCTTTTCATGTAATGTGAGAAGCAAATGTTGCTCTAATGAGGTCAGTATCAGTCTCATGAAATTATAGCATTCCTTGGCTGGTTCTTTCTAGCTCCTGTCCTTCCTGTTGCATGTTTGATCATACTCAGCAGGGAAGGAGGAGACTCTTTAGTTGGACTACTGAATGTCCTGCCTTTGATCCCTAATACACAGGTGAATGGGGTTTAAGGGTCCTTGGCCTGATCTCTTGAGATAGGTTAGATGATATCTTGGTCTTTGTTTCTTAGACAAGCAACTGCATTTCTTTTGTTAATTCCATGCTAGGGAAATCTGACTCTCGTAGGAGCAAGAGCTCCATTAAGTAAATTATTAGATAAGGAAACTGAAAACATAAAAGGGACCAATTTAGATACAAGGTCAGTGCAGCTGCTTCAAAGAGTAGTATGAGAAAGAGTTTCAAGCTTCTTGCCATCCAGACACTTAAAGATAATGAGTAATTATTTTCTAAAGCAGCAGACATCTAGATTATCAATCTTCTCTTATCAGGCAAGGACATATTGTGGGTTCCTTGCCAGACTTTTTTGATGACTCTCATTATTTCTGTATTAACCCTTTGAAGTTTCATCAGGCTGTTCCAGGAGAGAGGTTTATTGGATTACAGTGAAAAGGCTTACTTCCATTTTCTCCAAAATAGTAATATTACGAATCTTTATGTGATAGGATGCAGAAGATCACTTATGTGATTACTATGTAATCAAAAAAGTCAAATTTTTAAATAATCAATGCTTTATGCTATCAGGAATTCTTAACCTGGATAGAAATACCTCAAAAATGAGATAGCATCAATTGTTAAAGGGAGATGTATTGGCATTAGAGGACAGAAAACAAAATTGAAGGGACAGAGCAAAATTTAAAAAGCAAAATCTGCTGCTGCCAAACACTTGTATCACAGACATAATGAGGAAATCACCATGGACATCTGTGTGTGGAATGGGAGTACAGTACTTCACGGTGGCTTCATGTTCAAAGGAATCCCTTACTATAAGCAGTTTTCTTCCCATGAGATGTGTCACTTTTGTCCCAGATCTTTTCTTCTGAAATTATATTAGTTACAGTGTTTGGAAAACTGATCATAAAAGTTCTCAGATCATTTTGGAAACACAATACCTACTTGTACTGCAGAACCAAGAATGATGAGGTGCAAAGGCAGTTCCTTTTCAGTTTTACTTTCCTGTTTAACATATCTTCTGTTAACACTGTTTTATATTTCTCTAGTTTATTTATTTTTTTATCTTTACCCACTGGATTTTTCCCTTTCTCTTTAAGCTCAACTAAGGTTGTGGAGCAAGAGAATAGTAACCAGTTAATACTTTGTCTTGTCCCAACACAAAAATATAGAGAACTTGCTGGTGGTTTACCAGATAAGATCATTTTTGAGAGCAGAACACTGCAATCAGAGGGCAGAAAGTCCTTGGGAAGTCTCTTTCTGCTCCTTTCAGAAACTGCTGAAAGTGAACTAAGATTTCGGAGCTTTTCTCTCTGTTGGGTCATGTGACTTCTTAGGGAATTCAATAGAGTTGTTAAAGTAGATCTGTAATTTTTTACTATAAAAATATTTTGGTTTTTTTTCCTGATAGGTATATTACATTGAGTCTGATCAGACAGAGAGGAATATTAATCTTTAATTACTCACTGATCTTTGATTACTCAACATGCAGTTCTCTGTCACAGTCTGCTATTTTACTGCTGTTCTAAGCCTTTCCTAGCAGACCTCAAGTCTCTCTAATCTTCCTGATACTCTAGTTTGCTGAGTAATTCAGTTTGCTTTGTCATCCTCCTGCCTTGATTTAGCTTTCCAGTTGTAGTTCACATCTCAGTAGTTCTCTTTAATATTCAGTAACTCAATAGTCTTTGGGTCACAGTGTTGAACTATACCAGTACAGTCCAAATTCTAGTCAAAGTTGAAGTATGTGATGAAATATTCTGCAGATACTTTGGGAACACTGATGTCGATGACACAAAAGTAAATCCATTCAAAATGTCAAGTGTATACAGTTGTTGGTATTTCTTGCATTTGGGGGGGGCATTTATTTTTGTAGTTTCTTTCTTTTTCATTTTATGATGGAAAGTTCTTTATTGTTCATGTTGGTCTCCTGTGTTGCTGCTTCATAAGGAAATAAAGAAAACCATATAAAACACCAAATGGAGTTAACTGAATAAATTTTCTGAAAAACATAAATGAATTTTATCTGGAGTAATTACTCTTTTCTTGAGCTTCAGTCTAATATAATCTTAAATCTCTAGAGGCATTCGCTTCTGCAAACGGTAACTGACAAACAAGAAAATAATTTGCAGGTTTACTCTATTTTTCTATCTAATTACTGTGATGAAAATAAAAAGGGAAATACTAATGGAAGTGGACATGGACCTCTACTATGTACCTCCAAAGTGATGTGTAGTAGTTATGCCCCCCAAATCCTATTATTGGTGAAGTGTATTCATGCACAACTGTGGCACCTGTGCTTGTCTCTGATAATTTAACCTCAATCTAATGCAAGGACAATTATTTTATTTTATTTTCTAGCTGCCTGTTTCTGCTAAAGTGTTTGCTGTTCCCACAGGAACGCTTTTGCTTTATAAACTGAGCAGCTATTTGATCATTGACACCGCCACTGATTTGTGCAGTAACAGGATGATTAAGCGTATTAGCAGAGTGCCTCATTTACTTACTGATAGGCAACAAACCCTTTGTCTCTCTTCTTTTTTATGATTTTTCATCTCTTCACTTTTATACTTCACTGAGCTTATATTAGCAATTGACCCACGATGTGGAAATGCAGGCACTCCACAATGGCTTTGGGCAAACGGGAGGATCATCAGTGTACACGAGCCTGAATCAATTTCTCCATTCTCTGCAAGAATGAAATAGCCTTTTGAGGCATCTCAATTTGAGCTTTCCTGAACCCGCACGGCGCAGCGTAATTGCTTGCAGAGACTTGTCCTAATTGGCAGCTTAAGGAAAGAGAACCAGGCAGTTCATACCACTTTCCACATGGAAAGTTCTTAAGAGACCGTTGAAACAATTAAAAGCATTTCTCTCTTTCTGCCTAAGGTTCATGATTTGAAATAGCAGAGGAAATTATAGCAAATCACACATAGAGGAGTCGGTGAACTTTTCCCGAAGTGGATGACATCCTCTGGAAAAAGACAGCTTGGGAGGGAGAGGAGTACACAGGGGAGAGGAGAGGTTTTGGACATAACTTTTCTGTAGTCCTCCTCCCGTTGTTTTATGTGTATGTGTGCATATGTGCATCTGTAAAACATTTTATCTGGATCTTTCCCCTGTGAAAGCTTTGGAGCTCTATTTTTTTATTGTTGTAATCAAATTAATTGGTTCATTACAGATCCTGAAGGCTTGCATGTCATTTATCTAGTAAGGAAGTTTATATTTTCTCTTTTTTTTTTTTTCATACTGAGTTATTTCAGTGTTTCTCCTGTAATGTCTCCTACTCTCCCTAGGCTTAAAAGCAAAACATTCCCTAATTTCTTCCTCTTAAACTTTTAGGTTGGAATGAATGATGAAAATACTACATCCCAAGAAGTCTGTTGTAAACCTGGTTTTATGAAACAAGTGCTTATGTTTTCTTTTGTTAGGTGACTAAAAAAAACATCAATGGAAAACTGTTTGCTGAGGTTCTAGTATTGAGGTTTGTAAAATATAGTGAATAACTTTTTTCTCTCAAAACAAACACCCTCACTGGTTTCCCATGTAGCCCATTCTGGAGATGCTACATCTGTGATGTACTTCTGCAATGAAAAACAACATCTTTCAGAATACTCTCAGCTAGCTTGAACTCTCACCCCAACCAGACAGGCTCACTTCTTTCTCAAAATATTCTCACTGCTACCTTGAACTCTCATGCTGGCAGTCACCTTGTAATCACAGCAGATACAACAGATGCTTCCCCTGGGAGAGATGTACAAAATACAGCATTTTTTCAGTGCAAGGAGGTATTGCTCATTTCCCAGCTGCAGGTGAGAATGCATCTAACTGGCAGGTAAATACATATTTTTTAGACCAGGAAGGTTAGAAATATGTTGTTTCCATAGCATCCTTTATATTGAATATCCCATTAAAATCAAGGTATAGGAAGGAAACTATTTTTCAGAAAGTACTTCCTGTTAAACCCATTGATCCTTAAGATCTGTTTTAGTTTTTTATCTGATGATCATCCTATACACTGGATCTAGAGAAGAGACTGGAGGAGAGAGCATAGAATAAGATCAACCAGGAGTCCTGCTATCACTTATCTCCCCTAAGCTGTTTGCTTTGCTGCACAAAATGACAGCACATTTATGTTTTAGACACATTATTGTGCTCAGGGATGTTGAGAACCCTTGTCCTACTTAACTGACTAGAAAGCTTATCATAACTGTTATCACTTTCATCTACAGCAAAGTCCAGCCAACTGGCTTATATTATGCATAATTACTACAGAGGAGAATTAATAAAAAAATACTCTTTAAATACTGATTTATTTTCCTTTTTCCCAATTTCCCCTGAATTATATCACCTGAAATGAATTTGCACTACAGACATTGCAGCCCTGTAGTTCTTGTCTATCTCCATATTTACTGTTTTATCATAAATATATATTCTGGTTTTTGCTGTTCAGGGCATATTTCTTACATAAACAGATGCTTTTAAAGTGAGTTCTTCAGCTGTGTTAAGTAGAGGCCGTATGCAGGGGTTAAGCCTGGTCTGCTGACAGTGAATGTCTGACTTTTTTTGTTTTTACTCTGCCTGGCTATGGAGTAATGCTATTGCAATGTAGATATTCTTTACAGTCTTTGTCAAAAGAGAAGGGCCATCTAGATCAGAAAATCCTAGCACTTATCATCCTTCTTTCTGAAATATTTGAAATATTTTAAAAGCAAAGGCCTTCCAGATCTTGTCTTCACCTTCCAGGTACAATGGCAGGCAAGATAAACATCCATGCCATAGCAATGAAAGGAAGAAGACATTCTGCTTCAATAATTTCCTTTTAACTGTCAGTACAAGAAGCATGAATGTGAAGTTTATGAAAAGTACAGACAAGAGATCATGAAGTAAAAGGAATGTGTGCCTGTGGTGTGGATGGCTTTTTTTGAAGTGGGCTGGGCTGAGGAGACCTGTACATCCGCAGGTGTCCAAACATCTTGACTTTGGCATTACCCATATACTTAAACCCACAAGATCACAGCTGCTGTCTTGTTTCCATGTTTTGCAACTGCTGGAGATAACAGCAGAATGGGGAACAGGGTAGTATAGCTGATCTTTCACCCCTTCATGCTGGGAACCCAAGTTGTGCACCTCTGGATGCTCCTCCTACTCACAGCACACTGCACAGATCCCTTGTTCACAAGCATGGTAATCTTTAGAACTCCTTAAGGGTTTCTTAGGAGTAAACAACTCTATTCATCATTTCTCCTGTCAAATAAAAAGGGTGTTTACATGAGAACATACTGCTTGCTTTGATACAAAGTCAAGGCCGTACCAGTGGTGTCATGACCAGCTGTCAAGTGGGAGATGCCTACAGGCTTCTCTGGTAGAATCAGGCACTGGGTTTATCCTGCAGCCACGTGATACCTGCAGCCAGGCACAGCACAGGCACACACCACCCCGAGGTCAGCCCTTGAGGGAATCACAAGCACTTCAATGTGCAACAGGATTCCAGTTAGGGTCATTACAGCTGCCAAAACCAGGCATATAGTTACCCTCAGTTTTCCTTCTGAACAAGTTAACAATCACAATAGAAATTATAATATTGTTTTCATGTTTGTAGACTGAATAATTCTTATGGTAATAACAAAGAATACTCAGACCTCTTGAACTTGCTTTTAGATACATAATTTGTAAAATGAATGTTGTTGGTTTAGCAGTAAACAAGCATCATTAGATGTTGCATACAAAATGCTGGTGAAAAGTAAGTCATCTGCAGACTTGGGCTGTGAAAATGTAACCAGGTGTGCTGGGAGTGAAATCAATTCATCATTTAATTTCTCTGTCACCATAAAACAAAAGAATGCTGATTGCCAAATCAAGTGGTTGCCTAGCATCATCAATGCAATTATTTCCACTCTTGAGTTTTGCATCCAGATGCCTCTGTTAGCCCCTGCTCTGCTGTTAGCTCAGATCCTCGCCGTGTGTGGTGGGTTCCTCACTGTGTCCCCTCTCTCTCCCTGTGCCTCTGCAGTGGTCAGTGTACATCCGCGCTGCCGTCCGCAAGGAGAAAGGATTGCCCATCCTGGTGGAGCTGCTCCGGATAGACAATGACCGGGTGGTATGTGCAGTTGCTACAGCTTTACGAAACATGGCCTTAGATGTCAGAAATAAAGAGTTAATAGGTATGTTCTTTCCAAACAATCTATATGTACTGTGGGTTTGGGGGGGTTATTTTTTTTTTCCAGTTCGCAGCAGAATGAGCACATTGAAAAATTACTCTCACATTTCTAGAACGATTTAATTCTTTAATTCTTTCTCTAGTGTGTCATATTTAGACAGCTTGCTAGTATATATCAAGGAATTTTAAAATTAATTAAACATCATGCAATGTTTCTTGATCTCTCATGCTGTAATCTCTGTAAGAAAAGCAATGGGTTTATTCTGCTTTAGCATTTCATTCTTAGGTTGGCAGTAGCACTTGCATCTTCCAAATCAAGGATCTAAGCAGAGCACCCTCTCCTGATCCTCAGATTACCTATTGCAAGTAACTTTGGAGACATGAAGTAACAAGGGATAATATTTTAAGAAGGTTACAGGAATTTACTGGGCAGATTAGTGGCTCCAGCAAGAGAACTGGGAGACTTTTGCTTCACAAACACTCTGTTAAGGCAAAGGACAGTAATTTATGTAAATCATTATTGCCCCTGAATTCTGATTGTACAGTAAGCACACATCTGGGGGTTTGGACATGTTTTATTTTGTTCAGGCATTTGATGTGTTTTTTAGCTGAAATTCATCAAAACATTGTGGGTCCCTGAGCTTTTATTTTTATGTTCTGTTTTTGAAAAATAATCACTTCCTTGATTTCTAACTACTTTAACAATTATAACCAAGATACTTGTACTTCTTTACATTAAGAGCATATTTTTTGCTGATTTTTCCTAACTTGTTGATTTGTTATCATTGCGGCATGTTTCTTCCTTCCTTTTAATTACAGAATTATATAAATAGATGCTATGATCATAATGTTTATTATTTGCATCCAGTGCTACCTTAGGGTTAATGCTTCATTACAGCAGTGCTCTGCAAGTTGTTAAAACAAGGCAATCACTCCTCTCATATGGAGAGGAGTGTCTCATTGTACTAATGTTCCCAGACTGCAAATTTCATTTAGGAATGTAACACTATACATTTAAAATTGAACTGTCTTAATCTGATGTGCTAAACAAAATACTGGTCAAATTATGGATAGTAAATTTGCACAACCTCACCATTTTAATATTTTATTAAATTCTTAAAGAACACGTCAGAAAAGCAAAGAGAAATTAAAAAAATATGAGAACAGTCTGTTGAATATAATAACCTAATATATTTATTTACATGGCTAGCTAATAATAGCTGTAGAGTGGCACTCTGATTTATGTTATTTTTAGGATTATTCTGAGAAATTGTACTTCGTAATTGCTGTAGTAATTTGCTGCAGCTTAAAAACAGCCCAAACATGCCAATATGACAGGGGAGTTATGATTATAATTCTTGAACCATTTCAGCTGTGATCTTTGTATGTTCATTTCTTTGGCTTTCATCATGGAACTTCAAAGAAACAGTAATAGCCATTATTACTGCTCTTGTTCTCTAGTATTTTTTAGCAAATAGGACCTATCATAGAGCTGATTTTTAGAACTGCTAAACATCAGCAGTGGTCAATTATTTCAACTCATGCTGTAGTCCATCTCTTTTTTGTGATATTGCACTTCCATGTATTATATTTGTATTGCAGGATGCTTTAGCTGTTATGCAAAGGAAACCTCAAAAGGAGTCTGTGTCAGGGTAGTAGCTCAAGCATCCTTCTGCCTAGGCAAAATACACATGCTATTTATCTTTTCTCTTTCTGATTTCTTTTTAGTGCATCAGGTTCTTGTGGTGAATCACTCTGCCTCACAAGATGGAATTTTCCCCATAAGATAACCTTTTTTAAAGGAGAATTTTCCAACTGTATATATAGTAAAGCTACATAGCTAGAATGGAATTGGTTAGAGGGTTTTTAATGCCTTTATAGAGCTTTCTTTTCAGTGGTGCTGTCGTTCCATTCCCGGCTGACATTTTTTTACTGAAATGTGCCGGAGAATGATATATTTAATTCTACTGCTGCCAAGCAGCCCATAAATCAGTATTGAGGCACCTGAAAAATATATTAGAAAGCTTGCTAAAATCTGGACTCACCTGTACTGAGCTACAAAACAAACAAAAAGACCCTTTTCTCAGTGGCCAGGAGCTTCATACTGGACTTCATGGAGTTTACCAATCTGTTTTGTTTTTCACACAGATCTATCAACTGTGTTGTTGAATTGCTGAAAGTTGGTGCAAGGCTTCTAATTTATCTGAACCATCCCCATAGCAACATTTTCTTTATTTATAGTGAGGTCTTCTTCCTGGGTTTCATTTCAGGCATGCTCCATGTCTTTTAAAGACATGGAGCATGTCTTCTTTTTTCTCCTTCTTCATTGCTTTTGCAATGTGCCATGTGTCCCTTGGCCAAGATAGCAGACATATTCATCCTTCTCCCTCCCAAAATTAAACTGCACTCAAAAGCATAGTAAAACTGGTCTACTTAGTACTGGAATAGATAATGCAACATCTGCTTTTCTCTCCTTGAACATACTGCCTGGGTGCATTCCTGGTCACAGGTTAGATGGCATTCATTTTCACTTGACTTTCGGGAGCCTTGCCTGCATAGAATACTACACAGTCTTTGTTGCTTCCCAGGAGTGCACCCAATGGAAAGGTTTTTCAACCTGTTCTCTCTCCTAGCTGAAGGAAAGATCCACGACTGGTATTGCTGGTTTTCTTCTTCCTTGATTTCAGCTGCACCCCTTTGTCCCTCTGGTACCACAACATTTTCCCACTTCTATTCATGTGCTCAGCATTTTGGAAGGCTTCTTTTCCTGCCTTGAAGAAGGATCTGGCTCTGCTAAGCTCCTCCATGGGTCCATTAGGCTCTCCCCCCAGCCCCAGTAGATGCCACTGAGTTGATAAAAATTGCTTTTTTTGCTGTTCACTTAAGCAGAAGAAAATCACTTTTATCCCACAGGTCCTCCAAAAGCTCTGTTGATGACCTCTGTGCAGTTACATCATCCCCATGTTCTTTCCCTCTTCTTCATCTGTCCCTTTCTCTCAGAAAAAAGAGATGAGGAAGGGAAAGTAGAATAACAAACCCACCCTACTGTGTTCCTCTGGGCTATACTGGTGCCTTAGTTTGAAGATATGACATTATTCTCTTTTGCTGGGAATGCAGTTTTTAACTGGAGGATTACCTGCAGACCTCTTACTTCTGGAAGTGCCGGTCAGGCCAGCGCCTCATACCAAAGCTATCACACTGTCTCCCCTACAGTTAGTGCATCTTCCATTCTGTAAAGCCACCTTTTGTTGGAATGATATCAGAAATTGCTAACTTTCTTTTCTTTAATTAGAGGAAACTTGGATTAGCTGGATGAGGCAGAAAAGCTTGGAAGTAAACCCATCTCCTGTGAGCAGCATCTTTACAGGATTAATTGTTTCCTTGCAGACTGCCCCAGCAATCTTCAGTGGCTTTCTGGTTCAAACAGCTTCCACACAGTCCTCTGGATTTTTAGGGGAACTTTCTGTTCTGTGGTTACCTGTGCCTGCACTGTAGGCTTTTGTCCTTACAACTGCCTCCCAGCCAGCACAGGTGCAGCAGCTATTGCCTCTAGCCACTCTGCGTGTGAGAAGGCTTTCCAAATCAGGATTCCTCATTCAGCCCTGGGAAACAAGCCAGGTTCATCTTTCTTTTATTTGAAAGACAGACAGCATTTTCTTCTCCACTGCTATCCATGACCTCTTTAACAAAAGACATTATGCATTTTACAGTTAATTGAAAATGATGTGAATTGTTATTCTACCTAAACAAGCAGGTACAGACTATCCCTGTCTGAAATTATTAAAGTATGACTATCCCCAGAATTTGCATTTTCCTTGTTCTTATGTATGCACAGCATTTACCTTTTATTTTAAATGACAATTACTGTGGCATTTTAAAGTGCAATAGGTGGTCTTTCAAACAAGTTAAACTGATTTTTCAAGCTGCCCCAGATGAGAAATGTGTCATTATTCATGTACTGTTGAATATGTACAATATAGTATTTGTCCTCTTTAAGGAAAATTTTGAATTTATATTAGTACTGTTCAGTGCTAAGTCCACAGGGTACAGGCTTTGGAGAGAAAGCAGAGCTGGAGGTAAAATGTATAAAACTTCAATGCACAGTTTTGTGTTTCAAGTCTTTCTGTCACTTTCATTTTATCCTGACAGTGGTTTCTAATGCCATTTCTGAGTCAGTGTTGATTAAGAGAAATATTGTACTAGTAATTGAAAAGCACCATTCTTTTTCTTGGCCTCTTGGTCTGCATTTTTGCAGTTAAATAAAAGGTTTTTTTTCTTTTCTTAGAGGATAGTGTTATTTTAATAACACTATCCCCCTTGGAAAAAAGAGGGACAGTTCCACTTAAAGGTTTTTGTTAACTTCTTGTACTGCATAGAAAACAAGTCCTTGCATATCTATGCCCTTAAAATGTTTAGAGAATCCAGGTGTCCGTTCTAGATTCTGTGGAGTTTGATGGGATAAGTTGAAGTGTTGTAATAATTAAAACATCCTTGTTTGTTGTGGCTATCTCTGTAAAAGCTTGATTCGGATAAGTAAAGTTGGTGATATGATTTCTTCTGCCATCACAAGGTTTTGAATTTTGTCTCAAAACAGGACCTGTAGCAGGGTCATTTTAAAATAATTGTTCCTGAGTTGGGGACTATGTTTCAGTACAGAATTATCCTTTTTTCACTATTAATGTGTTGATAATGCAGTTAGACATACAAAATTCAGCAACTGAATTATTACTTAATGGAAACTCCTTACTCTTGCTAGGTGTCTAAGAGGTCATTGTCTGCGATAAGATACCTGTAATGGACAACCTTATATGTGAATGAGAGACTCACAGGAAGTGACTTATTTTGTCTAAAATGTGATGAAATGGAAGTTACCCTATCACCACTGTTTAGTGAGGAAAAAGTGTAAGAAGTGTGTAAATTGTCAGCGTTATGTCTTGTGATCTCATAGCAAAGTGAATCTTTTTGAGTGCCTGGTGTTTGTTTCAAAGGTTTTTTTTGTAAACTTGACAAAGTTTGACTGAATTATATATCAGGAGTTCACAACTCTAATGAATTGTTAGATTTGCAGAGTAATTTGTGTTGGAAGAAACCTCACAAGGTCACCTTGCCCAGCTTTGCCCTCAAAGAAAGGTCAGGTATGTTAATTCCAAGAGTGATATGAACGTTGGGAAAGGCTACTTCTCAGCTGTGAGGCTGAAAATGCTTCAGAATCAAGTATTTGCATTCTCAGAGCAGAACATGGCTCTTCTGGTGTATAAACAGCTTACATGGGGTCCTCCTATCTTAGAACATGGTCACATTCTGTTTCAGGATTAGTAATAAATCCAATTGAAAAGATTTCCCAGTTTTGTAGTTACAGAAACAGCAGCTAAGTCCCAGTAATGTACATTGATATGTAATATGAGGATGTGTTGGGAGATGCTCAAGTCAAATATGCAGCTTTCATCCCACTTAAGAGTGCCTACATGCAGCTTTCTCTTATTTTTAGATGTGAGCGTTTCTGAATTTCTCACACATGCATCTGCTAACAGTGAGAGACACTGAATTTTTTTATTGAAAGTTTAATTGACATATAAAGTATCTTAGTCACTGGAATGTTAAATTGACATAAATTCACAATGCAGAAGATGCCAGAAAGCACTAATCAGACATTTGTTCAGAAGAAGGTGAAGACATAATATATCCTGCAATTTGTTTAATTTGTGCCAGTTTTTATTGCACTTCATTTTTTGTGTTTGATAGTTGAGCTGTGCAAAACAATAAACAGACACCTGAATAAGAACAGGTTGTCATCAAGAGGTTGAGGAAGTTGATTTACAAAATCAAATGTATTGTCATGCATTAATAACTGGTGCTCCTTACTCTGTATCAATTAAGGGAAGGGTGCTAGTTAAGTTAGCAAAGGAGTAATTAAACTGTAATGTCTTATACCACCTGTATGGCAACATCTAGACTCCTTGTTTTCTAGTGTTGTATAAATAAATTAGCTGAGAATTTAACCTGGTAAATATTTAAATGTTAAGTACTTTTTCCGTTGTAGTGTCAAAGCCTTGTGCCAAGGAGATGTTGACTTTTCATGTGCCTTAGCCTCTTGCATGTTGGTTTTTGCTTTGTGTTTCCTCAAATGTATTTCTGACATGCAGACCTTGTAGTTATAGAGGTTAGAAAGGGTTTTCAACCTCAGTCATTTCTTATTAAATAACACTTATCATGTGAAGAGATTTAGGAGGAAAACTAGCGTTGGTAAAATTGAATTCTTATTTTTAGTATCAAAGTCAAGATCAAGCACTTTCAAAATTAGATCAACTCTTCTACATCTGAACTTTCCTGTTGCCTAAGTACACGTGTCTGGATTTGGAGGGATTTTTCTCTTCCATGAACCATCTGAAAAAAATGGTATTTCAAATAGTCAGCTGGGCTTCTGAACAGTGGAGAGAAGATGGCACCTCTAGGTGTTCATCCCACTTGTCTCTATCACATGAAGGGTTTGATCTTACAGTCTAATGGGTTCTGTGTGAGAGCCTAGAGAAGTAGCCAGAGACTCAGTGGCCAACTTTGGTGTAACTGAAGATAGGGAAACAGTATCCTGTCAGAATAGTCTGGTAATACAGGCTGAGCACTGCCCTGCTCCTCTTTAATTAGGTCAGTAGACTCGGTGAGGGCAATTAGTGAAAAAGCACCACAATTTTTCATTCTCACCCAAAACAGCAGAAATAACTGCATACAGGTTCAAATCTAGGATAATGAGGGATACTCCTTGCACAGATGTTTTTCCTTGTAATGCCAAGTCAAAGATTCATTTAATCACTGTCATAGTAAGGTCAAGATGCTTCACAAATTGCAACCACAACCCAGCCATCGGTCAGCTATTCCTTCTAGTAGAATAAACTGTGGGGCAGTGCCTGTAAAATGCCTGTATTTCCATTTTAAGTGCTGTAATCAAGAGAATCATTTTTCAGTGTTGTACCATGACACCATCTCTAGATGATGATGGTAACATTAAATGATGCCATATAGTGCTTTAAGGTTTATAAATCTTGAGGTCTTTATTATAAGTTTTATCATTTTGTATTCACATGCAATATTACTTAGGATTGAATTCTGAGTGCAAGTCATAAAAGTTGCAGAATCTGGTAGAGGTGGCCCAAGAAAGCCTAGATTAATTATGACTGCCAAAAACACCACCTCTTCCAAAAACCCTGAGGGATGTACTTTTTCACTTCACTGATGTGCATTTCACACATAATAAAAGTGCCCTGACCTGCACCTTACATTTTGTTTGAGATAAACAATTTATGTTAGTTTCTGTTCTCTTGCACAAGGTAGCAAGCAATTAAATTGTAACTGTATCTGCTTTTTTCACTTAAAAGATTGACATTTCAAACAATTTGATATTAATTTTCATCTCTGTTTCTCAGTATGTTCGTGCTGAGAAGTGGCACTTACCTTTTGAAAATTTGGAGTTCTGATCTAAAAAGTGCATATAAAGTAGTCACATATTCCATAAAATATACAAAGGTAGAAATGCAAATTTCGAAAACTGCCAAAGTGATTTTAAAAGCCTTTTTAAAGCCATGAGAATGGAAAAGCAGTTTTGAAAATCTAAGTTTTGTGACAGCCTTCCAGTAACAGATAAGTGTATCAAAACATGTTTCCAGCCTATTCTGTGTCAACTTCAATTGATGAAACAGCAAACTAGTTTTACTCTCTGTAAGATTCAAAATAGTGTTTTCCACTGAAATACATATTACCTTAAGTGATTTTTAAATTGCAGAAGTGACATATATGGCATTTTTTACTAAGGCACTTTTGTTTGAAGAAACTCAAATTCCTGTTCATGACACATGTCAGTGCAAGAGAGCAGAACATGGCAGGAGAATTAGCATTTGATAATGGAAAGTCATTTTCTTCTCACATTTGAAGACCCTGAGAATGGGTCAGGGGCACTGTAGTTTCAAGGGATATTGGGAGGTGGATCTGAGAAATGGAAAAAAAATTAAACTAGTAAGAAAAGAAAGGATGAAAGTGTATTGATAAATTTAAACTACCTATAGATGGCTTTCAGGCATATTAACAGTAATTTTCTCTATGCATCTACATCCTTGCACTCTCTAAATTAGTGCAGTTGTGCCTGCAAAATCTCATTCAGTTCTAGTTCCCGAGCTAGATGTTGGCAGGTGAAGTAGGCCGTACACAATGTCCCTCTCACCTCGTGTGGCCTTTGAGAGATACTTCCAGTTCTATTATAGTGTCCCCAAAGTTGTTTTCTTCATGTTTTAAGGGTGCTTAAAAAGTAAAGATATTAAGAACAAAACCCAAACATTATTCACAAAGCTGACACTGTTAGAAAATTCTGATTGCAGGGATCTAAGCTATGTCCTTGCACAGGAGAACTAACTGTGGGCTAACACAGAAGTAAAATACCTGCAAATATTCAACACATATGTTTGTCATCCTCTGTTGTATTAAAAAATGCACCATAGAATGTCTCATTTTCATTGGATAAAAATGGTATTCCTTTATTTAGTGCTCCCACTAAAGTGAAAAACCGAAAGCTGCTTCCCTGTGCCCATCCTCTCCAGTGAGAGAGAAATGGCAGACATACCAATCTGAGATAAGAACAAGTTACTTTTCCACAATGAGATAAGAATACAGACAGTAACAGCAGCAAAGTTGATAACAAAAAGATACAAAGTTGACACAAAAAGAGGATGTCTTACAGGCAAAAATTGCTCTCCAGCCAGGACTGTGAACAAAACAGTGGACAGACTGTCCGTGTCATGCTTTTTCCCCCAAGCCTGAGACAGTGATAGTATCTAATAGCACCATATCTTGGCCACACCCACACAGCTGCAGGCTCTGCCCCATCACAGCTACTGCAAAAAATTAACTCTGTCCTTGACTGAAACTAGGACAACAGCAAAGATAGAAGATACCAGAGTTAGTGTTCAGAGAATGCAGGATTAGGAAAGATTGTGGATGTCTGAATTCTTAGAACTGGCATTTTAACTAAATTTCAGTGCAGTTATATTGAATTTAGCTTTTTCTCTCTATTCCTGACAGTTAGGTGCTTACACAATATTCCTGGTCCTTAGCACTTGCCCAGTATGGGCAGAAGGTTGGGGTTATGTGCACTGTGTGCCAAAATAGCTGTGTGCATGTGTTGGTTTGGTCTTTGGCTGATATAAAAAAGGCAGTCATATTTGTTGGTTTCTGCATGCCATCTTCAGAGGCTTCTGTTTTCTTCCAGTATGATTGGTCTTCATTAAGTACTTCAGTGTAGGATTTTTTCACGTCTAAGATCCAAGTCATACCCTGGATGGTTGTTTCCGTCCCTTATTATGGGTTTTAGTGTTGAAGTCCCTTGTTTCAGATAACACTAGTAAAAACTTCAAATATCCTCTTAATTACAGAAAGCAGAATAAGGGTATTTTGCTGCAGCCTTTGCAAATGAATGCTTGTGTCTCGTGATGAATATTGTACCTTTATGTGCTTCTACCTCTCAAAAGGCACTAGCTGGGACTGGCTGGAAGCACTGTCATTGTGTCTTAGGTTTCTGGTAATTTATGGGCTCTTATTTTTTGTTATTGGTTAAATAAGTCTCAGAAAAAGAATCCACTTTCACCCCTACTTAACAAGCAGTATTTTAAAAAATCAGAATCTGCTGTTTCATGCTTATAACTGATGGGATGAACAGCAGCCGTTTTGTAATACACAGTTACAAAATATTAAAAGGGTAACAAATTCTCATCATCTGAGATAAGTGAGGGAATAATCAATTTGCTGAGGGGCCTCATTATCATAATTCCATAAGGTAAGACTGTGATTCTGCTACTTAATATCTCAATGGGCTCAATTAAACAAAAGTAAAGAAATGTAAGTTTTCCTCCCAAGGAAAGCCTAGAAAACCCTTAGAATTAGCTTCAAAGCCCCACTGATATCTCCATGGCATCTCTATAATAAATTACTTGAAATCTGGTATTACTGATACAATCTTCAGTGTTATTATGTTTTTCATTTTCTTTTTGCTTCCTCTTGTGGCTGTGTTATGTAAGACGTTGTGTGAGCATGAAAAAGATTCAGTTACTACCCCCTAGAGTTAGCATTTTTATATATATGTATAATGTATGATATTTTATAATGATAGATTGGACTTCAGGAATTGACCTAAGAAAGCATTAAGATGCATTAATGCTGAAATCCTTGCTTTTTATATAGATATGTAATATGAATAGTGCAATTTGAAAAACCAGGTTAAGACAAATAAAAATAAGCACGTTGTTAGCACTTATAATTTAAAGCCTTTATTTTTTTTAAAAAGTAACTAGATAATCGAGTGTTTTAGATACAATATTCCAGAATGAAGATTCTAAGCAAATATAATCAGAGCAACACCTTTAAAGAGATAGTTTTGAGGATTTTCAGTAGATTGTCAAGCCCTACCTTACAAAAAGAAATGGAAATTAAACCTACCTTGTTGCTGATGGTTTATAAACATTGATCAATGTAAAGGAAAGTAATCAACAATGAAATTCAAAATTGCTTGTCTCTGTGGTCTCAGCTGTTAAATAATTGGTAACAGTCCTGGGTACACAGACGATGAAATTCCTTTGGTGAGTAGATGATGTTGTGCAAGTTTACTTCCTTTTAGTGCATGTAAGCCTAGAAAACTAAGTAAACTGAGTAACTTTAAAAATACAATTAAAAAATAAAGTAACTTTTTCGGGTTGTAGGAAAGGCTTCAGTCTGCAAGTGCAGTAAAGCAAAATTTGATATTACTGGATCTGTTTGCAAGAGGCCTCCAGAGGTCACGCTGGTCCATTAGCAGAAGGTTGCTGAGGACTGATGATGAGAGCTGATGAGATGGAGATTTCTCACCCTCCCTGGGCAGCCTGTTCTGTTGTTTGACTACCACCATTGCAAAATTAGCCTTCCTTTTATTAGTTGGAATTTCCTGTGTTTTCCAGCCTATCTTTTGCTTCTTTTTCTTAGACTGTGGAACTCTTAAGACAATCCTGACCCCATCCTCTCCACACTATTCCATTAAGCAGTTATAAACAATAGGCAGAGCTCTCTATAACCTTCCTTTAAGACCCAGAGGATGCAGTTCTTGTCTGCCATGTGTTCAGACCCCCAGCTGTCTTTGTGGTGCTCCACTGAACTTGTTCCAGTATTTTGCAATGCCTTTTCATACTGGGCAGAAAAAAACTGTATGTGACACTCCTAGATGCAGTATAGGTGGAGAATTGTCTGAGTGAGAGGAATAATCATATCCTTGTTGTGTTGGCTAGACTCCATGTAATAAAGTCCAGGATGTCATTGGCTTTCTGCACTGCAAGGGCACATTCTTGACTCATGCGCATCTTGTCTACCAGCCCTTCAGAGATTTTTTTTTTTTTAAATGTGCTTTTAAGCAATTGACACCCATCTGTGTGCTGGTACAGGGATTTATTTAATCTTGAGTGCATTTGCCTGTGTTGAACTTTGAGTTGGCTGTTCAGCTGTCCATCTAAATAGCAGTCCTGCCCTCCAGTGTGCTGGCTACTCCTCCCAATGTCACATTGTCCACAGTCTTTCTTTCTGTCCTGTCCGTCAGGTTGTTAAGGAAGTCATGAAACAGAAACAGTCTTGCCCCCAGTACCACCACCTGTAGGGCACCTCTAAGTAACCATCTGCCAGTAGGATTTCATACTGGCAATGAAGCCCTTTTGTCCAGTCAGTTTTCTGCCCACCATATCATCTACTTATCTGGTCAAAATCTCAGTAAGGACACTATATGGAGTAAAGGTAAACTGGCACATTTGTTACTTCAAGCAGCATTAAGTAAACTCTGTATTTCCTAAATTAGAAGTGGATAAACACAATTTAAATGTCTTTAACCTCAGTGATACCATTGCAGATACTTAAGTTACTTCAGGACAAGGTTCAGCAAATTTTAAAGCACAGTTTCAGTGTGACAGTATATAAGCTTCAGGGAATAACCATCTTATTGTGAAATCAGGTCTCATAATAGGATAATTATAACTAAATTCACTTAAACACAGAAATTTGCTTTATTTACCGGGGGAATAGTAGCTCAATTTGTTGCATTTTTAGTAAGGCACTGTGCTTGCAGATTTTAAAAGGAAAATACTATGGAATGTCATAGAATACCCTGAGTTAGAAGAGACCTTCAAGGATCATTGAGTCCAACTCCTGGCCCTGCACAGGATGATCCCCAAGAGTGCCTGAGAGCAGTGTCCAAACCCTTCTTGAACTCTGTCAGGCTGGTGCTGTGACCACTTCCCTGGGGAGCCTGCTCTAGTGACCAACCACTCTCTGGGTGAGGAACCCTTTTCTAACATTTAGCTTTGTCTTTGGAATTGATTACTTTCAAATCAGTGGAAATAAATGTAATTTCTTTAGGGTTCAACAGTGATGCCTATTATTAAACTAATCACATGTAGACTAATAGATTCTGATCTGATACATAATTCAACTGTATAGCAATAACATGAATTTTAAATTATTTCAGACACATGGAAAGAAATGGTTGTAAGAATTGTAACCAGAACACTCTTGTGTACAAAGGCATTTTTATTCTGTCCTTTAAAATAACTTACTTCAGATTCACCTCTGAATATCATCTGCAAACATATCCGCATATTAAATTGATATAGAGTGCTTTTAACGTAATCTTTATTTATGCTAATATATACACACTACAACACTATATATGTGTGTGTTTATATGTATTTAGGTAGGTTTTATTCTTTTAACCTGCACCAAAGAAGAAGAGAAGCTGTGCTAAGGAGTACATGTGCTCCTAGAAAATTGCTCCCTTCATGTAAAACACACTTTGTATTAGAATGTACAATTGCAACAACTAGAAGAAAATGTTGTTGCTGTCAGCTTAATCATCTCATGGGAGCTAGAAGGAATTTTTCCATCAAGTTCCTGAGAAGCAGGATTCAACTCAGAGTAACAAAGCAGCACTATTAAGATAGAGTGAGTAGGCTGCATAGTTACTAATCACCATACAATGACAAACAATGGTAAGGTCTACTTTAAGTCAATTCATTAAATAGGAGAGTAAAGTGAAAATAGAAGTGGTTCTTACCATGTTAATAACATCTGAGTAAAATTCTTAGGTGCCTAATGGTAAATTAAGAACTAAATTTCTGTTTTCAGTCATCACATAGGCATTAAATGGACTGTCTCAAAGGATTAATAGTTTATTATGAAAAACGGAGTTGGTTGCCAAGGAATTCACTTTGATCCTTTGAAAATGTTGTACTTAGCCCATTAAGTGTATTTAATAGAAATAAATTCATGTTATATATATTATATAAGGCAGTTCATTTTTTAATAGTGGAATTTCTATTTTCACTCTGAAAATTATAGGTTCTCAGCTGATTGAGTTAGCATATTTAGGACACTACAGTTCCCTAACCTAACACATGGTAATTCACCATGAGGCAGTCAGTGACACAATATCCTCCTGCTTGTAGGTTCTGTTCAGCCCCTCATTAACATATCACATCTACGTTGTATCAGCACTCCCTGACTAATCTATCAGAATGAGCTGGGGGAACAAACAGATTACTGTTTTCCTTTTACAAATTTTGTTAAACACAACTAACTCAAATGAGTCGGGTGAGCAGCTGACCTAAGAGGTGAAAAGCTCTGACTTGCCCCAGGAGTGCTTATGAGGCTCAAAATGTTAAATTTTCACACTTGCATACCAGAGGTCTGCCCACAGCCTGAAAGTTCTTTTGTTTTTTTAGAATCCAGCCACCATGAATCCTGTCTTAGTATTATTGCACCACTGTAAACTGTTGCTTTCCTAAAAACCCTCCCTCCCCGTTCTTCTCTCCCTCCCTCCCTCTTTCCCTCTCTCCAAAACAAAACAACCAGTTTTAGGAATTCCTTCATGTCTTACTGGAAAATTAGAATAGCAAAACAGATAAGCTGTGTTCATTGGACAAACAGAAGCAAGGTCCTTTGGAGTATTATGGTATCACATAGGCTGGCAAGCTGGCATGTGTAATTTCTCTATATTGGTATTAAATCTTCAGCAGCTAAAGGTGTTATCCTCTGCTGTACAATTCTGCACCACAATGTCTAAATCAAGCCCCAAAGAAAAGGCCATGTCTCCTTCTCTCCTGTGAGCCACTAACAATCTGAAATACCAAGTACATCACAAGCAAAGCCTTTGAGACAGGGTGTTCTGAGGATGGATTTTTGTGCATTATCCACTGTAGTTAAATCCATTCTTCTGCCTTGGGATTGAATATGTATATGCCTTATACTGAAAGGCTCAGCTTCTTCCTAGGGAGACTGAAATTCATCTCGTTCAGTTGTAGCCCTGTTCAAGCATCTTTCATTCACTAGGACTTTTCTGATAAGCTGTGCTCAGCTTACAGAAACTTCAAAGCTGAGGCAAAGTTATTAAAAGAGAGAGAAAAGAACTGCACCTCTAGTTCAATCTTCAAACAATAAAAAAATCGATTAAGAGTCACAGATTATCTTCATTGTAACCCTTCCCACATTCTCATGAAAATTAAATTTGTCTCTTTCCTTCCACATTTTGTTCTAAAATCTGCTTAACACTTAAGAGAATCAGTAACTATTAGTCTGGCAATATTAATAACATGCTGCACTTCGGAGCCCTGTGGCTAGAGATTAGTTGTAGAGTTGCCACCAAAGTAAACAAAGTAAGAAAATGAAATTATTTACAAAGCAAATGCTAAAAAACCTCATCTTGAAGCTGGAAGAATTAATTTGCTTCAGTCATTTCTGAGAAGAAAAACACTTTAGTCTTAGGTGGCTTCTTGAGTTGACAATGGCCTATCTTGCCTTGGTTTCTGTAACTGTGAATGAATAATCACATGTGGCTTTGTCATTGTGAGAGACAACAATTAGTGTGCAGAGGATGTCTAGACATCACCCACCAAAAGGAATTCTAAAATACACATCATTATTACAATACTGATGGAAGTACTTTCAGAAGCAGTGGTACTAATTTGAAAGTTAGGATGGCATGGGCTTTTTAACCAGTCCTGGAGCACAGCCTAGATTAGATTGCAGCAGGAACCCAGGAGAAGGCTTCCAAGGAAAGCTGTTCACACACTGATCTTCCTGGAAATAGCAGTGCTTTCGAGGTTTAGCCCATCAGTGTGTGCATAACGCTTGCAGAGTCGGCTCTTGGCCATCTGGCCGTGGCAGCAGCTCACCTGGGAGCCAAGTCACCTGAAGACTGTGAACAAAGAGAAAGAATATTCCCTGGACTATGAAGAGGAGTGGAGAAAGATAAGAAATCTCAGCTTTCTGCTTCACCTGATTCTGAAATAAAGGGAGCAGACAGCAACGAGCAAAAAAAGAAGGAGGGTGGTCAAATATACTCAAGGAATTGTGCAATAGAAAATGTAAGGAAAATATTCAGAGACCTGGATCTGGTGACTCATATCTGCCATTTTTCATCTAGGTTTCTTCCTTGGATCTCTTTTCTTCCCATTCTTCCAAATACCAGGAAGTTGAGCAGTTCATTCCTTTTTATCAACCAACAAGTATTGCCCTCATTCACAAGCTGTAAGGGTACTTCATCTAAGGAGTGTATTTACTGGGCCCTGAACCACAGAGACTTCAAGCAAAGGTCTCAAGCCATTATGATCCTGAAGAAGATGCAGAGTATTATCAAAAGCAGTTATCATGTTTTGACTGCAGCAGTTTTGAAAATAAGCTCTGTGTGCAGGTTCCTGCCAGCCATCATTCTGAGCCAACTAAACCAATTCATTTGCAGAATCAGCTGAAATTCTCCAGTAATTCTATGGGGAAGCCAAGTGATGCTGAGTCAATTGATAGGCCTGTTGGTGAAAAGCGCTGAGCCACTCTGTCAAGTTACAGCTCCACCTCCTACTCCTTCCAAATACAGCATACACAACCTCAGTCAATTGATAGTCCTGTCCTGTCTCTCCCAGCACATCACAAGCCTCCACTTTCTGAAGTTAACTCTGTGCCTGACCCTCCTCCACCTCAGAATAAGCCAGCAATTTTCAGATCCTCTAGGGAAGACATGGTGCAGTTCACTTTTTATCCTCAGAAAAGCTTCCCTGACAAAGGCCCTGTTAAAGGAACTAAGAGATTCAGAAAACACTCACTCCTTCTTACAACTGCTTTACCATAAAACCTTACCTAGTGCTGCAAGGCCCTTTGAGCACAAGTTTGGAAGTCCTAAACCCAAACGCAGTTTCTTGGCAGATGAAGTTCAACGTAAATCACAGCCACCACCAAAATCTCCCAATTCTCACCAACCAGTTTCAAAAGCACACAGCTTATTCCAGCTTCCCGAGTTTGACAGTGGAATGGATGCAATACTTTCAGTGAACAGTTTCAACAATCCTAAGTATCAACCCAATAATGTTAATGCCCTAAAGCCCTTCCTATAAGCCCTTCAGCACTCAAGGGTGAGAAGGAAGACCATAGACACACTGTTGCAGCCACAGCAAGGGGTGTATTTAACGGCTGTGGTGGTGTATTCAGCTCTGTAGGGACTGGGGTTATTATTTTGGTACTACAGGGTATATTCCAGATGGACTAGAGCAAGAAGTCTGTTTCAAAGTCTGCAGAGGCAGCACTTTCACTTTTGGTCAAAGAGAAAAGGAAAATGCTTCTTTGCCCCTCAGTACTGTCAGGCCCTCATGGATTAACATTCCTGAAATCAGTGGAGGTGTGCCTGATGTATTGTGACCCCAAAACCTGTCAGAACAAGTCTCTTCCTGGGGATCCAGACTATCTCATTGGAGGGAACTGTTTCCGTCCTAATTGACCATTTATAAATATGAAGTTACCTCAGTGAATAAAAAATGGGAAACTGAGATGGACCTCACACGTAAGGTGAACCATTCTTTTTCAAGGCCAATAAGAGCAGCTTGCAAGCAAAAATTCAGAAACAATAAAATTTACCATATGAACCAGTTCTTTCTTCCCATTTTGGACACTTGACTTGCAATTTTCTTTGTTCCAGTTCTTTTAAGCAGATCATACAAAGACCTCATCCTAAACAGGCAAGGGGGCCGTATATCCTGCTTTTTCTGCCCTCTCTTGATGACCTGCAGTCTCCAGTAGCTGCCTCCTCTGCCATATAGGTAGTACCTGAGTAAGAATGGTGCCACTGCAGTACATTACCGTAAGGAACACAGCATTTTCTCTTGTTTGCAGGTTGAAAGGGTATAGTTAGAGTAGCTGAATATATCATTAAAGCTGAGAAGGCAATCAGTTCAGTCTGTCTTCCTAGCTACTCTTGTTGCTTTCATTTGGACTCATTCTGGCTGGTATCTATCTTTCCTGAAGTCTGCCATTCAGACTAGTTGTGGTATATCTTCATAAGCTCTGCACAGAGAAATATATCATCTGTGTGTTCTGCCAGGAATAGTTGTTAGTACTCTCCTGAATAGATGTCTTTGTCACAGAAACATCTTTTAACACGTGCCTATCTTGTGATCTTCTCTGGCTTCCTGATCCATTCCTCCAGAATTGCTACTCAGTAAATTGTTCTTCTTTCTGTATTTCTGCAGATAATCATCTCCTGCTTCTGTGTAATAATATTATCCATTTGACTGTAATGATTTCTGTTTTCCAAAATCAAGACAACTGAAATCCAAACCAGTCCTCAGACATTTTTCAGCTTCTGTCCTTGTCTCTATCACTATCCATACAACTGACTGTGGCACAGGGTGGATATAGACCCAGGATAGAAGATTGTCTACAGAAATTAACACGTACATTTTCTACAGAATTCTTTTGATAAATGCTTATATTTCAATGATGAACCATTAGTACTTGTTCTGTGTAGCACAATCCAAACATTTTTTCATCCTATTTGCAACAGTTCCATCTTGGTTTCCATTCCTGTTCTGTCAATAAAGACATATTTTCTCCTGTATATTAGTTAATATTTTCTCTTAATGCCTTCTTATCCCAGAATATAGTCATATCCAAAAGAATGCAGTAGTCTTTATGTAGTTAAATTTGTGGTTAAAATTTGTACTGGGAGAAGAGACTAAACAAGTGTGCACACATGAAGACACACATTCATCATATTTAAATGTTTCTTCCATTATGAATAATAATATTTCTGATAGGAGAGCAGCAGAGGGACTATATGTGCCACCTAGTGTATTATGTAAACTATATGAGACACAATATATGTATTTTTTAAACAGTTTTCTATTGATCTGCAGTTGTCTTATGATGGTTTTGCATTGCATTGGTTTTGCATTTGTTTTGGGCAGGGAAGTTAGGTTAGACAAAGTCCTGACGTCCTTTCTAACCTCAGTTTTTCTGGTTCTACATGTAATTTTTAAATTTACTTGATATCAATAAAAACAATTTTTCATGTGTATCTACATAAGGTCAAGTATTTCTAAGAATTGTAAGGAGAGTATTATCAGACTCAGTCTCTAAAAGGAGAAATAATTCCAGGACAAAGAGAGCTTGAACATATATGACAGATTTATCTACTTTAATTTGCTTTCAGATGAGGATTCCATAGCTTAAAAGTGGGCCAAGTTCCAAGATATTCTTCAATGTATTTACTTTTAATGTTTGAAATAAATATGTAGTAAGGATGTATTTCAGATATTTTTAAAGATAAGAATATGTTTGTCAATAAATCTGGAAGCTAAGAGCTCCCCAATAGAATATCATAATTGGTAAGAGAGTGGTTTATATTAATGATATTTAAAGAATCTTTTCAGTATGGTTTGTCTGCTATAAATTTGATCTAACATGACTGCAAATGTGCTTTGTATTGCTGTTTATATTAGATAAGGAGCTCGTGTTTAAATGAATGCGTGGCTGTACAATATTGCTGTTAAATCTGTCTCACGCAAAGGCTGATATGCCTATACTAATATTCTCCTTCCCTCATGTTTTTCACAGAAGTTTCATTTATCTGAGTGGATTTTTTTGGGAATAGCACTATGATATTTAAGATGCATTTAGTTTAATGGTGACATTTAAATGGAGTATTTAGCATAATTGTTAAAGGGAAGACCGCTGCCACTTGCTAGTGCATTGCATCATATTTGATTCATAGGCAGGAATTTTAATTGGGTGTTCTTGCAAATCAAGCTGGGAACCAGCTTGAGCTGCAGGAAAAGCAAGGCTAACAGGAGTAAAATCTTTAATTTTCTCACATAGTGAAGACTAATGTTTGCTTGAGACAGTGATAAATGAAGCCTTACCTCGTTGCTCCTGCTCAGCTTTATGAGAGCAAGATTGTGCCAAAAAACTGTTTTCTTTTTTGACAATTATAATCATTTGTGGCAATTTATTTTCTGCTTTTGTTTTGTCTTGGGTTTTGTTATAGGTTCAGAAGTTGTGTTTGTGCTGTTGGGGTTAAGGGTTAGAGTTTGGGATTGGGGTAGGAGGTGGGAGAGAGGTAGAGGCTAGGAGTCAGGCTTAGGGTTAGTGGTCAGAGTTAGTGTAAAGGCTTAACAAGCATGGTCTAACACCCAAAGCCCACTTACAGCCACAAAATCAACCCTTCCTTGCTGGCCCAGCTCTCTCACACCCTTTGTGTGGGCTCACATGCCAGCCTCCAGGTCCTGCCTATTCAAGTGCTGGGGCATGAGAACCCCCAGGGATCCAGCTGAAGCATTCTGTCCTCCTGTACCTCTGCCCATCGCCTACCTCCCAGGTGCAGGCACCCAAGAGCTGGGGTCAGAAGAGGGGCTGAATGTGCAGGGTCAAGAAGGAGGGCTTAGGCTTTAGGAATCTGCATAGGGCTAGGGCTAGGGGGCTGAGCCTGCCTTTTGGGGAGAGGGATTAGCCTTTCGAGTTACAGAAGGGCTTTGGGTCAGGGTTTGAAGTTCCATGAAGAGTTTTTGGTAAGCAGTTGGGGTGTAGGTTGGAGGTGGGAGTCACAGTGAGGACTAGGTTTTGGGTTAGGGACAGCAGATTGCATCTGCCATCAAAACAAGGATGTGGAGTAAGGATAAGTTAAAGGGTTTCAGGTTTGGTTTTTGGCCTTTGCAATAGAGCTTGGGCTTAGGGTTTAGTGAAGGGTGCTGGGGTAAGGTTTAGGGGTCAGGTTACAGGGGCTTTGTGTTAGTGGCCAGAGTTGGGTAAGGGCTTAAACAGTGTGGTCTTGCATTTGCTGTACCCACTACATTGCCATCGCTTCCATGGTCAAGACAAATCTAAAAAAGTCCTGGAGTCAGCAGCACACCCCAGCAGCAAAGTGGGCCAGCAGCCTCCTGGGCTGTCAGGAGTGTAGCAGCAGGTCAGTGAAGGTCATCATGCCCCTCAGCACTGCTGAGGCCACACATGGAGCACCAAGTCCAGTTCTGGGGCTCTCCAGTACAGGAGAGACACAAACATACTGGAGAAAGTTCAGTGAAGGGCCCTAAGAATAATCATGGGCCTGGAGCATCTCTCTGTGGGGAGAGGCTCAGGGAGCAGGGAGTGCCCAGCCTAGAGAAGAGGAGGCTCAGTGAGATCTTATACACTGTTTAAATGCTAATGGGCAGGTGTGAAGAGGACAGAGCCAGACTCTTCTTGGTGATGCACAGTGTCAGGACAAGAGTTCATGAGCACAAATTGAAATACAGGAAATTCCATCTGAGTATAAGAGAACACTGAGCTGAACCTACATTGAGCAGAGGGGTTAAACTAGGCTACCTCTAGAGAATCCTGGCAATCCCGACTGTTCTATGATTTATAAGGAAATTATTTGCATAAATTTTTATTTAATTTTTGCTAGAAGTGTCAAGGTCCACAATCAAGCATGACTATGCTAGAGGCCTCATTCATTCATGATTGCATTTCAGTTTCACACATTTAGCCCTTTGGGGAGTACAAACAGAGATGGGCTAATCTTTCTGACATAGGGAGCTTAGTCATTTATTAATGAGTGAGTGACTTTGCTATTTTATGGCTGTTCTTGCATTTTATTCAAGGTACAGACTGTAACTTTTTCTTCTGAGAAGTTCTCTGCAACCTTAAGAAGTATAAAAATGCTCCTAGTCCAAATTTACAGATTTTGCCGCGTAAGCTCTGTGTACCAAAAGAATGTGCCGTGTTGGTGTTCAGAGTTCACCTGCTGTTTGGTGGATCTAATGTGCAATATGAGAAAAATAAATTGTCTCATTACTTACTCCTCTCAGGAGAACAGTTTCAGGATCTCTTAGATTGTGTGCTACTCAGGGTGCTCTTGAAGTTATATGTTTTATACATTATTTGGATTTCAGAACTCAGGATTATTTTAGCAAATCATCAGTGCTAATTTTAATTAGAGAAAAATGCATCTATTAGCATGAGAATATGCAAAGTCATATATTCGTGTATAAAGTTTTTCAAGGTGACACTGACAACAAAGGTTGCTCTCACAAAGGGATCATGACATTCTGCAGATTTATAGTTTTCAGAGGAGCAGTCTATCAAGAAATATTTTACCTTTGGTGATACTGTCCTCTGAATCTCCTGTAATTAGGAGATCAGCATTGTATCTCACCTGTTACCTGTTTTGTTTAGCTGAGAGCATTTATTTTTCAGCCTTTTCTGCTGTTGTTATGTCAAATCTTTTCCAGCACTCCAAGCCTGATCTCCCATGCCTCTCCTGCTATGCAGAGTGTAGTTTATATTCTGCCGTGTCTCAGGGAAGTAGCAAGGCTGCTGAGTACATGTAAAATTTTCACTCTGACTCCTCCCTCGTCTTTCAGAGCACTCTGATCTTTTAAAATAAGGCACTGGAGCCTGGGAGCCAGCTGCTCTCTGCCAGATTTGTCTTCTCCATAAATCTGGAGGGGGAGGAAAACTTTTGCAGTATTTGATTTGCCCAATTCTCCCCCTCTCTTTGGAAGTGACTGGGGTCAGCCAATGTTGCAGAAGTCAGTGAACTTGAAGGATCTAAGAGGTTGTGGGCTTTGCTTTAAGCAGGTCTCCTCTGTCCAGCCTATCTCCAAGAAAGAGATGAAGCCCAGCATAACAAGTTTAACATATGGACTCTCTGATTCTTGCCATGTAGGCAGTTGCATCTCCATGGAGGTAAGAAAAGGAAACTGAGTAGGTGCACAGTCCTGAGAATCCTCCTGCCATATGTTGCTGAGTTGTAGGTGAGCAGCTGTGACTTGGGTTAAAAAAACAACTGTTTAATGACTCTGAGCCACCTCAAATGAATGTCTGGAGGCAAGGTTTCTTTGAGGGCCACTGGAGAGAAGACTTGATCAGCTACTAGCCTGAAGGTGACACCTGGAGTTTGTTCTTTGAAAGGATCAGCAGTAGCATAACCCAAAACCAAGTCACGTTACGAACTGTTTGACTCCCACCTCCTGAGGAAACACAAACAGAACTGTGCTCCAGTAGATCTGCCCTCTAATGGAACAGTTGGGATTAGGATTCATTTGACACAATTTCTTTAAATACAAATAATAATGAGCTGTATACCTTCAAAGAGATGAGAAACTTTTTTTGTGAGAAATGTGAGAACTAGTAGTGTTATAGTCAAAACAATTATGTATAACTTCTTTGTTAAAGAGGGTTATTGGATGCATGTTTGCCCTTCCTATGAGAGCACAGAACCTACTTTCACTCTGCATCATATCCTTGCTCACATACTTACTATATTCACATCTTATATTGTAGTAGCTTTAGGTGATTTAAAATACAGAACTACAATATATTTTTCTCTTTTACAGTGGCTGTGTTGCTAAGAAGACAAAACACTATAGAGAACAGGAATTTAACTGAGTCAGAACATTAGTAATATTTGCAAAAATAATTTACCTCTAAAAAATACCAATAAAATCAAAAACATGTCCAGATTCTGCATGACTAATGTGAGAGGCCCTGTTTCTAGTAAATGGACTTATAGCTTCATTACTGCAGCAGACCTTTGCATGGTCTGGTTTGGTTATACTGGTACTTTAGTAGTTCAACAGATGAACACTGTTTTCATGAGTTATTTGGTAACAATTTCAAATTGTAGGAAAAAGAATCAAATACTATATTATATTCTTGCCCATTTAAAAAAAAAAAAAATTGATTGCCCATCACTTTTTCTGATGCTTTGTTCCTGTTCTTTTCCCTTACGTCCTTCTCCCAAGCACTGAAATCTGTAAAGTTAGTGTATGATTTCACTGAGCCTTAGAAACTAACCAATATTTTGTAGCTGAAATATCAATTGTTTTATTCTATGGTGCACAGTAAAGCAATGTGAAATGCTGATACAAATCCTCAGTTTTGTTATGCATCATGTGCGGATTAATTATTGCAACTATTCCATGTAGAGTTTTCATGGTGATGACTTAGGAAATATTTGAACACTGAAGTAATTACAGAATAGATGAACATTGTAGTATGACTTGAAGTGGTTTTGATGTCTGTTGAAAGATTTGTTTTCAAAAGACACTACCCCATTACCAAGATTTTTATTTAATGAGCTAATATATTTACATCCAGGCTTTTTATTGAATGTTTAATGACAGAGTAGATAATGAGGATCCCTTTTATTTCTCTAAATGTGAAATAAAATAATCTTCATGTTTTCACCATGGTGTTGTTTATAAAAGTGTGCAAAAACAATCAGTCTTTCAGACCATACCATGGGGAAAAATTTATTTTTGACTTTTAGGCAGTATTATAGCACAAGTAAAGAAGCAGCAAAGAGTAGCAAATAAATTGCAATTCCTTCATGGACACTTACTGCAAGATAATGTCTAGTTGCAATTTCCTTGGACTACACCTGTCAGAATCTTGTTCTGTTTTGGACACAAAAAACAGTGGAAAACAAAAGCTGCTTTTTTATGCATTCAATTTCATACCTTTTAACGTTGGTAGACAGGCTCATTAATTTCAGTGGGTGTTGGATCAGGCTATAGATCTGGAAGCCTAAACTTACTTTTCCAAAAATAGATTACATTTTTATTTCTTCATTATGCCCTAATTTGGAGTCCCTTGAATCAGACTATTAACAAAATATTATCCTATCTCGCAAAATAATGCAGATAAAACTCAAATTCCACTCAACTCTCACATAGCACTTTTCCTCTTCAAAGCATTTTAGCATCACTGATTAATCATAGTATTAATTAAATGACTATATTTTTTTAAAAATTCAGCGTTCCAAAAGCTCTGTTCTCTGCAGGGAGCAAGGAAGAGCATAGCAAGGGACTAAAACCAGCTCCAGTAATCAGAAAACTTAGCCTGCAGCAATTAAACTGAGGAATCACTTCCCTTGCAGAATCTTTTTTACCTTGGGCTAGTGGAAAGATGAAAGGAAAGATGACAGTGCAGTCTAAACAAGAAATAAATCTGTTGGCATGTAAAGGAGGTGGTTAATTGGATATATTTGCACTACCTGAATCAATAGGTAGGCTAACAACTCCTTTCCATGTGTTTTCCTGTTTGTATACTTGGCAGGAAATGCAATCAAAATTAATTAGAAAGGAAATCATTTGAGTTATTGCGCACATGGACTCCATCCATTCTGGATATAAAACCCAAACATGCAAGAATAAATTCCTTGGCTCCAACAACAATTAAGCCTGAGGTTGTCACTTTTGTTCTCAGACAACCCTCGAGAACTCAGACTGCAAGGGAAACTGCCAAAGCCACCACCCAAATCCTTTTTTCTGGCCAAGAGAGCAGAAATAGTAGAAGAGTAGGAATACCTTCCCTCTGATTGTTTGTCTTAAAAAATGCTGCTTTCTTCACTGCTGAGAGTGACTAATAGAATCTTATTAGTGGAGATTTTTCTCCTTCTGTGGACCCAGCAGTTGTTTGGCATACTAGGTCAGCAGATAATTAGGCAGGTCAAGCTGAACTTGAACTGACTCATTTTTATAGTCCCAGCATGGATGAGACAGTCAACAAATTAACGCTTGCACCTCTTTCCAAATTCATCTTCATAAACCGGGTTGCAAATCACAGAGCACACCCGTGAGTTGGGCTGCCTGCGTCTGGTGCTTGCTTGGCTTCGGCAGCATGAGAGGGAGGACTGCTTGACTGATACATGGATGAACATTCAAAACAGAAGCCATCCACTGTGCTGGGTGAGAGGTGGTGTTACAAAACAGAAAATCCATTTGGCCATGGTACACATAAATCATTTCAGTATTAGTCTTCTGACTGTTTTGCTGCAAACATATACGCCCCTGAAGGACATCTGGTTTCTCCAGAAATCCACATGGCAGACAGCATGCATCCCATGAAAATTGCCAAAAGGACAGCAGCAAAGATGGAAGAGGCAGAGATATTCAGCGGGGTCTCAGTGCAGTGCTCTGCCTTTGGCATTACGTCTGACAGAGCTAGCTGAAGTGCTTGTGCATGCAAAGTGCAGATGTGGATCTAGCCTTTAAATGCCCTTGTTAGAACATGAATTAGCAAGTTATGGTCAGCCAAAGAGCCCTGGAAGTTCTTCAATCTGTAGTTTTTACGATAGCTGCTGGTATAAAGTGTCAATATCTGTAGTCTCGCTGTGTGAGAGACAAGCAGAATATGAAGGAGTTCCATTGAGAGGGGATTAAAATCAGTATTAGAAGTAAGAGCAGGTTAAATAGCTGCCTGTGGAATTGTGATATACAGGAGAGGCAGCAAGAGTAGTACAAGAGCAATAGCTTTTAAACACACTGGTATATCAAGTCTAAAATCTATGCTTGCAAACTAGCTAAAAGTCCTTTAGTTCAGAACAGTAAAAAGCATGAGTCTGTGGCTGGGGTGGGACTGGGAATGCAGGAGTGTGACAAAAGCAGGATGTAGCTGACTATCAAAGTGTAGGTATTTAATCCAAAAGGAGGAGAGACTGGAAAAGCTTGGCAAACAAGGCAGATGCAGAGATTTACAGGACGTGGCAAATGATGACGAAAACTTCACAGTTAAAACCCAAAGGTTTGAGGGGATACAGCTCAAGGAAGAAAAATTATTAGTCATGTAGCAGAGGGGAGAGGGTAGCCCTGAGAAGATGAGTTGAACACAAGAAAAGTAATCAGCCAGAGGGAGACAGGAAACATATGAAATGGAAAAATTATGTTTCTGGTAGCAGAGATGCTGAAGGAGGAGGGTAACTGATACAAAATGCTGTTGCAGGAAAGAAAATCTGTGAAGGATCTGAGAAAGCATATTGCTGAAAAGCAGTGATTGCATTGCACCCAGTTGTGATTTCCCATGGCATGTTCAGGTTCAAAATACCAAAATGCTTCTCTTTTGTCCAATGCTGATAGTTTCTATATATGCTACTCTTTCATCCTTGTTATGGATGTGCCCTTTGTCATTCCTTGTTCTCCTCATGCCTTTCTTTTGCAAAATATAGAACCAACATCTTTAATCTTTTTCAAAAGATAAAAGCTTCTATATTGGTTACCCTTTTAGATATTTGATTCTTTTACGAGCAAATCTCAACTGGCATTGCCATACAGTTATTGGTGTTCTACTTGCTTTCATCACTCTATGGTAGTTTGAGGGTTTCTTCCCTAAAACTGTAAAAGATTACTATTCCTGCTCCCTGTAGGGCTTTATATGCTACACTGCTGATGGATGAATTTATTCTTGATAAAAAAGATTTTTAAAAAAGAAAACCAATGACTGACACATCACATATAATGCATCAGGGAAGATACTGTTCCTCTTTGTCATAGTCCATACCAAATGCCAATCTTATATCTTGAAATCTTGCTGCCTGTCATCAGAGATGGTGGAAAACTGAAAGTGTGTATCATTTATCTGAAGTGAAGAGGAAATCTGGGACCTCCACCTGATTCTTTGTTCAGTCTCAGCAGCCATGAGCAAAGTGCACCTGAACCTTAGGGGCACAGGAAGGCATGTGTGTGTATGGTTTTTGTAAAAATGGGTTTTATTCTTTCTTTAGTCTCAAAAAATAATTTATTTCTACAGAGTCTTAAAATTTAAATTCAAAAAAACCTGCTCAAAGTACTCATTATCCCAACTTAATTGGCAAGTTATGCTTAATGTGAAGCAGCTAAAACAGTGGCTTCCAGCCCATGAGGTGTGAGCTGCTTACTAAAAGTTTAAGTTAACTAATCACACTTTCCTTTATAAATGGTTGAGCTGAGGTGATAGTTTTTTTGGATAGGGATAATTGCAGTACTGTAGTCATAACTACCATTATGTAGTGCAATATGTATTTATTTTGAAGTGCCACAGATTACAAATGTTTGTGCATGTCACTAACATAAGAAGCAAAAGGACCTGAGTACCTAACCAATGTTGTTGTCCAATCATTGAGAATGGTATCTAGATGCCTAGAGATAAGCATTACACCTTAAGGACCAAAGGATATCCAATTTTATTTACATCTGCTTTACCAGAAGCCATGGTGTCTTTCATAGGTTTACTATCTGTCCAGGTATCTCAAGTATCCAAGGGAATTTGAAACCATGTTGCCCCCATTTGTTTGGACGCATAAATTTCCCCCTATTTACTTGAAAATGGTTTGATCATGTTTTTTTTACACATCCATCCCAAAGTGATCCAGAATCATCCGTTCTCTGACACTGGCTAGAAGTAGTGGGGCTCATACTATACAGGACATGCTTTTCAATCCTACTGCTCCAGGGTTTTTCTGCTTTCTCCTTCCAGTAACAATTCATGCACAGTGGTCTTAGGAATGAGAAACAGATGTGTTGTGATGAGCAGCATCACAGACCATGAGCCAGCACAGGCAAGGTCTTGGGGGTTTGACAGTAGGCACTGCCTTGGAGTATCATAAACCTGCTCTGTCCACAGCTGAAGTCTTGTCCAAAGAGGGGCCCCAGAGAGAGGGGAGAGAGCGCTGCTGTATGTAAGCTGTGGGACTTGCAGTCCTTCCCATGCAAGGTACCCTGCAGTGAGCACTGCTGCAGACTGTATCCTGGGGAGTTGGGTGGAAAGCAAAGTCACTGGCTCCGTGGTTGCAGTGGAGAGACCATCTGGAGGCAGTCATGGCATCCAGTGGTGAGCCAGAGGGCATTAAACTTTGTGCTGCCTGATGACCCTTATTTCAGATTGTGCTGTTCTGTCTTACTTGGTAAACCTTCTTTTAAAAGGGGTCCTCTTTTATAAACCAACATTGCCTCATAAGGTAGTTTTTTTCTGATTCTTCATTCACCTTTCCTGCTGCTCCCCAAAGTCTGAGGAGTAATCATTTACTCAGTGGGTCAAGTGTCTCTCAACCTCCGTACTGCAGCCTTTTTTACTTTCAAATGTATAGGTTTCTGTCTTCTTCCATCTGCTGCCTTTACTCCTGGCCCAGCAGCTCTAGCATTTACCCTGCTTCACCTTCTTGGGCTTGCTTCTTACTCTACCCTACGAAAAACTACACGTGTTTGGCTCTAAGAACCAGTATGACAGCATTTCTTATCTCTTAGCCTATTTTGCCTTTAAAATTCAGGATAGTTTTCCCCTTTGAGTCTTTCAGTGGTGAAAGAAAATCTTCTGATGCAAACTAACACACCTTTACCCTCTGAAATGACAGGAGATTGACTGCTTCTCTGATGCCTACACTGTAACTTGTATTGTACAAGTCTAGAGTCTGCTACATGTTGCCATAAGCATAATCATCCTTTTTTTATGAGCTCTTACACCCCCTCTTGCACCTTGGTATGTCCTAGAAAATTTCCAGTGTTCAGAGTACACACAGGGCTCCTCTGGAACAGTGACAGCTGGGCCCTGAGGGTGGTTCCAGGTGCTGCACAAGTGTCAGGAGTGTTGTTACAGATTAGAACAGTGGTATCTGACTGTGAAAGCATGGGGCAGGAATAAACCATTGTCGTTGTGAGAGACACAAGGACACAGGGACACTTTCTCTTGAGAAAGTGAGAGAACTATTTATTAAAATATTTGACTCTAATATTTGTAGAATTTCCACACAGACCAGGGATTGGAGAAGAAGGCTGACACCTCTCCTATCCCATTGGTAAAGACAATTGTCCATCAGTTGTTTCCTCACAAGAAAAGTATGAAAAACAATTTTGTTTATCAAACAGACTTTTTATAAAGACACTTCCAAGCATGAGAAAGCAGCTAGCTACAGTGAAAACAACCAGTTAGAAACTGCATTAAGAAAAGCCTGAAAAATCAGGGCGACAAACCATCAAATGTAGTAGCCATGTTTCTGACACTGCTGTCATGTGATCAATACACTCTAATTTATTGAACTACCAGTTGAATACACTGACTTATGACCAAAATCTGTTCCATATGAATTAAGTAGACTGTTTTGGCACATTTATTAAGTGATGATTGAAATAAATGATAAAAGCTCTCCCAGTGATATTCTTTTCTTAAGTCTGTGAAATACTGAAGTTGAGTAGTATTAAAAACACAGGGATAGTGAAAGTTCCCAAAACCATGTATAAGTGGAGTTCACATGTTAGCACAAAGAGAAGAAAATTCACATATATTCTGACATACAGGTACCAGTAGCTCTGGAATAGGATATCTGTGCCTTTACAACAAAGTATGGTGGCATTTTGCCATTTTTTTATTAACTGACTACATGATGTGAATTAATGAATATCTTTGGAGGGGGGAAATAGTGAACAATTACTTTTGGAGAAAAATATCTATCTTTAGGACAGGGGTCCTAGTTTGAATTAATATCTGTTTGGGGGTTCTTGTTTCTTTAATAGGTCCGTTTTCCTAATCTTGTACTCTCAAACTAGGAACCATGTCACAACTATTTAATAAATTTGACAATGTGTCAAAGGCATTGTTCAGAGATGAGTGAAAATGGAAGTGGATTTAACAATGTTACAACAGCAGCAAATTTGTCTCAAGGCAATAGTAGGGAAATATTTCCAAAAGTAGAACCTTATCTGTGATGATTTTGCTCTGGTTTAATCTACCAGAAGGATAGTTTGCTCTCCTGTTTGGCTCTGAAGGCAGAATCTCTCTTGGGACAGTTATTGATCCTCTGATGTGAGCAAGTTTCCTGGATTAAGTAATGGAGGCAGGTATTAAGGTGCTGACACTTTTATCATGCAAAGGAAAAGACATTAAGTCTTCATTGTTGAAATAATAAGCAGATGTTATCATCTTACAGTCAAAGACTTAGTGCATGGTGTTAGATGAATCACCTTCTTAATATGAAAATGATGGATGTCTTCTCTTAGAAAAATAACTTTTCAATGTAAAGTATCAGAAAAATGCTCTTCCAAGCACCCACAAATAACCCATTTCCTGTTATGTCTATTTTATGTGTTTCTTCCTTCCTTTCCAAGAGTGAAATTGAACAGCTAAATACATTTTCTTTTTTCCTTGTCAAGCTGTTGGCTATGTTTAATCATATTATGTAAATCCTCTTTAAAAGCTTCAAATCAGTTTTGAGTCTTACAATGTGTAATGTTGTTCAAGTACAAAAAATAAAAATTAAAAATCAATTTGTTTGTAGATTAACGTAGTTCTGCATGGTCCCTAATGAAAATCAACAAGGCTATTTATTTTTAATATAATCCTCACACACATCTGCCTCTCTTCCCAGCATCCTCATCAGTTCTCATTTCTTCCATTCGGGGAGGCTTCTTGTGCTGCAACCTGGATTGCCCAGCTCTCCTACTGGTGGTGCTAGATAACAGTAGTGCTAGATAATGTTTTGCTGACATTCCAACACTGGTTTCCATTACACATTTCAGTCTGCTTTCAGAAGAGGCTCTTAACATGGAAAATCATAATTCTGAGTGCAAATGCTCTGCGGAATGTGGCACACACCAGTGCAGAAGTCATGGATCACAGTTGTGTTGGGCTGATGCAACACTACCTGTGGTGGGACTTCACATTCACACCACTGTAGAGCAAGGTTTCTTCTATAACTCATGCTAGAAAACATGACTCTTCTTCATGTCTGTAGTAAAGCAGTAAGAACATAACTGAGATAAAAGAAGTTAACCAAAAACTGAAGGGGTTTTTTTTTCTGTGAATGTACTACAGTGATTTATTGATTAATTATATATATAGTTTTAGAAAAACTTCTTGCAGTATAAATAGTGCCTAACTTTCAGCTTCCATGGCTTAATTCTCTGTTAGAGCAGATTCCTTGCTTTTTCAGTATATTTTCACATAGCTAACACAGTGTCTGAAGTACTCAAACCACAGAAAATGTGCTAACAATTACACTTGTTAATAGGTTTTAAGACCCAGGTAAACAGTGGCTTGGATCAGCTCTGTAGCCCAGCCACTCCCTCCTTCCAGCTGGTGTGCCACCTGTGTTTGGTCCTCTAGAAGGACATTTTGATGTTCTTGACCATGATACTTGTTGGATTGTGGTCGTTTACTTTTCCTACATGGGTGAGCAGCTGCGTTGGAAGCAGTGTTTCTGTCTTTGCTGCCTCCTGGGGACAGGGCATGGAGAGGGAAGCCTGTGTCCCCAACAGGCACCTCCTGGCAGGGGGCCTGGCACTGACATTACAGGTTTTGGTAGGGGGGTCTCCAGACTGGACACCAGCTAGCACAGCTGCCATAGACAAAATACAGTGGCTGGATTTTAGATCTACGAAATGTGAGTCTTCCGGCACTTGCTATCCAAAGGCTAAATTTGCTGCAGTTCTTGGGGAAGAAAGAAGTGGAAGGCAATTTAAAAACCCTACCAAACCCTCTCAGAATATATTGTACTTTAAATATACATCTGATTGAGAATTGAATGGTAACATTGGGCTGGAATTACTACCACTGCTCAGAATAAGGAATGCTGTACTATTCCACTGTTATACATTATCTATAAAAAGCCTGTTTTATTGTTTTGAACTATCTAATACTGACTTGATCTTCTCACACCTAACTGAAGGGTGTGCACAGCAGAAGTGTTAGAACTGCTGAGCATTGGCATGGCCAGAATGCTTATACCCTGCTTGATTGTGTCTGCTTTAGTTTTCCAACTGAGCTTTCCCTGGTAGTTCCAAAGCTTTTATTTATTGTAAGAAGCATCTTGTGTGTCTAGGCATGTGTACTGGTGTGAATACTACTGCCTGGAATACTAGAGCAGTTCCAGGAAAGAAATCTGCTTGTGGCAGCCATCCAGATTTCCTTACACCCAGTGCTCTGGGATGCAGTCTTTGGCTGCTAATGAAATGATCATCATGAACTGATTCCACCAGAGGTATGAGATGCTGAGATGCTCTGTTGCAATTTAAGTGAGGTCCGAAAAGAAAAAAAAGTGTGCTCAGAGTAAAGCAGAAAGTCTCACTGATCTTATTTATCTACTTGTACTTATTCCTGAGCAGTAGCAGAGACTGCACTAGAAGAGTAAGAGCTACATCAAATCATAGTTTATTTTTTTGAAACATCAGCTTAATTTGATATGTGTTACAAACTGAAGTAATCACTGTAAGTGATATGCAACTGTTTATATGTTCAGATTGCACAGAACAGACAGATGCAGGTGAAAATAGCATTTCAGAGTTTTCTGCAACAGTGTTTCATAAATGTGTAACGGAAAAAAGAATTTTCAGTTTGGTCAAACCAGTAATTTCTGAAAGGTGCTAACAACTGTTCTACATCTGATATTGATATTGAATATTGCTTAAAATTCTATCAGTGCAACTTTATATTATAAAGTTCAAAGAAATAAAAATATTTGAGGACAGGATTGGGATTTATATTGCAGCATGCTGGTAAGATTCAAATCCTACTGTACACATTTTGTAGGCAGTCTAATGCTTTTTATAATCAGGAATGTTTTTTACATAATATAGAATGAGTATTTTCTAATACCTCACATTACCATAAAATCTATTTGGTCATCTTTAACAGTTCAGTGCAGAGATTTAAGTTTTGATCTGTATTATGAATATTCTATTCAAATGATTGTAGTTCTACCACATCAGGCAAAATTGTGAGAAATAAAAATGATTCAATGTTTGCTAGTTGAAAAATTTTCCTCTTGCTTCTACTTTCAAATATGAATACAAACAACTGAATTTATGAATTCAGAAATAAGATTTTTAATAAGTACGCATAAACACTAGTTGATCACATTTTTAAATTATCAAAAAAATCTGATTAAATTACCATATTATATACAATAATCATACCTGATCATTCACGAAATGTGATGTAGATTAGATTACTAATCATGTTTATATTTCCCAATTTTCCTGTCCTTTTCATCCTTGCATGATGCACTCATGGTGATTGCTGTATGCAAATTGCTAGCACAGCTGCACTGAAGGTGATTCCGAGTTGTTTCACTGACCTCAGTAATAATTTCATCAGGCCTTCGCCTTCTCTGATCTTCTTTTCATCACATTGAAGGATTGAGCAGCCATTCATCATAATAGCAATCCTCTAGAACTGATGTGAGGCTTCTTGAGTATCTGTGCTGGTGCTAATCCTGCCATATATATGTATATTTATATTTATATTTATATTTATATTTATATTTATATATATATATATATGCACACACATATGTGTAAATACATATGTGTTTGTGTGTGTGTGTGTATATATATGTTCAGAAGCTGGTTTTTCATTATGTTCACAAGCACTATATGACTTTTAGGTGCAATTTTGAAAATGAAATCTGTTTGTTTAAGCATGAAAAAAATTAAAACCATCTTTGAATAATTTAGGATTTGAAAAGATCATCAAGCCCAAACATAATTGACAGAATTTCTTTTTCTTTAAATGTCTGATGTGACCATTTTAAAAATTCCTTTTATTTCAGGAGATTTTGTGTTCTGAAGGTTAGTGTTTCACTCAGTAAATCCTTGCAAAATGCCAGACTGGAATAGATGCCAGAAAGGCCCCTTTTCTGGTCGGTACCATGCGTACAACTAAGGATATATGAAAAAGATGGTATCCTCCTGAGCAATGCAGTCTAAGAAACACTAACAAACCCAGTTAAATTGCTGCATGTAGAATAGAATTAACCTTGTACACTGAAGAAGTCTTCAGAAAAGACCTGTCCACACATAACAACATCATCGGGTTTGCATTCGCTGTTGTGGTTTTAACAATTGGTGCACCTTCAGTTTATTGTAACAAGCTGTGAGTTGTTTGGTGGGAGATGAGGGCTTGCCAGGATCTGTGAATTGTGCTATTTAGGTTATCTTTATGTACGTACTTGGCCTTTACCATCACAGTTCCATTCTCTTACGAGTGTGATGTGGTCGTATCAGAAGTCTCTGACTGATGCAGTACGGAAGTATTTACAGAGTCCATAATGTGTGAAATGCTTGAACATGCAATCATATAAGTATGGCTTGCTCCAAAATAATATCAGTATCCAAACAGATTACGTGCAATGATGCAAATGGTGCTGTTAGTCTTGCGTGTTTTCCCTGTACTTCTCCGTCACCCTTTATTGCTGTATCTTCTGAATTCTCCCTTCATTTTCTTTCAACAAAGGCAAATATGCCATGAGGGATCTGGTCCACCGACTGCCAGGCGCTAACAACAGCAACAGCTCAGCGAGCAAGGCCATGTCTGATGACACCGTTACTGCCATTTGCTGCACTCTGCATGAAGTCATCACTAAAAACATGGAGAATGCCAAGGCCTTACGAGACGCAGGCGGCATTGAGAAACTGGTTGGCATATCTAAGAGTAAAGGAGACAAGTATGTTTTGCAAATCACCTTGCACCTTTTTAACCTCTCCAGTAGTTATTACTAGTCCTGAATGTGTTTGCCTTCTCTGTGCAATCGCGAGTTGAATCCTTTAGTTTCATCAGAAATCACATGCCCAGTGTGAAGGGTGACAAGAAACAGACAATGCAAATACCAAGTCTCCCTCTGCTTTGGTTTATTTTTGATGTGCCATCAGCAGTGCAGGGAATGCACTCCATGTGTGTTTTAAGAAAATGTAATTATCTACAGTAACCCCTACCTCTAAGCAATTGCAGAAGATCCTGATTAGCATTAGGGATCAGAGTAGTTGGACTGTACCCTGCACAAGGCATGACATGCAGGTGGAGAGGTCCTTTGAAAGGAAGGACCTCACCACAATTCTGTTGCTGCTCCTCTTGATCTAGGAGTGAAGAATGTAAAGTCACTATCCCTCTTCACAGCACCCTTTTCCCTGCCACCAACTTGGTAGTAGATGGATTTTCTGACTGATTGCTTCTAGAGAGCCATTAGGCTGCTTTGTGAGGCAAAAAATGTCTTGTCACACAACTGTGACATTTTCAGAACAGCTATGGTTTCATCTTGTCTGTTTGGCTATGTACACACTCTTCATGAAGAGTTCACTCTTTATCCTTCTTTTGCCTAAAACAGATAGCCTGGTTCTCATATTTGTCAACCTGATGAAGTATAGTGCAATGGGACTATGGCAGTTTGAAAACAAAAAGCCTTCACTGTAGTGTACAAAACCCATCAGTCCACCTACTGGGAGCTGTCATCACACAGCCTACTGCAGCATCAGAGCTCTTAAAGAGCCCCACAAAGCCAGGCCACAACCTGAAGGAAAGATTTATGCACCCTACATTTGGTATGAGAACTTATGCTCACCTATGTGATCGGAGCATTGCCAGTATAATTTAATCACATTTCTTTTCTTCTATTGTCACCCTTTTCCTTTCATACCAAATTCATTATTGAAACATTCTTGCATTCAAATTGTAAGGGGTAAAATGTAGTGTGACCAAGATGTGATTCCAGTTGTGGGAGCTCCCCATGCTCTGCCAATTTATTTATATTTGCATTTTCTTATTATTAAATCTACCTAAATTTTTTATTTGTAATTTCTGGGTGAAATGTACTAACATTGCAAGCAGGTTCATATCCATTTCTCTTAAGCTGAATGTGTATTTCCTTAGAATAATGCATTTGTCTACCTCTTCATTTTCTGGTAAAGAATATTAATACCTGTTGAGTCTGGAATTTTTGAAGTATCCTGGGCAGTTTTAGGAGGATCCAAGGGCATAATCCCCTGTTTGAATATCCCTCATAACTGTGAAATACATCTATTTCTAATTAATGTGGAGTGGAGCAATTCCAAAATGCCCTTCCAAGATAAGTATCCCTCCTCTCAAGTACTTTGACCCGCAGTCCCTTGTTATTATTTTTACAGGTTATGAAATTCTAGAACAAGAAAACCTGTCAACACACAGTGCTACAAATACTCATCTTAAGTAAAAGTTCCATTTTTCAGCTTTCAGAAATGTCAGTACTGTGTACTATTGGTTCGGTTTGGTTTCTTACAGGTAATTCATTGTTTGAGAACCGAAATTGCTGCTTGTTGGACTGATAGAAAATTCTGACATGCTCCCTTTAATACAGTAAATAACTTCTGTATGAAATAATTTTGTCCAGCATGAAGCGACTGCTTCTGAATGTGCAGGATACTGGACTGGCCATGCATCCTGGTACATATCAGTGCCAGTAGTGTGGGGCTGGCCCTGGTAGCCCTTGGAATATGCCCAGGGTTTGAACTGTCTCCCTGTACGACTGCATGAGAGAACTGGTGTTCATAAGGTTATTTATATTGGCCAAGCCCATATCTTCACATGGCTCCAGCCTCTCCTCAGTGCTCATGGAGTGCTTGGCACAGTTGTTTTCCTGGTTACTCCATGCTTACCAGCACCCCACTAGCCAATACAGCTGGAAATGTAATAAAAACAATTATGCTTGAAAGGGCTTATCAAAATCCTGTTTACTCACCAATTACTCACCTACTGCTGTACTCTGGGTGAGAAATGGAATAGAAATGGTAAAAAAGCACCATGTGTATTACTAGGGAAATGTTGTATTAATGGATGAGTTGTGTCTTAACAAGGCTTTACCAGCTTGCATGTCAGCCTACCAGTGATCCTTCTCAGAAGCCTCAGAATGAACCAAAGCCTGGCCCCAGCTCAAAGCAGTAACTTATGCTTGCTGCTGGTTTTCTGGTTTCTCTTGGATGTTTCAAACCATATGCCTCTTCTGAGTAAAAGATAAATCACCTCAATGACTGCCCCAAACTCTATCAATCTTCACTCTGGACTTGGCCTTTGCAAGGTGTTCTAGCAGTCTACTGCTTTACATGTATTTTTGATCCTGCACAGTGTATACTTTCTAATGGGCTGGGTTATCTTCCTGTCCTTTTCTTTTTGACCCTTCCTCACTGAGATAAATACTCTCTGATTGATATTTTTCTTTTTTTAGATTTTCTAATCACCTATTCCAGCAGGAATATATGACACCAACTGATTGTAACAATAGTTTAGATCTTCTTTCAAAACTTGTCTGAAGAGAAAGACCATGTGAAGTTACATGGTTTTCAACACATTATATTGCTCTCATTAAAGGATAATGGTGTGAGCAAAATCCTAGTCTGCATTTGGATTCCTAATTAAATTTATCATAACTTTTTGTAATCAATTCTATTTCTGCATCTTGGCTCTGCATTTCAAAACCAGTGCTCATTACCTATCTAGAGTTTATTTTGGCCACTGCTGAGAGGAACTTAATGAGTTGAGCACACTGTCCTGAGCTGGAGGTCAGCAGCTTGCAGAGAAAGAAATTCTACTCCAACTCCTTGTCCTTTATGCCAAAAGTTTTAGCATATCTTAGATGTACATAATGCCAGTTGGGTTTTCAACAATTTTGCCAATTGCTACCTCCTATTCCTCTTACTATGCTCTCAGCAGAAATCCCTGTGTGTACTGAGATGCACAAGTTTTGCCCCTCCCTGATTGATTAGTACTATAGAAATAAGATATATTGCCCTTGGTTAAAAACAAGTTGGTCTCCAAGATGCCAAGCAAAGATCTTATTGTATACTTGAAGCACATTTCATTTGTGGGTTTAAATCCGTAGCAATGCATTTGAAAATTAGAATGAATGGTGTCCCTCACTTAACAGTGTCTTTCTCACTCTTTTTTCTCTCTCTCTCCCTTTTTAATGTATGTGTGTAACAGGCATTCGCCTAAAGTGGTGAAAGCAGCATCTCAGGTCCTCAATAGTATGTGGCAGTACAGAGACCTGAGAAGTCTCTACAAGAAGGTAAGGCTTGGGTTTTTTCTAGATTTATCATCTTTAGTACTGTTATCCAAATTTGGGGGCTGAGAAACTTTAGACCAAAATATTTATGTGACTGGAAATTCCCTTGTAGTTTAAAGTTTCAAATACTTGGAGTTCTTATTTTTTCCTTAATTTCTACTTTTAACATAAAAATGCCCTTTTAAAGTATGTGTGGTGGTGAAAAGGGGGTGTGAATTTGATTTTAAAATAAATTCATACAAAAGGTGCTGGATCTTACAGCCTTGAAGAGTGAAATCCTCTGTTCACAGAACAAATTTATGTAAGTTCTCCTACTAGAACAGTCCTTCTTACACCTCCTCACCTTCTTCGGAGGAGATTACCAGATTTCCAGCCCTTCAGCTCCCAAATTTCCTCATGGGATTGTAAACAAGAGTATCTGAAGGAGTGGTGCTTGGGGACCAGCTATATAAGGAGCTGGGCTGAAATCTGATAGCTTTGTTTCTAATGAGCCAGCCGACAGTGGCAACATATATTTGGTTTTCAGACAGTCTGTTGAGTCTGTAGTACCTTGCCATTCCCACAGGTCTGCTAACCTGTTGAAAATGAATTGCAGTAGACTAATACAACACTGTGAAACAACATTGTACATTATATACAGCTTCTTGAACATGTCTGCTTAATAAATGAAAACATTTACAGTAATTCCTCTGAATATTTCCAAACTGGATTACCTTCCATGTGAGTATCAGCCTGCAAATTTAGTTCTTCAATATCTTCTTACTTGGAATGTCACATCTTATGTAAGTGATATTTGTATTTGGAACTTCATCAGAGAGAGCTAAGACTTCATGTGGCATCTTCAGTTCAGGCCCTAGTTAAGGCTGAGGCATAAGGATGGTGAAGTAGGGAAGGTTCACGGTGGCATGGTCTGTGTTGTATGTATTCTGCACAAGAAGACAGCTTAGTTACATGAAATGTATGTATCAAACCTCAAGCTGGCAGAAGCTGACCTTGTGTGTGAAATGCTGTTCTTTTGCATGCCTCAGCCTGCTTGTGTCAAGTCTGAGGAGTGAGGGAGATGATAATTGAGTCTCTCCCATTGTTCACTTGCAGTATTTTCAGTCATCCTTGGCAGCCCTAGGGATACCATATGTGAAGATGTTCCAAGTAACAAGCTGATCCTCAACTGTCCATTAAGAGGTGGGAACAAACATGAGCTAGAGTAGGCTTTCCTTGATCCAAGGCAGTAACACACTGGCAGCGTGCGTAGCCTGACTTCTGTGCGTGTGGGTGGCTGCACTGTAGAGGCTGAGCTGTGCTGCACCATCATCTCTTAGAGGTTCTTACAATATCTGGCTCTTGTCCAACCTTCTGTCTGTATATATGTGCTGTGATGGAGAAACAGTTTCTGGGGTTGCTCCATGCAGGAGGTAATAATGTTTGTGCTGTGTTGCTGCTGAGTTTACTGCTATCTAAGGGACACTGTTGGCTGCTGGTGTGACTGTGGTGATGGACTTCCATACTAAGCATGCTCAGGTACTAAGTACCTTGCATGCTTACAAGAGCATTTTCTGTGGCCACAAAAACATACTTGTGATACGGAAAATAGGACAGGCTAGCTTTAGAGGTAGCTTCCAGCACACTCATAGAAGACAGATCGTCTAAGTTATCAGAAAGAGAATTGTATTGTAATGTAGACATTACTTAATTCCTGCACAAAATCTTAAAATGAAGATCAGTCTCTGCTACATGTTTTTATACTAACTACATGCCATTATATGTGCTGTTAAGCCTTGTATAAATATGGTTTCTTTTAATCAAAATGCTCGCATAGTTAATTTTAAATACTCCTTTTTGTTGAAACACATGTAATAATCTTTATAAAATCATAATATTTATTAAACTTGCCTGTAGTAGATTTACTTACACTGTGAGTTTAAACACTATTTGGAAGGCAATGACAATGGTTTTATGATAGGAAAATTAGAGAAGTTTGCATTATACTAGTAGTCAGCTACTACTGTAATATAAAAATACTGGAATGCAATCTTTTTTTTTGTCCCATTAAAATATATGTGTAACAGTAAAAATGAGTGAGCATACAGCGTAATACGATCAGCATTTTGCAGTATCTTGCACTTGCACAGCCTTTTTTTTGAAGTGCAGGTAAATCCCATTGCATAACCATCAGCAATTTGCTCCCACGTACCAAAGTATCTATACAATTGCTTTCAAAGAATTGGCCAACAGAGACACAATTTTGTATTGTAATGCAGGAGAATTGCAACCATCCCATTATAGTTAAACGAAAGCAGCAGTACTTATCTTCTGTTTGAGAAACAATGTAACCAAATAGTTTGAATTGTGATATATTTTAGCACCACATGTTCATGATAAAGTAAGAAGTTTTAAAAAGAATAGAAGTGTTCTTTGTATTAATGGCAAAGAAGGCAATACATGTTTACTGCTGATACTGTAGCAGTCAGTATATCTAGTCCAAATATGACTGGATCAGCAAAAACACTAAAACCTCTTTCATTTTTCTAATTTTGCTCAGCATTGAAAGGAACATCCTACAGCCAGCAGGAGATAAAATGCACTGACAGAAATCCAGAGTTGGGGATTCATGTGGATGCTCTTTAGGTTCTCAATATCTTATACAATGTGTTTACAGAGCTGTGCCACAACCTGTACCCTCCACTGGCAGGTTCTGTCCCATGTCCAGAGATTTCCAGGTCATAGCTGTGTTGTAGCTTTAGTTGGACACACAGACTCATTAGGCTGGGCTGGCATGGAAAAGACATAGAAAGTAAACAGCATTCAGATCTGTGAGTAAGGCAATATTGTTAGATAGTCCTCTGTAGGCTTTGAAGGAAAAATAATCAATTTTGCTCCCTGATGTGGTTGACACTATCCTAACACAGTCCAGCAATGAAAAGTTGTAAAATGCGTGAATATTTCTGGTCCTAAAACTGTAGAAAAAAAGAAGACAGACAAAGAGGAAGCAATTAATTCAGTCTTCAAATGAAGGAGTTGCCAGCCACCCCAAAAGGTGGATACCTCTAGGGTATTCACTGGTTGAACATTTGGGGACACCTGAGAAAATACAGATGTGAATTATAAAAGAAAGCAAATTTCCATTAGCTGGTAAACTCTTCTCTATGTCAGTATTCAAGAAAATAACCAACTACTCTTAAATACAGATAGCTTGTTAAATTACATGAGGAAATTTGAGCAAAAGGGTTGTGCTAAATGAGTTTAACATGAAAGAAAATTTATTACCTAAAAACAAGCTTCAATTAGCATTAAATGTGTGTAGTGTTAAAGAGCTGGAGGAACTGTCAGGAAGAATATGTTTTCTGTTAATTGGTTTGCTTTGCCTAACCACTTAGGCTCCAACAAAATATGTTTACATTCCATCATTATATTTACACTTACTCTGGTCTTCCAGTGCGTAAGTAGAGGTCATGATGAATTTGTAGAAAATATTTTTCTTTCCCATTTACTGTGGTAGGTTTCTGTTCTGCACGGAATATTAGAAATGTTTGTCCCCTTCGCCTGCCCTCTGAACAAAAATACCACCCAAGCCAGGGAGGCTGTTGAGGGCATTCTTCCTTTAGTGTGTATTGTGCCATTTCCAGCAGAGATACTTTCGTGATAGGCATTAAAGGGAGTCACTCTGATGATGGCCTCATCTTGTCATTGGTTGGAAAAAATACATAGAATTGCCTGAAGTCTTTGAAGCTGTTAAGGCAGTGAGGATATAGAAAAAGACTTGATTTTCATGTGACTTTCAGAATAATAAAAAGATGACTTTGTGAGAAAGTCCTTTATGATTAAATGTTCCATGAAAATTGACAGCATTAAACTTCGAAACCCTAGTCTCAAGGAGTTTTAGAATCTAAAGTCTTTTCTTAAATAAAATATACCTACTCACCTTTTAAAAATGTTAATTACAATGTCCTATCATGTAAACTTGGGTCACATCATTTGGATTTTCTTCTGGTAAGGTTATTGTTATCAGTCAGACATCCCCCAAAAGGAAGCTGGTTTAAGTTAAATTTATCTAGTGAAAAGGTCTGTGCAGAACTTAAACCCTACATTAAAGATACAAATTCTAAATCCAGAGCTTAATAATTCCTCAAAAATAGTGGCTTGACTTGAAGGAGGTATTCATGTGTTCAGATTGTTCATGAGCATATGTACTTTGCAGTGCTGATCTTTCAGCAGGGCTTAATTTATTTCTGTAAAATTGGCAAAAGCTTTTTCAGATTAATATGTCACCCTCTTAGAGAAAGGATGAATTAATTTAAGATAAACTCCCTTCTGTAATATGAAGCTAAACTATCATTATAGAGAAGGCATTGTCTAGAGCCCATTTTTATATGAACTATGAAAATGCAATCACCTGATTAATAAATGATTGACTGATTGATTGATTTATGGCAGTGGGCGTCCCCAAGCTTCAGTGTGACTGATGACAGAGGATTTTCACCAACCCACGACTCTGGGTCATGGCACGCTCAGCATACTCTCTCCCAGAGCCAAGAAACCAGAATCTATTCCCCAACCCAGGTATTCTGGCTGTCAGCTCACCACTCTTGAATTGTTGTGTTTCATGCATACTGAGATTTGTACCCAAAGCAGTTCTGCAGGAGAACACTGAACCAAAAGTAGCAAAGCCAAACTGGAGATTTTGGTTTGGAGTTGCACGGTTGAATTCACTGAACCCTGTGGGTTCTAGATGGAAAGTGTCTGACTGCACTTAGGACACGTGCAAGGGAGGTGTGCAGAGCTCTGCTCCCCCTGTGCACGAAGCAGTGACAGGGACAAGTGCTCTACATTCAGTTCCCTGACAATCCTTCTAGCATTCCTCTGATCTCTCTTCCCTGATTGTCTCAACCTTTCAAAGAGAAAGGAGAGTGCAGCAGCAAATTAAGTTCATCAGGCACATTGCTTTGTTTTCTGGCACAGTGGCATCTCTTAAGAAAAAATGCAATAGCTAGACATTTCAATAAGGGGATTCCAGGTAAACTGGCACATCTATAGAAAAATCAGTGTGTCCAAGAGTCAATTAAATTCTTAAAATTCTACTTTTCTAAATTTCTATTAAGAGTGATAATGTACATTTCCTTCAGACAGAGTTATAGGTGATGAGAATTAGAAATACTGGCTTTTGTTAAGGGCTGTCTTTAATTTGAGGTACTAAAATTCCATTTCCTTAACGAAGTGTATTTTTTTTTTCCCTTTTAATTTTTTTTCCCCTTAATAAAATATTACTTTGTGGCATTATGGCAAACGTAAAATGCCTTCTACATATGCACAACATCCTAGTAAGTCCATGGAGGAACTGTGTTTATGGCTGAGTATTATGTATATATATAAATATATAAATATATATATATTGCTGTACATATACAGACATATATACACAGTCGTACATACATGTCTGTATATTATCTCTGATAAAGTATTTAGAGGAAATTGAAATTTATGTGTTTTTCTTGGCCCCACAGAACATAGTAGCTGTGCTACTTCTTTCATTTTTTTGATTTTTTGCACTAAGTGTGCCCGTTAAAGAGAAGATGTCAGAGAAGATCTCATTTAAATATTCCAGACATAAATATTTTTCAAGGGTAGGGTAATCCTTTTCATCTTTAGCTAACAGGAATATAGTTAAAACACCCAGAATTTCATCCTCTGATATGTTACATTATTTTCTTTTGTTAATTAGGAACTAGGCAAAGTCCTAATTTGACTTTAAATAAAGGAAATATAGACATTTCCTGCTGAAGTAAAATACTCTCAAGCCTTTTTAAAGCATCTTCTGAATAATTCTAGTAGAAAGAAATTCTGTGACCCATGTAGCACAAGAGTTATAGTTTTCAAATATATAATTTTTTTTTTCTCTTTTAAGAAATATATGTTTTGCTTTTAGTTGAGAATTTTAAATGTGGCTTTTTATCAATTGGCAGTCTTGCAAAATACTGAATCATGAAATTGTCATTGGATGCAGTACTAGAGAAAAAGTTGGCATTACTGATTTGTGTATGTGTGCATTCTTAATTCTGCGTTTTCTGCTGAATATTACTTTCCAATGTTCATGTAAGAGAGGTTTGCCTATCCCAATGCACGCACAAATATGAAGAATTTAATCATTAAATCAAAGGTGTATTTTGTATTCTGCAGGAAACAAAGGTAGTTGCTGCAGAGTGAAGAATATTATGATCTTTTCACATTATGTCTTAAGAGACACGAAAACCTCTCCAGTGAGCAATGGTAGGATAGTCTGGAACTTCGTTTGTGCCTTTTTCAACATAACTTGCACTAGGCAGCATCACCATATATGTAAATTTGTCATTAAGCTTACTTCCTCTTTTGATTGCATAAACCTTCGCGGGAATTGTCTTTTTAAGAATCACTCAAACCTTTGGCAAGAAAATTTTAACATTTCTGGCTTTCTGATTGCCAGTTGCCTGCTTGAATAACACTCTATTTGTCTGTACAATAGGAATTTACATATCGTGAGGAAAATCATGAATCCTAAAAGGGAAATTGTGCAAATAAATTGAACTGACATATAAAGGCAAACTCTTTGGCTTATGCAGAAGTAGTTAGGAGTATTCACACAGGGGAAAAGTGACGTGAAAACCACTCTTGAATTTTTAAAAATAGGGAGAGAAAAATCTAATCATTTGGCAAAACATATATTATTTTCACCTAGTTGCACTACTATTCCAAATCTTTTGGCTACTTTTTTAAGAACAATTTTTAAAAGGACCAAAATACTACAAAATGCAAAGTCAAACTAAATGTTGTTTTGATTTCATTTTAATGCCCATAATTATCATTTCATTTGTGGCATTAAGTGAATATGTTCTGATTTCCTCGACTTTGTCATCATCTCAAGTCATTTTATTTTTAGTTTCTTCTAGCTTTCAGATTATTGACAATCTCAAACAGTACTAAAAAAATAAAAAGTGATTACTATTATAAAAATATATTTTGCATGATCTAAAGAGGGTAGAAAATATTTTGCAATCGGAAATATTCATGTTCTTATCTATATCACAATGACAGCACATAGAGGAGTACCTAATCATATGTTTCAGCATCAGTTGTTAGAAGATGTTCTCAAATGTTTCATCCTTCTGGATTCCACAATTTACTACATATTAATAATAATTTATTTTAGTAATTTAGCATTTTACATAGTCAAATTCTTTGTGATGCCCTCAATAAAGATTTATTTAAAATGCAGTGTCACCTACCATTCCTTTAGTTATATTTCAGAATTTGCATGTTTCCTTCTGAAACATTTCCCATGTCTATGATGATATTGAAAATATCTATAGTAATCCAAGATAATCTGGGCTGAACTGAAAATTCAATAGCCATGATCATTTTTCATGGAAACAGACCTGCCCTTACTTGTATTATTAATAATGAATGAGATTTTTAACAAATCAGATATGATAGTTGAGCCAAATTAGAGCAAAACTAATGGATTATTTTTTATTTTTTTTTGCAAATGCTTGTCTGTTGGACAGTGTATCTGTATGTTTGCTGGTAAAATACCCCTATGTACATGCATGTACATGTATACACAAATGGACTGTGGATGTAAAACCTAAACACAACACAGAGTAGACTTAGAAGATGTTGCCTTTTAAGTGTGATGCCCACAATAGGTTGGATATTTTGTAAAGATTCTTCACCCAGAAGGTGTTTGGGCACTGGAACAGGCTCCCCAGGTCAGTGGTCACAGCACCAGCCTGACAGAGTTCAAGAAGCATTTGGACACTGCTCTGAGGCACATGGTGTGACTCATGGGGGGTGCATGAGCAAGAGTTGGACTTGATGGTTCTGATGGGTCCCTTCTAACTCAGGAGAGTCTGTGATTCTGTAATTCTGTGTCCAAACAAAGAGACCTTGGGAGTGTGTAAAGAAATAAACCTTAATGGTTTTAGTTGTGAGCTTAGAAAGTATCTCCAGCTATAGTTGAGTGTTACTTTTACCCTGAGGGCATTCATGGCATGACAGTACTTCCCTCTAGCATTGAGCATTGTAGCAAGCAATAATTCAACAACCAAGTTTAGCAACAATTACTCCAGATAATCACTAAAGAGTGCATGGAAGCTGGCACCATTCTCATACAAAATCTACTAGACTCAAGAGGTACTAAACAAATGAGAAAAGAATCAAAGTTTTTCCAAACAATTCTTTAGGATGAGCCGTATTTATGTGACACTAAAGCATCCTCAGCATTGATGCTGGGTCTTGTGGTAAGCTCTAGCTGATTCATAAGGGAATGATGAGGTATTGTTCAATGAAGTCCACTCTAAGGCTCCTAAGTACAGGTTTTGAAGAGAGAAATTTTATCTCATACTTGTGTAGAGTCTGTCCCCAAAGTACTCCACCCTTTGAACTTCTCTGAAGAAAAGAAAATTTAAAATGCAGCCCAGGAGTCAGTATCTCTAACTTAAAGTCTTCTTTCTGAAGGGAATTTTATAACTGAAGTTTCTGAAATATCCTTAGGGTAGAGCTATGAGGAGGCATCCAGAATCCAGAAGGTTATGCATAGGTCACATCTACAGATGTTTTTTCAAAAGTATGGTACTTCAGAATAAAATTGGATTTTAATATTTGAATAGGAAATAGAGACCTAAGAAAATTAACTACTTATCTTTTGGTACCAGGAACATTTTTAGTCCATTTAAATAATGTATTAAATATTTTAAAACTAATATAAACATTAATTAATGGCAAACTACGTTTGGCTGGATTCATATGTACAATACTGAAAAAAATCCAGAAGTCTTTCTAAAGACTTTCAAAGGTGTTTTAAAGATACATGCAAAGAGAAGCTATTCTTAATTGATGTCAATATTTTTCTCAAAAATTCATTCAAAGAGTATGGTTTCTACCATTCTGAACAAAATGTCATATTTAATTAACCTGTACACTTAATATTTGCATATCTAGGTTCAGGCACAGATCAGGGTGGATGTGCAGTACAGAGTATGGGTGAGAAACTTGGTTCCTCTCAGCAGACTTGAACAGGATTGTGGCATGGTGTTGGATGGCTGCTTATAGTTTTGACAATGAATCAGATCAGTAGAACTTTTACTTTGAGTAATGGCACACTCGTGGAGCGCAGAGGGGAGGGAAATAATTAATTCCTGTGTCAATCACGGCGTATTTCTGTCTCAGACAGAGGCAAACAGTCGAGCTGGGAGAGCCGATGCGTAACCGTGGGCGTCTTGTGCTGACGCTGAGCTGTGATGCCGTACTTGCACTATCATCATCTTGTTCTTCTGGGTTCTGTAAGGAGATTAAAAGTGTTTGTTCAGTATGGCCAGTACATGTTAATTCAATCAAAGGTCAATGAAATATTAAACTGCTGCATCAATATCCTACTTTCAGGTTTTTGATGTTCTACACAATATAATAGTGGGTGGGGTAAAAAATACTAGGAAGTCCTTCTCATTTCTTCTTTCTTCTCTTCCTAAAACTGCTAACAGAATTCAAAAATGCCCTAAATACGTCTGCCATTTCAGACTTTAAAAAAGAAAGAAACTTTGTATTTTGAAAGGAGTCTTTCTTGGAGTATGTGTCCTTTGTTCTGCATGTTTTACTTCCTTTACTTGCTGATACCATTTGTCTTGATGAAAGAGCTGTAGCTACTTCTTCCTGCAAAAAGTAGATAAGAGAAGTTTCACTGGAAGTTTCTGAATTGTTTTTGTAACTTTTAATTGTACAGAGTGCTTTTAGAGAACGTTAAGGATCCTCTAAATTGAGAGTTGTAGTCTTTGGTCCAGCAGCATGTTTCTCTTTGAGTTAACAACACTTACTTAGTGAATCGGAAGCTGTTAAAGGTGTATCAGTGCATTTCTCATTACTATAACGTGCATTTCTCATTATTAATGTCCGTGTGTGCTGGTGAACTACTTGTTCAAAGCAGAATATCCTTAAACTCACACAGCTTGGCAGTAATCACTCGGATCTCTAACTCTCTGATTTAAGTGTGTTATGCACAAACTTTTTACCTAAAACTAAGGACAGTGTTAGTTCCTCCCGTGAGTGTTCTGAAGGGGCTCTGATGCCTGTTATGTCAGACAGCTCCACATTTGAATAAAGTGATCCTCTGTTTTCAACTGCACTGCTGTTGGGAAGCACAAATTTGTAATGGCTCTTGATAGCATCAATATCATCAGTACTTCAATGTTCTTTACCATAAGGGAGAATGGTGCAAATGTTACTGTGATAATGACTTTTTTCATGTTTTACACTCTCAGGTATAATAGAAGAGTTGTATCTGGTTGATTTTATGGTTTAATGCATGAAAAGTAAGAGTAAGAGGTGTTGATTGGTATCTAGACTTTGGAAGGACAGTAGATTTAAGAAACTGACCCTGAACATAAAGTAATACTTGTTTCTCTCCTGAAATTTTGCAGCCAAGAGCCAGAGTTTGCATTTCTGGATCATATACATGTTAAGATAGGTGGAATTGCATTACTGGAATGAAAATTGCAATACAAATCAAAAAATCATTGTACACATTTTCTTGCAAGCAAGGTTTTTTGTACATACAAGATACAAGCAAGAATAGTTCTTTTGTGATTCTAACAATTTAAATTATAGCTTATGTACCTTATGCAGGAGAAAATAGAAGAACAGACATTCTAGCTGAAGGGGCAAGTACTGCCTTCATTTCCTCTAAAATATATTAAAACAATTTTATTTTTATGAAAGAGGCAAAGTGATGCTTTGAGAAATTAATTTATTTTATTGCAGTGTTTTGGAAGTTCTAATTTTTGGCTGCATATAACCTTAGTAAAATGAATAATGAACTCTGCTGTATCTGGAGTCTTGTCCTTCATGCTTTGCCTCACATACAATTCTCTTTCCTTGCATCTATTTTATTCATCAGATTAGGTCTTGTCATCTTTGCAATTCACACAACAGGAAATCAATAATTAATTATGGATAGGTAAAGCAATGCCTCACTGATTGCCTAAGACTTGCACTTTATAAAACCACCAGGGATAGTTTCCTTGCTGTTTCTCACTTGAATAGATTTGGCAAGTAATTAGCACTATCTCTCCCTCATCATGTGTCTCTTCATAGCTAAAATCAAGGGATGAGGTGTAAAATTAAGGTGCAAGATCTGTGATTAGAAGATGATAACAATGCACATCAAAAAGTGTATTTGAAAAAAGAGAAAAGTCATCAAGGCTATCCATGGCATTTTGAAAGAAAAAAATGGATGATAGTCTCAGAAGAATATAGTACCCCTTGCACTGCAATGGAAGAGAAAAACAAGGAGAGAAAATATTGTAGATTATTTTGAGGTGGAATGCTGACAGTAGGAGAATAATGGTGTTGCTCTCAGAGAAGCCGAGATGGAGGCTGGGAGGTATATGTCTCATTTTGAAAAAAATGAGTTTAACCACCGATTCTGAAAATGTCACTTCAAAGAGCCTACAGAAAACGTAATAATCCTCAGCCAGTGCCAGACAGTGTTGCTGCAGTTAATGACTGTCTGACTAGGAGCCCTTCTTTAAGCCTCATGCTGCCCTAAATACGTATTTCAATATGTATTTGTCTTCCAGCTTCTTAAGCAATTGAACTTCTGCTGTGTCTGGGATGCAGAAACGGTCACTGATAAGTAAAAGCCATTTGTACATGAAACTCAGAGTAGAAGACAAGAAGTGCTGAGGTCGAGCCCCCTGCAGCAGAGAGGAGATGGAAGCGCTGCGTGTGTCACACAGCTGCACCAGCTGTGGAGCAACAGGGCAGCCCCAGCATCTGGCACTGGGACAGGGGACTGAGGCTCCCTGGGAGAGGTGGCTGCTCCAGCAGAGCTCTGCCCCTGCCTGGCCTGGGCCTTCCCTGCCTGGCCCTGCTGCTGCTGCTCTTTGCCTTGGCTCAGATGATGGCACTGCTTCCATGAGGCTCTCAGCAGTCTCCATCCTCTCCCCTCGGTTAGGTCTGTGCAGGGGAGGAGGGAGTGGCTTTCCTCAGAGGCTCACACAGGAGTGGTGTTCAGCATGACCTTTAACCAGCAAACAGCTGGCTTTATCATCATCAAGAAAAGGCATGGGAAGCAAGCAAACCACTGTGGCTAGCTTCTCATCCTGTCACCAACTCCTGCTCTTTCATCCAAATTAATGTAATATTTTTAAAACTCCCAAACTTGATGAATTTATCTTTTAAAAATAGTCTCTTGGCTTCTGTAAGTTGTGGAAGTGAGACTATAAGCACAAATACTAAAATCTTCAAAGATAAGCTTCAGTGATGCATGTCTTCACTTTGTGTCTGTTGATTTTGGGTGGTTGGCTCTATGGGAGAGGAGGGGACGCAAAACACTTGGAGTCAGCAGCCCTTTTGAAGCCATTGAAATTACTCTGGAATTAAGGATTTAAATCAAATGGACATATAAGCTGGGAGAACACCAGGATCTTCCAGGCTCAGTCCCTACTCTTCTCTTGAACAACATATCTTGATTTACCTCTTTGGAAGCAAAAGATAAAATCCTAGGAATAAAAATGTTAATACTGGCTGGAATTGAAGAGTAACTGATGGCAGTAAAATAATGTTTATTTGTAATATATCATAAAGCAGTTCAATGCCCAGGAATTCTTTTCTGGTTTTGAGTTTTTCTGGAAACAACGCAAGAAATCCAGAAAGAGCAATACTTTCAGGAGTCATCTACTCTTAATAGGATTTGACAGTGTAAATTCAATTTGAAGTTGTGAATTCAAAGAAAAAAAAATTAAAAACACCTTGGAGTTTAAATTAGATAGTTTATCTAAAACTAGTTGGTTTGTTTTTCAAGAGTGTTTCTAGAGTTTTTGAAGCTGTAGGAATTCAGTTAAAATCCCTCTTCCAAAGTAAAACTCTTCAAGTACAAAGGCAGGGGCTTTTTTAGAGAACAGTTGTCTCACCATCTGTTCCTTAGCAGCTCACATTTCCTTGTCATGCTCTCCAGTGGTGCACAGGTCCTTGCTGGGGATGAGTTAGCTTCTTCCCTTGCTGCCATGGGGCAGGCTGGCTTGGTATGTTTGTCAACAAACACTGGGAAATGTATTTATTCTTTCTCTTTTATTAAAACAAAATAATACGATCCCAGATTGTAAACCCTAACAATAAGTAAGGGTGGTTCTTGGTGATCATAAAAAACACATTATTTCGGAAATCTCATGTGAGAGCTCCATGAGGTAATTGTGTGGATTACCCCATCCTTGTGGCCATTTCAGATTTCTCACCACAGTCAGGTCATACACATAATTTTCATCTGGCAATGTGTGTAGGTTATTTGATCCAGTTCTAATTTCTGCTGTGTCCTATTAGAGTTGTGACAGCAAATTCCCACTGAAGAATTGCCCAGACCTGTGTAAGTCTGATGAGCCTTGACTTAATTCACATCAGATTTATCTTTTGCTGTAGAAAACATCACACTGGTGCACACCAGTCAGGATGTTTCATTTAACCTGACAGTGGTGCTCTAGCTTGTGAGGGAAGCAACACCAGCAACTCAGAGCAGTGTCTGGCTGTTTCAAAGTAGATCCTACTTACATATTTATAGGCACTTTGGCTTGTTACAGCCTCACCTACTTCTCACACCACAGTGAGTCTAGTTACTGATCCCTGCAAGAGATTGTCTATGAAAACTTCACATCTCTACAGCTTATAACCATTACAGGAACAGTTATGACTGCAATTAATGTCCTGGAACCAAAAAGAAGGTGGCTTATGGATAAAGAGGTAGGATGACCAAACAAGTCTGGTCCTCTATGCTTCAAGTTGTCTGTAAAATGTCTATTAAATCAGGTTACAAGAGGATCAGACCTGAAGCAAGAAGTAGCATTTTGGAGAGGCTGTAAATTTCAGGAAGGCTGGATGCAACCTTATCTATCAGGCTTTAGCTGTTTTTTTATTGGATTTGTTGCATCATTTTTATTTTTTCTCTCTAGTAGGAATTTCCTGTTTACAGGAAGTCACTCTTCTCTGTTCCTGACAATGTTCAAACACCTATGGCCAGGAGTGCTATTCAACACTGAAAGATACTGAGCCATCATACAGCCCTCTATATCTTACAGTTTCTCTCGAGCACTCTGTGCTTTTCAAGTCAGTGTGTTCCTATAGCAGCTGGTCAGTATAATCAGTCAGAGGATAGGGCTTGTTATCACCTTTGCTGCATGGCTATTAGCACTTGGACTGTTGTGGGATTTCTTTCTGAGCGGATGCTGTGAGGTGTCCAGCTTAGGCACCATACCCTCCCTGACTCCTGGACAGTCCTTGGCCATCTCACTCCTCTATTGTCTGTGAATCCTGCAGGCAGGAGCTCTGGTTCCCTACTGGGTCAACATGTTGACAGTTCCCATCAGGGCTTAATTTAATTCAGTACTCACAATGTTACTGTACTACAGGAGAGAAAATGGTGTGTCTGATATCATCCACCTCCAAAATCATCTCCTCAAATCAAAGACTCTACTACCAGTGACTTTTGAAAATTTGAAATTCTTGCAAACATAATAGAAATCTGCTTTCCATTTTGCCCTTACATTTTAAACACAAAGAAAATATTAATAAAAGGAAAAAAATCTATTTTAATGAGACACCTGTAATAGGTGTTTGACACATTAAGTTTAGTCACTCTGACAAAATAATCTCATGGCCTGATGAAAATTATTTATTTTCAAAATGACTGAAAGCTGAGCAGGGAGATAAAGAACCTGTTCACCCCTTAAGCCCAGTAAAAAGTAATCAGAGAGACTACCATATCAGTTTCATTTTCTATAGCAATCATCCAACTCCCATCCCAATTTTAATCCTGCAGCTTTTCCAAGAAATATGTCACTGCCAATAAAGTTTTAACATTTGGACTTTAAGAAGTATAATTGATATAATAGTATAATGGATATATTCAGTATAGTCAAAATATAGACAAATTCCCAGTAGAAGATGCTTTGGAAGGATGTATAATGGTATTGCTGTACTTAGTTTGTTCTCTGTCCTCCTGTAGTATGCAGTTGCCACCTATTAATTAATTACTGCCATTTAATAAGTACATCCATCTGTAAGAGAATTGCATTGAATTGCTTTCCAATTTGTCAAATCCTTTTGTCTTACTCTTCCTCTCCTAGATCACATTTGTGGCTAGTAAATTAGTTTCCTAAATTCAGTCTCACGTACTTTGGTCTTGAGTTAGCTTTCTTCTCTACAGGACACTGCTGCATACTGTACCTTTAAGTACCCAAATCAATTTAATTTAATTTCATTACAGGCAGTAGACCTGAAACAAACTAATGAAAGCAGCCATCATGTCAGGTGGTATTTATCTAGCCATTAAATTGAAAATACCCCCTTTAGGCTCTTAAAATTAGTTTCAATATTTAATACTAATAGCTTTTGGAATTGTTGATGGAGATAGTTTTAATAAATTTGTTACAAACTGTTTACCTTTATAAGGAAATAAGCTTGTTCCTTACAGCAGAAGGGAGGTAAAGATAACTGAAAAGTATTTGGGTTTTGAAATACTGTGAGGTCCGGGAGCTGCCCACAGTCTTGTTGAAAAACACCATGAAAGTCCTCATACAGTGATAGGAGTATGCCTTGTTTAGTCAAAAGCAATGCCAAGTCAGTACAAAACTTGTCTTAGAGTTTATTCTTTGCCTCACTTGTCTTACTGAGCTGATTTATCTTGCCAGCTTGAGAATTTGTAGCAGAATTTATTTGAAGACCTCATTACAAGCACTACTGTCACCAGAGAGAAAAAATGAAAATTTGCAGGGAAGAGAAGAAGGGAGAACATCCGCTGCAGAGAAGACTGCCAGTGCCAGCATCCTTCACAGCTCTCCTTGCTCTCAGGCACCTTGCAGTGCTGTGTCTGAGGAAGCAACACTGACAGAGTTCCTGTTGCTATCCTGCACAGCAAACTTGGTGCCACATGCTATTCCTTCAGAGTCCGTGGGACAGTGCAGGTGTCAGGGATTTATTTCATCTGCCTGCCTCAGAACCAGGCTGCAGAATTGATGTACACAATACTGAGGGAATAGGCAACAGGAACAGACACTTAGGGGAAGACTCTTATCAGTTTTTTTTGAACAATATGCCAGGGTTTTACGTGAGGGAAGCAAGACTGCAGAAGGAGAGTATACTTGGCCATGAATGTATCCAGATCCACAAAACTGGAAGCATTTCTACCTTGCTCTATGTAAGCTTGATTGATGTCTCTTCTTTTGTAAGAGAGTAATATATAGTGCATCCCTTTTTCTTTTGTCAGATCTAAAGTTTGTTCTCTTCATAGCTTCCCCTTCTTCAGTCTGTTTAAAAGAGAACTTATTTTGAACAGAAATAAATTCTGTTGTAGAAAACTACAAAAGAATGAGATATAGTCATCTTTCTTGTAAGAAATTCTGACCCCAGAGCAGGAGAAAGAAGGAAACCATTTTTCTTCATCAGGATGAAAGCATGGCCTTCTCACATGTTTCCTCCTTCAGTTTTATAACAGATGAATCAATGCACAAGTTTTTGTCAACTGAGACAAAAAATTAAGACTCTATGTGTTACTTGTAGTCCTGATGCTTAGATAAGATTATTGGACTTGAGCTATTCATTATAACTCTAACTACAAACTATTATGTCTTCTTTAAAATACATGTATTTTATATATATAAAAATATTGTATATAGTAATTTCTAATTTCATTTAAGAAGTTAGAGTTTCACAGGTCTTTTTTCTTCCATTATCATGATCCCTCCCTTTAGCTTGGAGGATGTGGTTTGTGTAGAAACTTCTTTTTGGAGACCAGATAAAGATTGGAACAACTGTATATAGAAAATTTTGGTTTAAGGAAGTGGTATTAAAGATCAAGTATTCCTTTTTTCTAAACTCTTACTAGTTTTTATTAACTAACTAGATTTCTCCCTTGTATTTCCTTATATGACTGTGGTTAAATACGAGGTGACGTTCGGTGAAGTGTCACCATGGGCTCCAGGGAACGTCCTGACTGTACTGTAAAAGCCGTAGCTCAGTTTCACTCTTCCTCATTTTTGTCTTTGGAATTTTAACTGAGATGCACCCCTGTTTGTACAAATGCATTACAGGGGGAGTACAGACATTCAGCACCTGTAGTTAGGACTCTGTCTGTCCTAATTTGTTTATAGAATTTCCCTCTACAAGAAGTATGAATATCTTCTTTCCCCCTGCTGTGTCAGTCATGCTGAGTTCACTTTTCAAAGAGTCTCATGGAAAGGGGATTGTCAAGCCATCTTCTCTTCCAAGAGCCTGCTGCCCATGGTTTCTGTGGATGGAACAGTCAGACAGATACCTTGAGCAAAGGCAGAGCATGGGAAGGGTGGGATTCACTGCTGGCTGTGTGGAGTAGCTGAGTTAGAGAGTGGGAATATTCTTTACTACCATAATTGTGAATTGTTGTTCTGTAAGCAAGGGGAAAATTCCAGCTGGTTTTTGGTAGTGTTTTACTGTGTTTATTTTTATTCAGCATTTCATTGCAAAACTTTTCTTTAGCACCATGCCTGGTGCTTGACTCGATTTCCACTGATCCCAACAGAAAGTGGGCATTTTTAAAACTGTGAGACTGGGAAATATCAATGTCACTGATTCAGATTTTACATTAAGCACTGATAAAGACAGTTGCAATCTATCAATACTGAAGGCATTTGAAATGCTGTCATTTAATAAGAACACTATCAGAATCAGTTTATGCTCTCATGATAGTTTCAGACTATATGTAATACATTTTTTAAAAATGCAAAGTACATTATTTTGGATTATTGCATTATGTTATGGTGCAGGAGAAAACATGAATTATTTAAATTTTCCTTTTTTATTTTTGAACTAGTTGTTTCTAGTAGTTGTATTACTTTATTGCACTGTTTTAATATGTCACCATTAGCATATTTTTAAATAGAAGGAATACAATGTCATTCTGTATGCCTTGAAGAAAACTGGAACAAGGAAAATGCATTGATTCTTTTTCTTTTGTTTGTGAACAAAAGGGCAGTTAATATAACTAAGCTAAATAGATGTGCTGTCTGGTAATCCTGGAACTTCCCAATCTACTTATTCCAAAACCTCCCAATAAAACGGAAAATGTTTCAAGCCAGAATGCTGTTTGCAATGTGAAAATAGAGTTGCGGAAAAAAAGGGCAGAACTATTAAACAAATAGCCTAAAGCAGTGTTAATAATTTCAGTCTGTCTGAGATGTGTTGTTTTATAGAACTTGCTACATTTATTTTTAATCCTGCTGTGTCAGTACAGCCAGCACATCCCATCCTTCACCACTAACTGTGTTTACCACCCAGTGGCAGGAGGAGGACAGCAGCCTACTGGTGTATCCATAGTGTAAACAGCAGAGGAAAATACTCTGCCTAAAGCGTGGACTGACCTTTGTCACCATTCTTGGTGTTGCAGGACGGATGGTCACAGTATCACTTTGTAGCCTCATCCTCAACAATAGAAAGGGATCGGCAAAGGCCGTACTCGTCATCCCGCACGCCCTCCATCTCTCCCGTGCGCATGTCTCCGAACAACCGCTCAGGTAAGGCACAGCACATCCGCCCACCACCCTGGCATCTGCCTTCGTGGTCAGCTCTGGTGGAGGGGCACAAAGTGTATTCTTTACTGTCACCAAATTAGCTGTTCAAAACAAGATTTTTATTTGTATCATTAGCACCTGGTAAAGTTTTACAGAAGAAAGATTATTCTATAACATTTTGTCATCAATTCTCCCAAAGTGTTTCCTTGGTGGGGATTAACTGACTCAGTCTCAGGGCAGTGGCATCCACTGGTAGCACCAGGAAATTCTGTTGGTCACATTGCTAGTTGTGAAAGCCACTATGTGGTTTAGGACCACTTTGCACACTTAGCAGAAGTTTAAAGACCCACATAACATTTTTGTCAGCTTTTATTCTGGGTATGTGTGTATACATATGCATATGTAAGTTTTACAGATTTGTCTACACATCTTTCTGTAACATTGATAGCATATTTACACCAGTTACTATCAATTCTGTATGATCTGCATGATGAACTAATATAAGTATCTCAACTAATACCATAGTACAAATTAATTTTTCTATGTAGAAATCGGGTAATCTTCCTCTCACTTTATTCTAAGGTAGAACATGCCTTCACTAGATTAAGCCATTCCCACTGAAAAATTTTTGAGATAAACAAGAGTGCTGTCAGTCTTTCAGTGGCCTTTCTGCTGTTATTCAATCAAATGTTGTCATTCCATAGGTACACCAAGGGTTTAGCACTGAAATTGCCAAATTTATGATTATCATATCTGCGATAGTTTGTTTTTTAAGAAAATTGTTTTATTAATTATCTGTAAGCTGCATCTTTGTCCTGCTGAACAGCAGCTGAGGAGATGTGAAAATGTAGCCACAAATAGTGAGAGCTGCTATTCTGTTTATAAAATCTGCCATTACACAAGTCCATAAAGGGCTCCTGTTCCTTTTTTTCTTCTCTAAAATCTCATCTTGACTGTAAGTGCAAGGTCCTAGAAATGTCTGGCCCTAAGATCTTAGTTCTGTCTTTTGCCAGAACCATCTTCTCACTTCTGTTACTCTGAATTTCGGGTGAAATTTTACTGCCGTCATCAGTTATCATAAGACTGGAAAAGCACAAATAACAGTGGCTGTTTCTAAAGGAAGAAGAGCCCATATCATTACACACCAGTCAGCTCAATGTCAGTCTAGAAGATTGCTGGAACAAATAATCAGAACCTGTGCAGCTCAGAGGTAGTAGGAACATAAGATACTACTTAAATCTAGGAGTATCTATTTCTACATAACAGTGTGAGTAGTATCCATAGCAAGCAATGATTCAGTACCAATCGCTCTTATTAAATCCATCTGAATTCCTGCTACAACATAATCAAAACACTTAGCAGAAAGAGAAGTCAGTATGTGCAATATCCTATGATCAGTAAGACTTTTTCACACAACATTTTTATGGACAAGCCTAAGGCAAGCTAGCCAACAGTTCAGAAAACAACCTGTGCAATAAATAAAAAACTTATTGAAACCCATTCACAAGGAAAGCATATTGTTTATTGCCAAAATGGCAGATTGCTGTGCTAGGAGCCTAGCCTGGGTCCAGTGGTTTTAGTAATGACCCAGATAATATGCAAAAGTTACCTATTATCTTTGTGGGTGACATAAACTTGGGAGAAACTCATGTTCTTTAAAGGGAATTATTGAAATTCAAAGTGATCCTGAGAAATTGGAGGTAATGTTCAAAGGGAAGAAAAATGACCAATCCTTTAAAAATAAATTATGAAGGAGAATATCTGACTAGATGAAAGTTCCTTGAAAATTATCTGGGGATTTTTATCAGTTGCACACATGAATTGGAAGGTGGAAAAATCAGGATATGAGAACAACTGAATGGACTGTAATTGTTTAACTCAAGTGAAAGAGACACGAGATGGAGACAGTGGGAAGAGGTACACACCGATTCCTCAAGCATGTAACAGCCAGCCGTGAAGAGGAATGGTGTGAACTTTTTCTGCTTTCATAGCAGACAAATGGAAATAATGAGCAGCAAGGAGTCAGATTAGGCATCAGGGAACATTTCCTAGCAGTGGGGAAAGAAAGCACTGTAACACACTGCTTGGGGCAGTTATGTGATCTCTGTCATTAGAGATCTTTAGTTCCAGATTAAAATCTGTCAGGAATTATGTTGGTATACTGGATCCTACCTTGGGGTAAAGAGTTGAAGTAAATGAACTCAAACCATCCCATCCATCCTTAGGACTGGGTAAAAACAGGCTCAAACTGCTGTAGAGAGCTCTATATTCTTTTCTGTATCCTTTTAGAATTAGAGCAGAAAAACATCTCAGTTTTCAGTCTAATATAAACCAAAGTCTTCATCCTTGCTTCCAGTAAAAACTCTGAAAGAGGGTGCTTCTGCATTTTAATGCTTGCCAGAAAATAGTTTTCCTCTCCTGGGAAGAGCGAGGGAATTCCCACAGGGAACAGAGAGAGATGATTTTATCTGTATCAGTCAATTTTGTTCAAAACACCAGAGTGTTTATAACCATTACCAGAGTATGTGAAACAAAGTGTGTCTCTGCTAGCAGCTTTTTCAGGGTTTGTGTTCTGACCTGCTCCCCATTAGCCTCAAGCTACCATTAGCTGATTTGGTAGTTTAACGTCATGTTTCTTTATATCTGCCAGATTATCAGCTTTAGATTTACATCACTATTGACAAACAGTTTGAAAGCAATCCCCAGTTTTAATGGCTTCATAAGAAAGAACATCTGTCCTGCATTTGCTCTGTGAGTTCAGAGGCCAGGCCAGCAAAACCAACTGAAGCAGAATTCAACATCGCTTGTGCTTCCGTAGCTCATAGTTGAGTGCAAGTACTTCACTGTTGCTTAACTAAAAAATATGCCTCAAGGTCAAGCTTCACAAAAAATTTGTATTGAATTTTAAATTCTTTTCTTTGTTTTTGAACGAAGGCATTGCTACTGTATTTGAGCTTCTTTTTACATATCAGATTCCTGGGTGGAGGCAGGGGAGTATGTGAGGGTAAGCACCAGCACTTTAGTAATTTTTGTATCACTGTGCCCTTACAAGGCTCTGAGGGGCTCTGCCACTCACCCTCTGGTCCTTCTCCTGCCCTCTACAGCAAGGAAAGTGCACTTTATCTACCAACACCTAAGTATATTGAAGCCATTTTACTTGAAAGCCATTATTTTTTTCCTTTGCTTTTCTCCTTTTCCTAAGCATTGCAAGCTCTAAGGCTTGATGATCAGTGCCACTGATCACCTCCACAATTGTGTGAGACTTGAGTATAAAACCCAGTTCTCTTTTTTTTTACCTGTACTTTCCTCCTTTTTGCTGTACCATGAGTATAGGTGAAGAAGGATTTAGTTTTAATAAAAATAGCTAAAAGTAGTAGTTGTTGCTTTAATTACTGTTATTCACAAAAATAGATATTTAAAGGCAGGGAAATTATTAGAGGTAACTTTAATTGCTAGGCATTCTTTGGTATGTCTTCTAGAGGACAAAAGGCTTTTTTTTCTTCCCTTTTCCATTAGAATAATTTAATTGGTTTGTTTATTTTAAAGAGAAAAGAGAAGAAAACAATATTATAAGGTTTTTTCCCTACACTGTTGAACATTAACAATCTTTTCAATGGAAATAAAGTAACCATTTTGAGTAAAAAATGGAAGTGCTCTTACAAGAAAGTTCTGACAAGTTAAAGAAACTGAAAAGCACAAGGAGGAAAAAAAAAACAAAAAACTGTTGGTTTTTTTTAATAGCTATCATCTTAGATGTTGATGTAAGTAAAAAGAAATATAACATTCAGAAATAAAATTGTTTGTAGTTGATTGTCCAATGAATACATTTGCCTTGAAATAATAGCATCTCTTCTTTTCCTCCACATTATGGTAGTGTTTCTTCCTTCATGTGAAAACAAACAGATACAAATTTTACTAAAATACTTACTCAAGAGTTAAACCCTACATTCAGTCATATATGATAAAAAATAAACAAACAAACCATTTTTGTTATCTAGCAAGTGCCCCAGCCTCACCTCGGGAAATGATCAGCCTAAAAGAAAGAAAAACAGACTATGAATCAACTGGAACTAATGCCACTTACCATGGAAATAAAGGAGAACACACCTCTAGGAAAGACACCATGACAGGTGAGATTTTGCTTGCATAGCATGTATAAAAATCAGCTGTGATAGAATGCTGATTTTACAGGATTGGCTGAGCTTGCTGCAATGTGGAAAAGAGTCAACCTGCTTTGGTTAATTCCCAGGTTTTAGCCATCTTGAGAAATACAAGTGAAGATATATTTGAATGAATACAACAGTATGTGAAAATGATTTGTGAACATTATAGTTCTTCACAGAAAAAAGACTCTGAATCCAATTTTGCATGTCTTTTTCAATTTTTCATTTGTTTTCATTTCAGAAGGAATTTGGTTGATCACTTTGAAATAACTGGTATATTTGAGCATATGCATGATCCCTAACATCTGTCTTTTGCAGGGAATGTTCTCCTGGATAAGTTAACTTATTTTGTATGTCAGTGTTCATAGGAAATTTGTGGCTCTTTGTGATCCATGTTGCTTTCTCAACTGGGCTGATTTAAATGCATTAATTTTCTCCGTCTATTGTGGCATTTGTTGCAGGTTTCTTTGAAGGCCTCTCTTCCCAAGTGAGCTCATTAATCTCTCAGCATTTCAGTAATTAGGAAATTTTGAGTGCTTTTCCCAGTACTGTACATCTTCGTGTATTCTCTTGCAAAATACATGTTGGTCTCCATCTTTATTTTACAGGCTTATATAACCATTATGGAACTTTTTGTCATGTTTATGTAGTGCCAAGCATCACAGTCTCTTCTTCTCCAAATGCTGCCTCAGGGCAGGCAAAAAATCTCAGTGAGAAGTGTGAATGCCTGTTACCTTCTCCCATGCCCTCTGTAGAGTTCTTGCTCAGAGGCAGAATGGGTTTCTCACCAGGAACACGGTGGCTCAGCATGAACCCATCCATAACACCCATCTTTCAAGACTGTATTCAGGATATGAAGATACTCACACTGTATCTACTGTGTTCTATGTGATTATGTAATGAAAACCTAAAGATCAGCCTTGGAACTTGTGTGAAAATGCAACATGGAATGTTAATTAGCCTGAAGTTGGTGAAAACTGAAGACAAGAATGGCAGTCAAGAGCATTTGGAAACCACAGAAATTAGGAGTGTCCTGAATGACTTCTGTGGGGTACTACAGAAGAGTGCAGAAGATTCAGTCAAGGTACTGCAATTTATATGTCTCTAATGTTTTGAGTGATTGTCACTGCATGAGGTGGTTTTCTTAATTCAGTGGCCCTTACTTGGCTGATTGTGAAGGACAGGAGTGAAGTTTTTTCAGCCATTTGTCAAGGACCCATAAAGGGTGAATCTGAGGCATCAGACTGAAAAGGAAAAGGCAGAAACGGTAATATTTTGTTCTGGTTGTATCTGTAAATTCAGACCAGGAAATTATATCAGGAAGTTCACCAAAATAAAGAAAGTGTCCTAATGCTGAAAATTTGTGTTTCCTTGCAGATAGTCTTGTCTCTCTGCATGTTAAAAAAATGGGCTTTTCTTTTTCCACACCTCTTTTCATTTTCTTTTCTACTGAGGTGGTATTCTTCTCCCATTCCTACTTCCCTTATTTCCTTTCTCTTGCAATATCGTTTTCAGATTGTGGGTTTGTCCTGCCTCAGCAACCTTTACTCCATTTTGATTTTTGCATTATGTTTTCCTCTAATATTGTCTTGTATTTTGTCTATTTCTATTGATTATTTGGGTGGGTTTTTAGTAAGGAATTTTGTAACTCTTAGCATCATGCTCAGCTATCAACTGTCTTTCCAGCTCCTGAGCTCAGTGAGGGGAAAAAAATCAAACAAATTCAAATCATAAAGTGTAATATTTCACAATCTTGCATGACCAATGTACAAATAAATATGTAATTACCAAGTAACTTTCTCTTTTTCAGATCATCAAATCTGTGCACATTTGATCTAAACTCAAGCACCAGTATAAGAACAAAAGAAAATGACAGAAGAAGTTTTGCTCATCAACATTCAACATGGAATTTGTGTAACATAATTGTAGCTCATTAAATAATAAATATTTGATTTAAAAAAAACATATAAAATCAGTACTTGTGATTTTGTGAGACATTCTGACTTTCCTTGCGTGGCCTAACACAAGTTCATGTCGCAAGTTTATTGCGATGCCTGTGTTTCATTTTGCACATCAGACAGTGCAATACATCCACGGGGATGGCACTCAGATGAATGTTTCCTCAGGTTCCACCTGGCGTACACAAATTTTGATCTGCTCGTCTCCTTTTGTGCCAAGCTGATGTATTACACAAAGCTTTCTTTGACTTATGGATTTTACACAGAGTCTAGAGCCACAGCTGTAGTCCCAATTTATCCATGACTGTCTCCATGATCTTCTCCAAAGCTCTTCTCAGTTTATAGTTGGAAAATTTTATGACCTTTGGGCTGGGACTGAAATGAAGGTTTTTTGATGGATTTTTGAAGTAGGAATGTTGGCTTCCTGCCATCCTGAGGATTTGTCAGGAAACCTCTGGGGAAAATGGAGAATCTATGAAGTAAACAGTTTGGCTGAAGATGATGACTTGCATTGATTTCACGAGGATAGCTAAAAAAATAGAGGCACAGTGTCAAAGTTCTCATTGCCCTCTTCACAGGTTTATGATGCCTTTTATATTTACCGTCCATTTTCTCCTCTCTGTAGAAAATAATAACCAATAATGAAATTTTGTCACCTAAAGTATATTTTTAAGACAAAAACTATTATATTCAGTTTAGGAAAACGGGAACTCTAGGTGCACGTGATAATGTTATTTATACCATGGTGTTTTCCTTCAGATCAGGGAAGATAAGGTTCCTGTGTACTATCATGGGACTCCTCCTTTGAGATTTCTTTTACTTTTTTAGTTCCCTCACTGAACTAATATGTACATCATAGTTTATATGCTGTGTCTTCTCTTCCAGCAGCAGAAAGAACCTTTTGATTAATTTATTTTTCCTTTGTTTGTAAAGAATCAATCACGAGTACTTCTGTTATTTGAACTTACTGGCAAGTGCGCATATATTCAGAACACAGA